>NW_026844070.1:1275303-1678998 GCF_029531705.1 Pantherophis guttatus
CCTCCCCCCCTCTTCCCCCTCTCTCTCTCTCTTCCTCACTAGTAGCACATCCAGACTCCATCTGCCTAGGAGCAACTTCCAGGATCCTTTCGGGCCTCAGTACAAACTTTGTGTTGCTGGTAATTTGAATCAATACTTTTTTTTTTTTTTTAAATGGTGTTAACGTCCAAGTTTTTCAGATGATTAGTTCCATGAAATTGATGTAGGTCCAGTTTCAATGCATATTTTATTTAGCATAATGGAACATGTTGCTCTAAAATGTTCTGATTCATCGTTGCAAAAGAATTTAATTGGTCTCACTATCACAAGGATAATTGAGCCTGTCAGAGGAACACAAATACCGTGATAACGGGGAGACCAATGTAAGCATATGGACGGATGCGCATACGCGCACTCACACTGAAACGCACTCTGTAAACTGAGAGCGTCCCATAATTCCCTTCCAAGCCAAAGCAGGCAGCCTCTCTGGGGGATAATTAGCGGTTGCCGTAAGAGCATCATGTTGAATGAGTTCACAAAGTGTGACCTTCCAATGGACCCTTTGTGGACCTTTCCCCACTTCCCTCCACCCATGGCACAAACCCACCCCGGAAAGCATTTCTCCCCCCACCTTCTGCATCCCTGAGAGGTCGCCCCACCTGCTCCCAGCTCAGGAGTGAGACATGCTGAAGCCCAGTCTGGAGGCAGCATTAAGCTGACGGCATCACAGAGTGGCTGCAAAGAGTCCGTGAGATCTGCCACCCATTGTGTTGGGGGCAAAATCAGACCTGTGGGGCTTCTAGCCTTTGACCTGTCCCTCCAGTCTCTTGATAGATGGGACCCCTACCCCACTGCTGATGGCTCCCCACACAGATGAGGGGTTGTTTGCTACTGGTATCAAGAACAAAAGGGGGAAGGAGAGGGGAGGAGAGGAGAGGAGAAGAGAGGAGAAGAGAGGGGAGGGGAGGGGAAGAGGAAGGGGAAGGGGAAGGGAAAGGGGAAGGGGAAGGGGAAGGGGGTGACTTCTACCTCTTAAAATTAAAATATGAAGGAGGACAGAATGGAGGCGTTAAACAGGACAGATGAAGGAGACCACTGTCCAGCGGTGAAATCCAAATTGTTTTATTACCACTTCTGCGGGCATGGCTTGGTGAGCGTGGTGTGGCTTGGCGGGTGTGGCAGGGGAAGGATACTGCAAAATCTCCATTCCCACCCCATTCCAGGGGAAGGATATTGCAAAATCCCCATTCCCTCCCCACTCAGGGCCAGCCAGAGGTGGTATTTGCTGGTTCTCCGAACTGCTCAAAATTTCCGCTACCGGTTCTCCAGAACCTGTCAGAACCTGCTGGATTTCACCCCTGCCACTGTCCATTCCTATAATGGGACCACCAGTGAAAAAAGGCCTTCCTGTCAACTGACTGCGTACCAAAGAAGGTGGGGGGCAGAACTGAAGGACTCAATTTCCTGTCTTTGCTTATCACACTTTGCCACTCATCACCAGGATGGCACCATTAGAGAGCAAGTCAAGGCAGAGACAGGCTGGCTTTGGCAAAGTGGGTGGGTGGGTGCAGGGCCCAACTCAGGAATGGAGGGGAGGGAACATCTGCATCTCAGCAGTGAGGGATGGCTCGGTATTTCTTGGGGAATGGCCACCATTGTGAGGATTTATAGAGGGAGCTTTGGGTTGAGGCATCCAGCTTTGAATGAAGAGGCTCCTTCTCTCTTCCTTCACAGCACACGGCCGGCCTCCCCCTCCCCCAATTATCCACGCAAGGACAAAACAACCAGGGCACTTTTTTTTAAAAAAAAAAAATCTCTTTCATTTTAATTGGTGAGAAAAAGCAATACCCATCATTGGGCCTCCAGGTCTTTGGAATTTAATTAGATCTAATGACCAGATAAATTGAGGATTTTGAATAAGGACCTTCAGGGAATCTGTTGTGTGAACAAGATCAGGCCGCTATTCCATTTCCTCTGTAAGCTTCTCTAAATAATTTCTAGAGCTGCATTTTGAGCAGATGGGTGGATGGGTAAAGGATGGGTGGATGATAGGATAGGATAGGATAGGATAGGATAGGATAGGATAGGATAGGATAGGATAGAATGAGTGAGAGAGAGAAAGATGAGGATAGAGGATAGAGGATGGATGGATGGATGAGGGAATATGTTCTAGTGCAGTGATGGCTAACCTTTTTGCCATCGCGTGCCAGGAGTGGGGGTGGGTGGGTCCACACCCATAATTCTATGCACCCTGCCCCCATGCCACGTGACCCCACCCCCACCCTCCCCACGCTCCTGGCACGCAATGGCACGGTAGGCCTGTTTTTTGCTTTCCCCAGCCTCCAGAGCCTTTCTAGGAGTCTGGGGAGGGTGAAAATGGTGTTCCCCAATGCCCCCCCAGACACCTTCTGGAGGCCGAAAACGGCCCATTTGCCAACTTCTGGTGGTTTTTTTGCTCTCCAGAGCCTTTCTAGGAGTCTGGGGAAGGAGAAAACGCCCTCCTCACCCCAACCCCCAGAGGCCCTCCAGAGCCCCTCTGGAGGCCAAAAATGGCCTCTTTACCAACTTCCGGTCCCACCGGAAGATGGTAAACGGGCCCTTTCTGGCCTCTGAAGGGCCTCTGGGGGGAGGGGAGGCAGTTTTTGCTCTCCCCAGATTCCTACAAAGGCTCTGGAGGCTGGGGAGAGAGAAAAACGGGCCTCCCTCCCCCCGAGATCCTCCAGAGGCAGGAAACAGCCTGTTTTCCTACTTCTGGTGGTCCCAGAAGGCCCGAAAATCAGCTGGCCAGCGCGCGCATGTACGCCAGAGCTGAGCTCGCGTGCCCACCGATATGGCTACACGTGCCACCTGTGGCACGCATGCTATAGGTTCGCCATCACAGTTCTAGTGCTTGAAAAGGAGAAGTTTGCCCTCCCCACCCCATCTAAAAGTCACCTCTGAGCTTGCCTGGACTTTCCAAGCCATCGTGCAGGTGATGCCTTGTCAGGGCTGACAGGACCCTCTGGGATGGGGCCATAATGCTGGGCCCATCAAGTGGGAGGAGAAGGTGCCCATCATCAGCAGGAACCTCAGTCCTCAAGGGGCAGGGACGCTTCTGACAAGCCCGTTGCCTGATATATCTGCAGGATAATTTTGCATTGTCATTTGGGGCACTTAAAGTATCACCAAGATTTCGCGACTCTAAAAGCTTATCTGTCAGCCTGGGCAAGTTATTTCAGTGAAAGGGTATCATCACCAGCAACAATGGAAAATAAAACGTGTCTGAGATGTCGGATTGTACAACGGCGTGTTCTTCCTCCGTGCCGGGCAGACTCCACCACTTCTGGAAGGACAGGGGCCTCGCCCAACAGGGTCAGCGAGGAGAGACGGCCCTGCCTTCGGCTGGCAAAAGGGTTCTGTCCGTATTGGGGGGAATTGGTCTCTGTGTTTTGCCAATGGATATTTGGTCAGGGGATGTCATTCTCCCCCCTGGAAGAATGCCTTCGCTTCTACTTATTGGAGCATGGGAAGTGCAGTGGAAGTGCTGAGTCCCCTGGAGAGCAATGGATGAAACAGAGGGAAAGTTGTTGTTTTTTTTTTAATTTGATTTATATGCCGCCCTTCTCCGGAGACTCAGGGTGGTTTACAGTGCATTAAGCAATAGCCTTCATCCTTTTGTATATTTATACAAAGTCAGCTTATTGCCCCCACAAACTGGGTCCTCAATTTACCTACCTTAGAAAGGATGGAAGGCTGAGTCAACCTTGAGCCTTGGCGAGATTCGAACCCTGCAGTAATTGCAGGTAGCTGGTCTTAATAACCAGCTTAATAACAGGGTGCCTTAAACCCCTGTACTACCAAGGCTCTTGTTAGGGGAAAAGAGGGATATTGTCTTGCTGAGGGAGGCAGAATTGCTCAACCTGCTTGGTCTAATGCAGATTTCCCCAACCTGGGTCTGAAAAAGTGAGAGAGACCACGTGTGTTCTCCTCCCTCAGGGTTGATGTCTTCATGACAGTTGGGATGACAATGACCATGCTCTTGCTAACGGGCATGTTGGCCAAGATTGATGGGAAGTGGAATCTAAGATACCTGAAGGACCCTGGCCGTCTTCTTCTTCTTCTTCTTCTATGAGGGGTTGGCCAAAGGAGATTTTTCTCATCCCTGGACTTGTTCTTTTTAGACCGAGAAGAGTCTTATCAAAGGATCTCACGCTCCACTAGAAAAAAAAGTTAAAACGATGAATTATAGGTTAGGTGGATCAAAGAAGGGGCAGTTGTGGAAGGAAAGATTTACAGGGTCCTCATCACCTACCTTCCCTTTAATGGTCAGATGTCTCCAAAAAACCTGGTCTACAGAATCAATAGAGGAAGCACTCAGGCCCTGGGAGAGCATCATTTCCTGAAATGCTTTCTTATTACCTTATTGATTGGTTGATTATTTCCCCTGCAAATTCAAGTTTTAAAACTAGAGCTTTGAGTCTGGGCTTCCCCACTTACCCCAGACAGCCCCTTCCCCAGAGGTTGGCTCCCTTCCGTCCCTTCTAGCATAGGCATTTTTGCAGGAGGGGCAGGGAGCCTTTGCCATCGAAGCAGCAGGTCGTAGCCCCTTCCCCTTTCTTTCCTTTCCAAAGAGGCCTGCACAGCCTTGGGAACCCCCTCTAGATGGCCAAGGGTTATGCCTGCAATTTGGCAGTTCAAATCTCACCAGGCTCAAGGTTGACTCAGTCTTCCATCCTTCCAAGGTCAGTAAAATGAGGGCTCAAATTGTTGGGGGCAAGAGGCTGTAAACCACTTAGAGAGGGATATAAAGCACTGTAAAGCTGTATATAAGGATAAGGGTTATTGCTATTGCAACCTGCCAGTTTCTGCAATGCTGCGTTATAGTATGAAGTCAGCTAGTCAGACAGGGCTAGCTCTGAAGGAGGGGATCCGAGGCTCCCTTTGACTTCTGAAAGAGAAGACAGTGGCCAAATGTGGCCTTTTCTCAAATCTCAGTGGCTGGAAACTTTGTCTTGCAAACTCTTCCTTTGCACTGCTGGCCTCTTCAAGAAGGCGGCCCTCACGGCCATCAGAGCTCCTTGTCCGGAGCCTGAGATGGCCTTTTGCTAATGTCTACCTAAAGAAACTCGAGTCCGCTAAAGAGACCCTTCTGTTCCCAGCACTTAGGTGGCCTCTGCCCAAGAGATAGATTTGCATACATCTTAAATGCCTGTCAGCCGACAACAAGGCTGCCATGTCACGTTTCATTTACACAAGGCACCTGGTGGTAACTCAGGTCACAAACAAATAAACGAAATTGTTTCAGCATGCATCAAATATTGGTTACAAGTCCTGGAATGAATAAAAGAGCCCAGGCAGAGAGGACAGCCTGGGGGGTACATCACATAGGGCAAACTCAGATAAAGGAGCATTCGAGTAGCATTTGGAACTCCCAATCAACTGAAAACTATTTCCTTCCCTTCCAAAAAACACAGTGGCTACCTCCACTTCTTGATGATCCCTTTGGTCCCCCTGTCTAAACACATTTAGGTTCTCTGGAACCAAGGGGAAGTCGGCCCTTTTACTTCTAGCCCATCACTTTCTGGACCCACCGCTCCCCGTTGCTGCCCACCTGCGTACAGGTACCCCTACCCCCTTAGCTCTTCAAATGGGCCACCTGGTTCATTGAGCTGCCCATCTGATCTTTTTGTAGACTTGCTTGGTCCATTTCCCCCTGGAGTTGTAGGAGATGAGCAGGGAGGGGGCGGAGTCAAGCACGTCATCAGCCTTGAGTCCCATTGCGCTCACAAGAGATCTCAGCCCAGCCCACCTTCAGTTCTCTTGACTCTTATCCAACTTGCTTAGGAGTTCAGATTATTGTAGAGAGACTGGATTTCCTGATTTTCCTGGCATTTGAGGGGTTGTCTACCTTGGAGAGCCCTATGGGAGAGCAGGAATCAACCCATCAAGCCTTTCCAGCTCGCTCAAGCCTCGGTGAAGTCAGGATCCCACTTTTGGAGAAGTTCAGCTGACATGGAGAGGCAAGAAGTAGAAGCTGCAGCCAACCATGAATTCTGGGAGTTGAAGTCCATACATCTGAAGGCTGACAAGGTTGAGAAACAGCCTTCCAAGGGATTGAATCCAGATGGTGCATGGCTGACTTGTCCCATTCTTCCTTTCTAAGCTGCCTTCTGTCTCTGCATGGATGAGTAGAAGAACAAAAAGAGCCCAGGGAAGCCTTGCATCCCAAGGGCGAAGGAGAGGGCCATCAGCTGTTGCCCACCCACCCACTCACCCCCTCCCCTCCAGCCAAAGAACCACAGATGACCAGTTTGGGAAGTTTTGTTCCCCAGAGTCCAGCCTGGCTGGGCGAGTCTCCTCTCTCCATATCTGCTCCTTCTCTGGAACCATTTATGGGAACTGCAAAGAGAGACATCTTTATTGCTAATTCATTAAAAACACATAAAGAAAAATCTAACAGCAGATTAGCTTATGAGGGCAGTTTTTACAAGTGCGCCGCAATTAGAGTATATACAAAACAATTACTTTCTAGTAAAACTCTCCACTTAATCTCTCTCCTGGTTTGCCCTGGGTGGCTTCTTCAATCACTCTCTGGCTTTTTATTCCCTTGTGCAGCAACACACAAACCTGCCTCGCACCACGCTGGCACTTTTGCTGGGCCATACGAGGAAGAGAGAGAGAGAGAGACCTTCGATTTTGTGCTTCGTGTGACCCCCTCAGCCAAGAAGCCCAGCCCAGGCTGTGGGGGCTCCCTTCGCAAAGGGAGGGTTTAGGCTGGTTGCCCTGGAAGTGGTTTGGGGAATAAGCCCCCCCGCCCTGTATTAAAGCTAAAGTTTGGATATCAGTCACAATTTACAAGCCACAACGTTTGAGTTCATGACCAACGGTAAGTCAAGGTTTGTGGGATCATGGCAATAAGTGTCCAGTTCATCCATCACAAGAAACCTATGTTGTAACCAAGGCCCAAGTAGTGATTACCAAACACAATTCAGTCCTCAACAAACTTATTTTATTGAAACAGCTGAGAATTAATTCCTTCTCAGCTTAGTCCAATACAAAATTCTTAATAACCAGTCCCTCGGCCTTATCACCAACATTTGATGTCAGGTTGCCAAAGACTTTTCTTGGCAAAGACCCCACAAAGTTCAAGAGACGCTGACAAGAAGCACTGGAATCAACGTTGCTTTTCTACAAAGAACCCAACAGCTCATTGATGCTCTTTTAAGCCCTCTGGGAGGGGCCAATCATCTCCAGGCCTTACTCCCGAGTCGTCCCTTTTGCTTTAGCTGCTCCTGCCTTCTGGCAGCTCTTCCCATGCGTGCACTAGGAACAGGTTCCTCCTGTTCCTCTGCCTCTCTGCTGTCAGTCTCTGGAGGCTCCGTAGTCTGCGCATCGCTCCCAGATGGCCCTGGCCCCATCTCTGCCTCTGACGCAGAGCCCTCATCCGGGCCTTCCCCAGCCTCCAGGACTGGCCCATGTTCTTCCTCAGCCTCCTCACTGTCCGACTCCACTGCCAGGTCCAGAGGCTGCTGGCGGACCACAACAACCTAGGTTTATAAACTGTATGTCAACCCTGAGGCTGACCTCAGCTCTAGTGTGGCAACACTGAAGCTCCAATATGGCTCCGGTCAGGACAGCTTCAGGGGTGACACTGTTAATGGCTGGATCCTGGCTGACTGACACGAAATAGCCAGAAACCCAATAAATCTCATTCGGTGTCGGTCAGTTGTGTGAACCAGGCTGGCAACATGGCTCAAACGTCATGAAAACCCCTGGATTGTCCAGCGATCTCTTTTGAGTAATCTACAGCTAGGTACCTTCCAAGTCTGGTTTGCAAATCCCAATGTGCACATTCACACAACGCAGGGAATCAAAACCCAGTGCGCCCCATTCCCATGGGCTATTTTGGCTCCATGTCTGGATGCGGCCTCTCCTACAGGTTTTTCCAGCCAATGGAAAACAATTTCTTGAAAACGACCTTCCCCAGAAAACGAACCCTCCGAGTTCACCCCCAACTGTTATTCCACGTTTTGCTGGGTCCTGCAAGCCCCATCTCGACTGCCTTCCGTGATCTCTTAAAATGTGATCCAGTGTTTCCTGAGCAAACAATCATATCTTACATTTTGGCAGTTTCCTAGCCCTCCAAGGGAGCCACAGCTTTTGGGTCTCCTTCTTGCGCAGTCGGGACACATGTGAACCATGCTCTGGGTTGCAGCTCCCATTATTTTTCTTTTCTAAGGATGCCAGGAGAGCCTAGCTGGGCTCCAGAGATTATTCTTGAAAATTCCAGGAGTTAGTTTTGCTTACACGTGGTGGCTGCCTATTCATTTGTCTTAATTAAAAATTAAGGGGTCACATAAAAGGCAGGTGCCGAGAGAAGAGTCCTGGGGTGCTTTCTAAGATGGGTGAGCAGGCAAAAACAGGAGACGGGGAGAGGTAGGATTGAAACAGCCCTTGGAAGTTGGTCGTTGGCCTTCCCTGGAGAACTGTATCTGATGGACTTGGCATCCTTGGGGAAACTCCAACCGTTCTAACTTTTATGACAGGCCCGAGAAGCTCTGATGAGAACATTCATAATAAGTGACAAGTCTTTGGCACAAGGAGGCAGGGATAATGCACCTGGACAGATGACCGGGTGGAAGAGGTTGGCAGTCACACAAGCAATTTCGCTGTCTCACCTGCGCCCTAAATCAAGGGAGCAGCACAGTTGGCTTCCGGAAAAGCTCACAGGAACGACCACCAAAGTCCAGGGGCCAGAGGAATCCCCAGAACACACCACTCCTGGATGATTCTTGCACCTCATTTTCTCAGGCGCAACCCTAGAAAAACTCCAATTTCCTTTCTGGAAAATCCACTCCTGGAGAAGAAAGAGAAGCTCACAAATTTGAGTTTTGCTCAAAGAACTGCCTTCTGCAGCAAAATAGTAAATGGAAAGGCTGCCACCTGCTGGCAGCATAAAATATTTCACCTTAGTGATTATCGCATACTTCTACATTAGGCGAGTTTGTTTTATACACTTTATTAAAAGCTGGAAAGGGGAAATGGGTAGCTGTTAGCTAAAATTCTGGCCCCACATTCACTAATTCACTAATCATAGGTTTTATGGGTTAGTTTTTTAATTGCATTGCTAGGGGTTTAAATTGGGGCGGCCGTTTAATTTAATTTATTTTTAATTATTTTAATTTTTATATTGTATGTTATTTTAATTCTCGGCTGTTCACCACCCTGAGTCCCTTCAGGGAGAAGGGCGGGATATAAATTTAATAAATAAATAAATAAATAAATAAATAAAAATAAATAAATAAATAAATAAATAAATGAACGAATGCCTCTGTGCTACTTAAAGACCCTTGGCAGTGTGCACTGTCACTCCCTCTGTATCCCTCCCCATCCCTATTTTAATTTTGCTCTGGAGGTTATGAAGAACAGTTTCAGGAATTGGGTATGTCTAATTTAATGAAAAGAAGGACTAGGGGTGACACGAGAGCGGTCTTCCAATATTTGAAGGGATGCCATAAAGAACAGGGGCTCAAGCTATTCTCCAAAGCATCAGAAGGCAGGACAAGAAGCAATGGATGGAAACTAATCAAGGACAGAAGCAACTAAGGAGAAATTTGCTGACAGTGAGGACAATTAACCAGTGGAACAGCTTGCCACCAGATGTTGTGGGTGCTCCAACAGTGGAGATTTTAAAGAAGAGATTGGACAAACCATTTTTCTGGGATGGTATAGAGAGTCTCCAGCTTGAGCAGGGATCTGGACTAGAAGAAGTGCTTTTCAAAAGGGAACTGGACTTTGTTTTTCCTTGAAGATGTTTTGCTTTTCATCCAAGAAGCTTCTTCAGTTCTCCTTAGACAAGAAGCAAAATGTATTCAAGGAAAAACAAAGTCCAGTTGCTTTTTGAAAGAACCTGCTTTTTGAATGACCTGGAGAGAATCTCAGATGACTTTGTCTGAAGAAGTCCTACATCAGATGCCTCCCCAGAATTTTGCACCCCTACAAACCTCAAACGTTGCTCTGCTCTGGGGAGTTCCAAGCCCCTCATTTGGCTATTCCGGTGGCTGGAAGAGAGTTGAGGGAAGGGTGAGAAATGGGGGCATGTCCACTATGAGTCCCACCAGAATTTAGAAGACCCTCCCCAACAATGTCCTGGCTGTTGATTAAACTGCCTTTTCATCCACCAGTAGCTCCAGTTGAATCATCCTAATCAACTTCAGAAGGGGAGGGGAGAAATTCTCAGCTTGCCTGGAAATGCCATAAACCCCTCCAGAAGCCCCCTTCTCCATCTCAGCTGCAGGAGAGTGGGCTGGGCTCGACTGGGAAACCTTAGAAGAGAGAAAGGGGGATTCCTGCCCCACAGTGGCCTCTTTCTTCCTGGTTGCTCCCACACACTCCATCTGAGAGGCTTGGCATCACCGACAAGGTTTGTGACTCCCCACTGCTGACTTTCCTCTTCAGTGTGCGATGGCACGATGGCAATTAGCTTGCTGGCACGTATTTCCAATCAATTGACTTAGAAAAGCTGCTTTCTTTGGAGGCTGCCAATAACAACGGCAACCTTGGATGCCCAGTGTTTGCGTGACAAGCTACTGCTATCAGTCCCAAGGTTGGGCACCGGCGATCGGTTTGTGGGAATGTGCCACTTTGGAGAATGCCCAGCTAATTCCGCAGCATTTCCTGGTTCAAAGGATATGCGGCCATGAAAGGCCCAGCTCAGCCTGACAGCAACAGGAAGAGGCTGCCGTTGGAGGCAACCGAGCTGGTTTCCGTAGTCAAAGAGGGCCATGCAGTTTCCTCATCCTGGCGCTTTTCAGATCTTTGAAATGTCAACCTCTCAGGGGCAATCACATAAGGTCAGTTTGGGCAGCAGATGGAAAGCTTGAAGCTGGAGGGCAGGGTAGAAATACCCAGGAGAAAAGATGGAGTTGCAGTTGCCAAGGTTATCTCTGGTACATTAACCCCAAAGGTTATTTGCTGAGGCTGTGTTCCCCTTGGAGACCCCATTTGTCTTCCTTTGCCCTGGAAATTCTCCTCTTTGTCATTCTTCGTGGTTCTAGAATCCATAAGATCTAGGAAAAACCTCATTGTTTATTTTATAATTACTTGTACAATATGCTGGCCAAAATACGGTATATCTTGGCAGTAAACCACATTGATTCAACCAAGTTCCTCCTAAGATGTTGGGACTATGACCTCCATAATAGAATAGAATAGAATAGAATAGAATAGAATAGAATAGAATAGAAAATGGAATGGAATGGAATAAATAGAATAGAATAGAATAGAATAGAATAGAATAGAATAGAATAGAATAGAATAGAATAGAATGCAATTCTTTATTGGCCAAGTGTGATTGGACACACAAGGAATTTGTCTTTGGTGCAAATGCTCTCAGTGTACATAAAAAGACAAGATAGATTCGTCAAGACTCATAAGGTACAACACTTAATGATAGTCATAGGGTACAAATAATCCACAGCCAACATCAACTGCTTCCGTGCCAAGTGCCCTGTATGCCCATTGGTCCTTGCTGTCATCAGCCCCTCTTCTCAAATTCTTCCAAGTCCCATTGATGAGAAGGGTCTGAGGGACATCACCAGAGCACCAGAGTGCCAGTGCCATCTTCCCAGCCAACCAGAGCCCCAGCCAAGCTCCTCCTTTCTACCCAAAGGGGCGCCAGTGCCATCCCCTTCTGAAAGATGGGCATTGTTTTCTTTACAGAAAGCGAGCTCCCTCACTGATACCAGGAGCCAAAGGTGGCTCAGCAGTGACTGACAGAAGGGATGTTTTGCCCCATTATCGCTGAGTAGTTCAAACAAAGCATTTCATGGAACTCCTTGAAAATGTGGAATGAGTCAAGAATTCCCACCTGGTTACATCATTTCAAAAGCTTTCCCATCATTATCTGAATCCACCTGTCAGTAAGCTGCAGTGAAGAAGACCTGATGCTTCATCTCCTCCACGAACTACCTGGGTCTCTTCGCAACTTTGACAGGCGCATCATTAGGTGAACATACCTGAGGACTGACAGCAGGGGAACCAGAGAAGGGGAGGGGGAAGCCCTGTGGATTGTTCCTCCTGCTTGCAGGTATATTTGTTCAATCAGGTAATTTCATTCTGTATTCACTTGAACACCTGTCCCGACGGTCTCACCTCCCAGAGAGCAGCAATCAGCTCGCACCTTCCAAATTAATCAGTTCAAGGAGAGATGCTGTCCTGCCAGCAGCCAGGTTTCCAAATGATCTGTTTGAACAGCAGAATTCACATCATATAAATAAAAAATTTCCAGCCAGGCTTTTGTCTTGCAGGAAAGACGTTCTGGAGATGTTCCAAATGAAGGCTCCAGTTTTGAATGTTATGAATGCCAGAACTCATCAGTTGCCGTGACTTTTAAATGTTCAAACAATAAAGTTATATTTCTTTTTTGGGGGCTGGGAGGTGGGACGATGAAGGCCGTTCCCCCCAAGACTTTAAACAGTCCAACTGCCTTTAACAATGTAATCCATCACTTTTTAATAGTATCGTAAGATTTTAATGGTCTCAGGGATGGTATTAAGAATGAGATGCTAGCAGTTTGGTTGACCATTTTTTAGGCAATTAGGTTAAATAAAGAGTTGCTAAGCCCTTTAATTCATACTGATCCAACCACTAAAACATCTCTGAGTGGCAGATTTTCATGTTAAGTGGATCAACCAAGGTTTTGTAAAGCAGAGGTAAAGACCCCGGGATTCAGTTTCCAAGTAAGCCAAATATTATTACCAAATTGTAATTATTAGGGTGAGATCTCCTTCCTTCCTTTTGATAAATAAAATTATTGTTGTCCTTTGAGGTGATATTAGAGTCTTTGGGGTTTTTACTGCAAGAAATAAACCGACTTTTCCTTTGGAAATTGTACATTTTATCATTCTACTTTCTAAATATCTAGACAGTCTATATAACTTACAAGCCACGTATAGCACCCATGCTAATTCAGATAATTCAAAACACACACACACAGAGACTCATGTTTTGCTTCATACTTCTAGCAAGCCTTTCGTAAATGCCTGTGTAAAATGGTGCCAAATTAAATGTGCAACGAACGAAAAATCAGTAGTGGAAGAAGATGAAATTTTCGGTGACTGTTTCAAAAATGACAACTAATTTGTGGATTTGTGACAACAGTGCGGATTCAGTCAGTTGACATGAGATATTCATAAGGCCCTTTCCATGCCTAACTTCCCTTCCCTTCCCTTCCCTTCTCTAATCCTAACAATACCCTCCAGCTGGAAGCGTACAGGAATTAAGTTCAGCCAGAGTTGTCCTTGAGAAAATGCTGTGCAGGCCCAGTTAATGAATTGAGCGTGGCTAAAACAAGGGAGAGGGTGACTCATTTGCCAGGTACCTCTCCTTCCGCTCTTAATCCCTGCACACCTGGGCACCTTTAGCACCGCTGTCAGTTGGCATCTTTGGGGAAGCAGCTCTGGAGGTTCAAATACAAATAAGTCAGAGAGGGGAAAAAAAAAAGAATAGCTTTAAAGGACAAAAGGGAAGCTTTGGAGGGTCATTTTCTGAGGAGCCGTTTAAACCAGAGGAAGGCCATTCCCGGCTGCAGGCTTAGCCGTGGGGCAGAGAGAGGGTGAGAAGGGAGTCCAGCACTGAACATTTAAAACTGTGTGGCTGCCCAACTTAAACAATATTTGAAAGGGGTTTTAAAAATGAGAGAACAAAAACTGGAGAACGAAGATCCTTCGCAGCCAAAACACCATTAATGATCACAGATGCCCACTCAGAGTACCTATTGCTGAGCTTCTCTCTCAAGTTAAACATTCATTTGGTTTGCTTGTATTTTTGGTCAAATGTTGAAACAATTTTTAAGGGCTATGCTTAGGAACAACCTTTATGGGAACAAAGGCGGCTTGTTTAAATGGATCTTGGAATTCGGTAGAAATCTGCATTCCGGCTTATTAGGAATCGTATCCAAGGACGGAATTGTTCACTCTCTACATATGTGTGTGTGTGTTGTGTATTTATTTTGGAAGTCACTGGAGCACAAACTAAGCTCCCGGATCAGTTTAATGAAGCATTATGAAGAGCCTCGGTGGTGCAGCGGACTAAGTGCTGTTAAGTGCTAGCTGCCAGCTGCCTGCAATTAGTGCGAGTTCGAATCTCGCCAGGCTCAAGGTTGACTCAGCCTTCCATCCTTTCGAAGTAGGTAAATTGAGGACCCAGATTGTGGGGGCAATAAGCTGACTTGGTATAAAAAAGAACACCGCTTAGGGGGGCCCGAAAGCCCTAATAAGCAGGTATATACATAAAAGTATGCAGGCTATTGCTATAATGCATTGTAAGCCGCCCTGAGTCTTCAGAGAAGGGCGGCATATAAATTGGACTAATAAATAAATTGTGGGAAGAGCTACAAGAGTGATTTTTTCTAAAATCGTTAGTGATCTCTTTTGTGCCTTTGGAAATTCTCTCTTTTTTTTTTTATTTGATTTATATGCCGCCCTTCTCCGGAGACTCAGGGCGGCTTACAGTGCGTTAAGCAATAGCCTTCATACTTTTGTATATTTATACAAAGTCAGCTTATTGCCCCCACAAACTGGGTCCTCATTTCACCTCCCTTAGAAAGGATGGAAGGCTGAGTCAACCTTGAGCCTTGGAGAGATTCGAACCTGCAGTAATTGCAGGCAGCTGGTCTTAATAACCAGCTTAATAACAGGGTGCCTTAGACCACTGTACTACCAAGACTCTGCTGGTCACTCTTGTCCAGTCCTTCTCAGTTGCAAGTTTGTCCTCCTTTTCTTTCACCAGGAGGAGACAAGGACAAGTAAGAAATGGATGGTCAGGATACATTCTCCACTGCCCAGTAGCTTCATTTGGCATAACTAGTGTCATCTCCTGCAATTTAGCCGATTTGGGGACCTTGGATCAGATTTAAATTTGCTTAAGAAGAAAACTGATTTATTTCTCGGGGGACCCAAAAGTGGCAACGGTTGCAGCATCTCACAGACACAATGAACAGTAAGTTTGCCTTCAGGCTACACAGCCCCCTCATTCTGCTTGCAGAGATTGCTGTCTTGCTTATGTTGTGTATGGGCTCTGCAGAATATTTAGCATCTTCCTCAAAATACTACTTCCTATCAGCAGCCTAACAGTTGCAAAATATTCTCCTTCTTCCTTCACATTTTGTCTATATCCAGAAGCTCAGCAAAGTTCCAATTATTTGGGTTGATGCGAGGGAGAAGCTCCATGTCCAAAACAACTAACAATTGCAAAAACTACTGCCGCTTGCCCCATACTCTGACTCCTTGTGGGTCTGAATTCGGTATTATGCATGCACAGAACATACTGAGAGGTTTAAAGAATTAAAAACTGAACTTTCTAAGGAGCAGAGCTTTTAAAAACTTAGTTTCAATTTTCTTCTTCTCAAAGACAAATCTGCCATCTTAAGATTTATGGGAGTTATTTTTTTTTTTCCTGGCATTGTATGGATCCTTTGCTTTAAGGAGTGGTGCGGTGGCCCAGAGGTGAAGCTCTCGCCTCACAATCAGGAGGCTGTGAGTTCCATCCTGAGTAGAGGCAGATATTTCTCTCTCTGGGCACAATGAGGATAGATCTGCTGAACAAAACTCCGCCTTGGCGACAGGAAAGGCATCTGGCCAAACGCTCTGCTAGCTCCATTCAGTTGCCCAGACTCCACCCCACAAGGGATTATGAGGTTGTTAAAAGATGATTGTATGAATCCTTTGCTTTGTTTTTCTCGCTAGCCTTCAGTCTTCATAGGATGTGAATGGCCTGGCAACTTCGGCCAAGGCTCTGCTACAACTAAATGTAACTAGATCTCCACATCCGAGAGGATGTTATATTTCTCCAGCAGGCATGTTTCTTCCTCCCTCCCATCGTGGGCTACAAGATAAGACCAAACTGGAGGTCTATGGAGATTCTCAGTCAGAACTGAAGAAGCTTCTTGGATGATATGCGAAACATTTTCAAACAAACAAACAATGAAGTCCAGTTGCCTTTTGGGAAAGCACCTTTGGACCAAACTGGATGAGGCTTCTAAAGTTGTTTCTATGAAGACGGTCAGCTCTCTCAGGGTGCCAGGTGTTCCTAAAAGATTACACCACGTTGCCTACACCAAAATGACCGAATCTTTTTAAGATTCAGCATCACCCTGGGCAATGAAGGATGCAATACACTTAGGGAGGCAAACCCAGTGCCTTGCCAGAGATTATTCAGACGGTTTTAACATTCACACATCACCTGCCTCTATATTCTCCTTCTAATTAGAGAATTAATCTGACTCGGGAAGTAGCTGTGACGGTAGAGATGGTGAAAGGCAGTGTAAATGAGAGTCTGCTAGCGCCCCCCATATCCTCCTCCTCCAAGAGAACCAAAATTGAGCCACGGAAGGCAAGGAAAAAGGCAACCATTTTGCAGGGAGGTCGATTTTAATTCTTAAAACAATTGAGGGCGTTTGGGGCCAAATGCAAGCCATTCTCCAAGGACCGCAAATATTCTGTACTTCTGAACAGAACAACCAGGGCATGTCAGAGGCAGGCCTTGAAATGCCTCTCACATCTGGGATCCTGTCACGTTGCCATTCTAAGAAAGCGACAGAGCTGAAAGGAGGTTCTTCTCTTCAGCAGGAAGACTGCCCTGGGCTCTGGAGGTTTTCCTAAAGGATCAGGATGCGGGATCAACTAACAGACCGTTCGCTTTCCCCGTTTTCCAAGAGTTTCCTTTTCTTTTCGTCTGTTTTCCTTTTAAAGATGTTATTTCTGTAGAACTGCAGCTCTTTGATGCTCTCCCGGATGTCATCCAGGGCTCTAAAAAAAAAAAATGATTCAGGAAAGTCAATCTATTTTACGGGTAAGGAAACAGTCACAGTTTTCTATTATTTTACGACGTGGTTAGCAAACCGTCTAGAGTCACTTGGGTGAGATGAGTGGTGTAGAAATTTGAGAAACAAATAGGCAACACAAATGCAAGTTTTGCATTTTCCTCAACAGGAAGAGGAAATTCTACTGAAATACATCTTTTCTATGCAGAATGAAAACAATTCTGAGACGGCAAAAATATACACCCCAAATTCAAAGCTCTTGCTATCATACTGCTCCCTCACCCCACATTCATGCAGACAAGCAACTATCGAAAACTCAAGGTTGAGAAAATTGGCCTGTTTCTACCAATTCCGGCTGCAGGTGAGTTCTTCACACCATCTTCAGGATTCACCTGGAATTTTAAAACACCGCCAAACCACACCTGTTTCTAACCCAATTACATCCCAAAGCCTTTTGTTTTCCAAGCTGAGCCCTCTGCTCAAATAGCTAGGAATGGTGCCACCCTGAGAACTGGGGGATTCTGAGGCTCAGTTTCATTCTCCATGTTACAATACTTACTTACTTACAATACTAGACAACACAGTATCAACAGTAGAGACATTCAAATTTCTAGGTTCTACCATATTGCAAGACATAAAATGGACAGCTAACATCAAAAACGTCATCAAAAAAGCACAACAAAGAATGCTCTTTCTGTACCACCTCAGGAAGCTCAAACAGCCCAAGAAGCTGCTGATACAGTTCAATAGAGGAATGATGGAGTCTGTCATCTGCACCTCTATAACTGTCTGGTTTGGTTCTGCAACCCAACAAGATGGACAGAGACTTCAGAGGATCATTAGAACTGCAGAAAAAACAATGGCTACCAACCTGCCTTCCATGGAGGACCTGTATACTGCACGAGTCAAAAAGAGGGCTGTGAAAATACCTACAGACCCCTCGCATCCTGGACATAAACGGTTTCAACTCCTACCCTCAAAACGAGGCTATAGAGCACTGCAAACCAGAACAACTAGACACAAGGACAGTTTTTTCCCAAAACGCCATCATTCTGCTAAACAAATAATTCTATTCTATTCTATTCTATTCTATTCTATTCTATTCTATTCTATCTATTCTATTCTATTCTATTCTATTCATTCTAATTCTAATTCTAATTCTAATTCTAATTCTAATTCTAATTCTAATTCTACTCTACTCTACTCCAGAAACGCAGATCAGATGGGCTCAAAGGAGACCCTGACTCAGATCTCACAGTATTGGAGCAGCTTTTCAGATGGTTCCCTGCCAACTTTTTTTCTTTTTTTAATTTGATTTATATCTATTCTATTCTATTCTATTCTATTCTATTCTATTCTATTCTATTCCTATTCCTAACACACTGTAAGATGCCCTGAGTCTCCAGAGAAGGGCGGCATATAAATCAAATTTAAAAAAAAAATCCTATTCCTATTCCTATTCCATTCCCAGAAATGCAGATCAGATGGAGACCCTGACTCAGGTCTCACAGTACTGGAGCAGCTTTTCAAATGGTTCCCTGCCAACTCACACTTCCGCGGCAGAAGGGTCTGTGAGAACTCCCCTTACCCCACTCACAGCTGCCAGCTGTAAATTCTGGGAAGTCTGAAGAAGGGAATGGGAAGGGAGAACATGACCCGGCCTTCCCCCAGCCCCATGGCCTGTGGCGATGCTAAAAGTGGTACTCCTATCAGTTGGGAATTCTGGAAATTGAAACCCCAACGTCACTGAAGGCTTTTGCTGGAGGAGGAGACCATCCCTGGCTGCAGACTGCGGAGCCCTTTCTTAGATGCTGCACACAAGATACTGTATTTTTCAGAATATAAGACGCACCCCCTAAAAGAGGGTGAAAATTTAAGTGCATCTTATACACCAAATGTAGCCCTGCCCACCCACTGGCCCACACCCTTTGGCCTCTGCCTCCCAGCAGTTTACCTCCTTGTAGCAAGCAGCAAGAAAAAACAGCTCGTTTCAGCTTCAGCACAGCCTAATTAGCACAAGTTGATTGGATCAGCCTCCCGACTCTCAGCTGTTTTGCACGGGCCTCTGCTGCTTGCTGCAAGGAGGTAAATTGCTGGGAGCAGATTTTTTTTTTCTTGTGCTAATCAAGCTATGCTGAAAACGAAAATGAAAGTAAAGCAGGCTGTTTGCTGCAAGGAGGCAAAATTGCTGGGAGACAGAGGTGGATTTCTTTTTCTTCTTTTCCTCACCAAAAAAGGTAGGTGCAAAAAAAAGGTAATGTCAAATATAGTAGGAAATCAAAGGTAATAAATATACACTGTCATGAAGATAAAAGAAGCAAAGGTTAATGTATATATTTGTATACTTATATATTATAGACAGGTAATCCTGTTTGTTTATAAGTAGTTTTGAATGTATTTTTAGAGTTAAGAACTTTTTGTATAATTTTTATCTTTTTATATTGAATAAAGTTTGTTTTTAAATCAAAAAAAAGAAAGAAAGAAAGTAAAACAGGCTGTTTGCTGTTTGCTGCAACGAGACAAAATTACTGGGAGGCAGAGGCAGATTTCTTTTTCTTCTTTTCCTCACCAAAAAAGGTAGGTGCATCTTAATAGTCCGGAGCGTCTTATACTCCGAAAAATACGGTAACTCTGCCAGCTGCCCTTAAGCCCTTTGCCTAAAAATTACGCTGTGCAGAAGAAGCAGGAATGAAACGCTGGAAGTTTAGGAGCAGGCAGGTCCCCTCTGGAGAGCCTTACCGGTGAGAAGCAGACTTCTTGGGAGCGATCTCGTAGTCCTCGGGATACCAGCGCCTGGATGGAAAGGAAGAAGGAACAACTGTCCCCGTGCTGAGGAAGCCAAAGAAGCTCCCCAGGCAGGAGCAGCACCAAAGGAGGCCCTGCAGAAGCTTGGAAGGACTGCGGCCACAAGAGTCAAATTCTGGGCCAGAAATCAGCTTTACCGAAGACAATTTAGGGTCTGTAAACACTTTTTCTAAAAATGTGCATTGTCTGTCAACCTCAACTCCTCAAAAAGACGATGACTAATATAAATAGAGGTAATCCTCAACTTACAACAATTCGCAGTGACTGTTCAAAGTTACAACGGCACTGAAAAAAGGGACTTATGACCGTTTTTCACAATTACGACAGTTGCAACCTCCCCACGGTTACGGGGGGACTTTTGGCTACCGACTCATATTTATGACGGTTGCAGTGTCGTGAGGTTATGCGATCCTCTTTTTACAGCCTTCTGACAAGCCCAGTCAATGGGGAAGCCAGGTTCACTTAACAACTATGGCAAGAAAAGTCATAAAATAGGGCAAAATTCACTGAACTGTCTTGTTTAGCAACAAAAATGTTGGGCTCAATTGTGGCGGTAAGTCAAGGAATATCTGTACATTTTCAGCAAGTGTAAGCTATGAAGTTTTCAAAATTTCCACCTAATTCTAGGGCAGGACAACTTCGAGGTATCACCTAAAATGCCAGATATTTTCCTGAAGAGGCTCTCTGCCTCGCTGAGCTCCTCTTCCCAACCTCTGTTCATCCCACGGGAGCCTCCCAACTCCACCCTTCCATCTCTCCCACAACTGGAACCCCCAGCTGGGAATTCTGGAGGGCGCCAGCTTGAAGAAGAAGCCCCACCACCACCACCCAGGTCCAAAGCTGAGCGCTCATTATTAACCTGCAGAGTTCCTTCACGGTGCTGACGTCAATGATCCGGTAATGGAGATGCTTCATGAACTGCGGCATGTATTTGTCAAGGAACTTCTTGTCGGCATGAACAGAGTTTCCTGTCCAGAAGCAAAAGCACCAAGTCAAACCAGGATTCTCAGCCAGGAGACAGAAGAAAAATGCAAAGGCCAACATTTCATCTCTGTCGAACACAGTCGACTCTGGATTTAACAGACTAAAGGTCCCTTAAAGCCAAATGTCCATTAAATGGAGGGTTGTCCTGAATATCAAAGGAACAAGTTAGAGTTAATTAAATTCCTGGCTACCCTCTTGCCCCCCAGCAGCTCCTGCCTGGCCACCCCATTGGCCTGGCTCCCCCTGCCCCCACCTCCAGGTGTCAGGGCCAACGTCCCAGCACCATGGCATTCTCTTCCAGGGATCCTCCATTAAGTCCATTAAGCCAACCACTGCAGTGCTTCTCAAGCCCTCCAACTTTAAGCTGCGTGAGCTCCCAGAATTCCTCCAGAGAGCCTGCTGGCTGGGGATTTCTGGGAGGCTGAAGCCCGCGCGTCTTTATCCTTGGGAAACCCCGGTTGAAACGAACGAAAGAGACCTAAGTTCAACGCCCCAACCTGCAAGAGGGCACAGCCCCGGCGGAGTCTGTTGCCGGATGAAAGACAGAAACTCGTACTCTGCTTGGCGCAGGGAGATCGTGCTCTCCTTCACTGCCTTGGTAAGACCGGACTGTGAGAAAAGAGAACAGGCAGGTGAAGCTGCATCAAGAGAGATACTCAGACCAGGAGTGAAATCCAATTTTTTTCCCTACCGGTTCTGTGGGCGTGACTTGGTGGACATGGCAGGGGAAGGATATTGCAAAATCTCCATTCCCATCCCGCTTCAGGGGAAGGATACTGCAAAATCCCCATTCCCTCCCCACTGCTGGGGGAAAGATACTGCAAAATCCCCATTCCCTCCCCACTGCTGGGGGAAGGATACTGCAAAATCTCCATTCCCACCCCCCTCCTGGGATCAGCCAGAAGTGGCATTTGCCGGCTCTCCGAACTGCTCAGAATTTCCGCTACTGGTTCTCCAGAACCTGTTAGAACCTGCTGGATTTCACTCCTGACTCAGACCCAACCATCACAGGCTTCAAGGAACCCATTTGTGAAGGTTGTTGCCCAAGATGGGGCCTCGGAGCAACAAGGCCAGGCCTGGGTAGGGTTGGGGGGAGAGTTTTGGAATAAGGGTATCCCTGAAGATGCCAGGAGGGGTCTAAGAAGGGCTAAGCAGGCTCTATTATTCCAGAGCATCTGAAGGGACCCCCATTTCAGGGGAAGAAGCCAGAGGCCCCACCACTGAGAAAGCTGCAGAGATACAGAAGGTCATAGAGAAACCCAACTGCTCTACCGCTTTGTTTTCATAATTATCTGCCTTCCCAGAGAGCGATTGTCTCGTTGATGCTCCTCAACAAGGGGCCCAGAGTCACCTCTGCCTCTGTAGGTTCATGACCTCCATCTGACCCAAAACTGGGCTCCCTTCCAATTATTCAGAGCAGGACGGGACCTTGGCCCCATTGCTTGGGGTGGGGTGGGGGAGAAATATTCCTTTGCAACAGAAGCATCAGTGGCCTTCCCATACACGAGCTCCTATCACAGTTCCTCTAATGAAGAGTGGGGGGATGGAGAACAAGATTTAAATTCAAATATCAGGTTCCAGTAGGAACGGGTGATCTCTGAACCCCCAAACTTCGGTCCTGCTGGCTGCAACTTTAGTGCCGGCATGTGGGCGGTTCTGGGTTGCTCACCTCTGTGCTACAAAACCACCGAGCTCCCCCCCCCCAAGGAAAAGGGTCCCTTCCTTAGGAGGGGCAGAAGGGAGCCTTAGGAAGGACGAGGAGGAGGGATGGTGAAGCCGAGAAGTTTTTCTTACTTGGGCACAACATTTGAAGAAATTGGAGGCCTTACCTTCCCATGATGCTCTTTGCACCAGTCCGACATGCCGTCAAGCAACTCATTGGGCTGGTTGATGATCAGATTAGGACCCTATCAACCAAGAGAGGACATTTATGAATGAATGAATGAATGAACGAATGAACGAACAAATGAATGAATGAATGAACAAATGAATGAATGAATGAACGAATGAATGAACGAACAAATGAACGAATGAATGAATGTATTTATGTTTAAATGACCACCCAACTGACCATCGGTGACTCCGGGCAGCTCACAAGGATAAAAGCCCAATACAGAAACAATAAAAAGCAACAACCCACACAATAAGGCAAAAAAGGTCAGATAACACCATTGCCACCCTGGGACTTGGAAGGCCAGTCGAGAGGAGGGGGGAACTCCTGTAACAGACCTCAGTCTCAGGGTATCAGCCACCCACCCCCACCTCCCTATTTGTGGGTATCCCTGACATGCCTGGTTGATTTCAGGGCAAACAACAACCTCTGAACCCAAAAACGATTTTCCAACCCTTTGAGGAGGATTCTTCTAATGTTCAGGCACAATGTTCACTCTCAATGACGTCAGCCTCCCTCACATTTAACAAAGCAGGACAGGATTCTTTCCCACAGAGAAACCAAGCCAATTCTTGACTAGCACTGATGAGGTTGCCTAATTGGGTAATGAAACCTCTGCAAGAAAGCAAGCAGGCTCAGAGAGCACCAAAGATCCCTCAAACCAATTCTTATTTGCGTTTTTAGGAATCCTGTATTCTCTAAGAGCCAGCAGAGCCAACAAAAGTTCGTTCTGGAACTTGTAAGGTTTAGAGGCGACCTCTTGTATCTCCATAATATGTGGCTCTGTCCTATCATCACCATCATCACCAGCTTTCTCCACTCCAGAGCTGCAGGTCATGCGTGATGCACAGGTCAGTAAGCTTTTCTTCGTTCATCCAAAATCTCATGCTAATTACAAGAATCCGCCTCTTCTAATTTTCTCCCCAATCTTTTTTTCTTTTTTTTAATCTACTGCTTAATCTAAATCCATCCGCGTGGGCCATCCTTTGCAAAATGGATGAGGACCCAGTTTGTGGGGGCAATAAGCTGACTTTGTATAAAAATATACAAAAGTATGAAGGCTATTGCTTAATGCATTGTAAGCTGCCCTGAGTCTCCGGAGAAGGGCGGCATATAAATCAAATTAAAAAAAAATAAAATAAAATAAAGGAGGACATAATCAAACGTCCACTGCAAAGAAAAGGAGGAACGAAAGAGAGGGGAAAAGAAGAAACTTAGAAACACGGCAGTCGGAAGCCCAGGCGCTCTTTTCACGGAAGGTTTCCCTTCGCACGCAACAAAGAGAAGTAACAGGCGGCCGATTATTGAGTGAGCAGGCAGATTTAGGCTGCGGAGGAATTTGTGTTTTCTCAGAAGCCACAGGGAGAGAGAACAGCTGTAAGGCAGCCAGCCAGCTTCCCAGTTTAATCTTGCCTTGCCCACTTGGCAGCAGCAGCCGTTCTCCAGGCTGGAAACATCTGGACATTGCAGGCGGAGAAAGAGGATTTCATCAGCCAGAGAACCGGGCGCCAAGACAGTCCCACCAGGGTCCCTCGGTCAAGGGAAGGTGGAGACCTTTAACTTTAACCGTCAGGAGAGCCAGGAGGAGCCGCTACTTACTTCGGCCAGGATGTTCAGCCCTGAATCTGTGACGAGGCAGGCCATCTCCAGGATCTGGTCCTTCTCAATGTCGAGGCCAGTCATCTGTGTCCGAGAAGGGGAAGATCACGGGAATTAGGCTGGATCTGAAGCAGGGACTCACTAACTGATGTGGGAGGAGACCTCCAGTGTGGTTGTCAGGAGAAAGAAATTCACCCTCATAACATTCAAGGGAAGAAGACAACACTCGGGATGGAGAACATCTAAGGGCATCCGTGGAGGGCTCCACACCTTCTCACCCTTGATGGGGTGATGCTTGCAGCTGGGCTGAGCCAAGGAGGGATAACTCACACCCTGGTCAGCACTTCTTTACCCTCCTACCATCGGGCAGGAGATATACCGCGTTTCCCTGAAAATAAGACCCTGCCTTATATTTTTTTGAACCCTGAAATAAGCGCTTGGCCTTATTGCCATGCGCTCAAAAGCCTGATTGGGCTTATTATCAGGGGATAATGTCTTATTTTGGGGGAAACAGGGTAGAAGCATAGCCAGTCGTACGGACAGGCTGAAGAACAGCTTCTATTCGTGACTCCTGAATGCCACATAACATCATAAGCATGTAGTATGATAGACTTGCAGAGCCGGTGCAATATGTCCATGTTGGTGCAGTATATCATAATGCAACATTACGGACATATACGTATAGAGGATTGTGTGCTGTTAGTGTGATTTATTGGGTTAGGGATTTTTCTTTCTTTCGCTGTGAGTTATTGAGATGTATTTATGGTTTTTTGCGGGGAGGGAGGAGGGTGCACGAAGGGAGGCTCAGCTAATCTCGTGTTGTACATTGACAATAAAGGCTCGAATTGAATTGAATGTGGAGAGCTCCTCGCCTGGTCAAGCCAGACTGGTCAAGCTCTTGACCGGGCCGGGCATGGAGGAGCCTTTCCAGGAGGGCCCAAGACCCCAAGGCAACGCTGGACTCTCCCCAAAGGCGGGGCGAATTCCGGCTGGTATCAAAGGAAACCCACCCCCCAAACTCCCCATCAAGTGGGGAGCAAATGAATAGAGGGGGAAAGAGTGGGGGGTCTTTCTAGGCTCTTAGCTTTAAAGCAGGGGTCTCCAACCTTGGCAACTTGAAGTCCACCAGCCTTAAAGTTGCCAAGGTTGGAGACCCCTGCTTTAAAGCATGCAGACCCCCCCCAAAAAATGTCCCCCGCCCCGCCCCCATTGGCTTTTGCCAGCTTTGCAGGCTGAGGAACTCTGGGAGTTGAAGTCCACCAGCTTTAAAGTTGCCAAGGTTGGAGACCCCTGCTTTAAAGCATGCAGACCCCCCCCCCACCCCACTCCTCCCCCCCCTATCCTTCTGCTCCCCTCGGATGAGGAGGGGGGCATTGAGGGGCCCCTCCAGGAAGGAGGCGCATCTGCCCCAGCAACAACAGCACCCCCAGACCCAAAAGACCCCTCCCCCTGCAGCCTCCCCCTCCCCTCCAAGCTGGGGAGGGAGCTGCTGGGTCCCATCTTAGAAGGGGGGAGGGGGGTTGCGCCCCCCCCCCCCCCCCCCCCCCCCCCCCCCTACCTCCAGGTCCACCCAGACGATCCTCTGGCCCATCAGGCCGGCCGCCTCGGCCATGGCTCGCCTCCCGCCGCGCCCCGGGAAGCCTCCTCCGCAGAGCCGCAGCCAGCCTCGGGCGCTTCCGCCGACGCCACGCATCCCCGCCGAACTCCCCGGAGACTACGGCTCCCGGCAGGCAGCGCGGCACCGAAGCCGCCCCCCATCAACACCAGTCCTGCCGCAAGGGCTGCCGGGAAGCGGAGTTCCTGAAAACGAGCGCCGACGCCAAGCGGCCGCGCCGCGCCTAGCATGCTGGGAAGCGTAGTCCTCTCTCTCTCTCCCCCCCCCCAAAACCAGGGGTCTTTTACAATCTGTGGACTTCAACTCCCAGAATTCCTGAGCCAGCTTGGCTGGCTCAGGAATTCTGGGAGTTGAAGTCCACAGGTTGTAAAAGAGCCACATTTGCCCACCCCTGCCCTAAACTAAGGCGGAAGCATCCTGGATGGAGGGCCACCTGGGCCCCCCCCCCCCAGACTGGCCTCTGAGGGCACTGGCTCCAGATGCCCAGCTGCTCCACCCTGCTGGGAAAGGAGGAAATGGGCAGCTGGCCTGACCCATCCAGCAGCTGCCCCCATCCCCACCCCAAGGGCTGCTCTGGGGCAAGGCGATCTGCCTGCCAAGCGTTTTTTTTGGGGGGGGGAGAGGACCGGTCTGCAGCTCCGGTCAGTGCGGGTAGGGGGGCAGTGATTCATGTCAAAGGTCAACCTTTACCCTGTAGCCCCCTCTGTACTGCTGACCCACTTTTTTTAAAAAAAGAAGCGCTTGCAATTCAAGGGCAACTGGTTCTTTTGGATGCAGGGACAGTAAGGGAGGGGAGGGGAAGGGAAGGCAGTAGAGGAAGGCAGAGGCAGAGGGGCTAAGAGGGGAGGGGTGGGGGACCAGAGGCTGCCTTTCAAAGGACAGAGAGGGGAGCTGTGGAGCTGCTTTCACCTCTGTTGCAGGGAAGGGTGCCTGGGGCTCCTGAAGGAATCTGCATTTTGCCCCATTCAAGCAGCTGCCCAGCTGCCAAAAGCCCCGTCAAGCAGGTCAACCCTCCGCCTCACTTGGGACTAACCCAGCAGGCTGGAAGAGAGCAGGCCCTTCTCAGACGGTTATTAGCAACCTTAATAAATTCATTTTTTGAGTATGAATTAAATTACCCAGGGGAAAGAAATAATGGCAGGACCGGAAACAAAGCGATGATGTGTCACTGAAGAGAAAGAACAGAGGGGCAGGTCAATATCCACCCCAAGCAAGATTTGGACCTCCGGAGTATGCAGCCCCTCTTGGGGCCAGATCAATTCTGTCAGATCCTCCCCAGGAATTTAGATTTTAGGGGAACGGGGAGATTTAAGGTATACAAACCATGAAGGAATTTTCAGACAGGTGTACGTAGCTGACTCCGTATGACAGGCAAATACGTTTAGAAAACTGAAAAGAACCACTAGCTATGGATTGAGACCTCAGGAAATTTTGTTTGCAGACAGAGAACAGTTTTTACAAGAAAGGAATTTATTTTTTGCCATTATATACATATACATATACATAAGGAAGGGCATGTTTAATACTCTCAACAATATTTCTTAGAAAAATGTCAGAAATGAATTTTAGGGCCTTTTTTAAATTTATGGCATCATCAAAAACATGGTCATTGAAATACTAGTAGAAAATGTTTCTTGTATATGAACAATGTTGTCAACATTTAATATAACAAAAATCAACCCCTTCAGACAAGCAGTGTAACCAAGGCTTAAAAACTTTCTTCTTGAAACAAAAAGAAAAAAATAAAAATAAAAAGCAAGCAGCAACACCACCAAAAAAAAAAAATCACTAGTTATGTTCTTTCAAGGAATTCTGTTTGGTAGAAAAAATAAGAGTGATCTTGGGACTGTAGAAGACGTGGGAAAGAGGTCAGGATGAACCAGTTTACAAGTGCTGCTTCTTCCCTAAAAATCATATGGCTCCAAGTGAACCGTACACCAATTGCAAATACAGGCTGGGTACGAATTTCACTCAAAGCAGCAATTTGAAACAATCCGTGTTTCACGTGTGCCCAGAAAACACAAACACTAATTACCATTCCAATGGCTAATGTTTAAAGGAAGCACTGGAGATGCACATGGAAGCCAAGTGAAAACTAGCTAGGCCTGCTAGTGTCTTATAATTTAAAGTGCTCCCAGGCAAACACTTTTCCCCAAGTGCCAAATCAAGATTTTTCAGAATACAAAGAACTACAGTTGCATGCGGTGATGGCATTTTAGGAAGGGGGTGGGTGGGAAGCGTGGAGATCGTAGCCCACCCAGGAGGGACTGAAAAGCAAGATTCGACTCTCCAGTTACTGAGCATTTTGAGCTCTCATCAGGAACCAGTCGTTTTATGATGAAACGTTTCATTACAAGCTTGTAATGGGTGCATATTCTCATCAATACTTACCTCTTTCTCATTTCATTAAATATTGGTTTTCTAATTTTCCCTAAATTAGAAATTTCTCATTTTCAAAGTGTTTATGGAACAATTTGCATTTTTCTCCATATGTTGTATTGGGCAGAGACATACAATAATTTCCTGAGAAGCGGTAATCACTTAAGATACTGCAGGGTCTCCTTGATACAAAAATCACGAGATCAGATCAGTTAAAAAAACCCCTAATGAGACTGCCAGTATAACGAACACATCCTTCATTACCGATTATCAAATTCTCGGGCAAATTTGCTGTATTTGTAAATCTCACGAGGCAAAACACTTAATACAACAAATATTCAATAACTTCATTCCAGTAGCAAAACACTGTTACCCAAATTATCAACGGCCACCAAACATTCTCCTTCCGGGCCCTTTTCCGAGCAACACCAGAACCACCTCAGGGGCTCTTGCTATAAAAATACCAATGTTGGTTTTAAAATAAAACCAAAGCAGCAGAACTTTTTTTCCTTATAAAATAAACAATGTCTTCTTTTCTTTACCTGTTTAAAAGTGTGGCACTTTTTTTTTTCTTTGCCTAAACCCTGAGGGGGAAGTTAATACAATTCAAAAATTCTTTTCTCTCAAAATACATACTGCAGATGATATGTATAAAACTTTTTTTTTTCTTTTTAAAAAGATAACTTGTGAAGTTACCGTTTACAAGCTCTCCGTAAAGGGAAGAGGGGAAGCTTTAAAAAGGGAAAGAATCGTCAAGAAGAAATGTTCATAAAATCCACTCTGAATACTTGCTAGCGACGGGCAGGAGGTGCCATTCCCCATCTCGGTAACTCCGGCGGTCGTAATTCAGCTCCAACCTCCATAGTTCCTGTCATCATGGTAATGCTCTTCCCAGTTCCCCCGGAAGCTGTAATTTGAGCCGCAGTCCGCAAGCCGCCTCTGCTCCTGGCCGTGGTGCCTGTGGCCAGACTGGTACGGGTGGGAGCTCACTCTGCCCTTGCGGGGAGGCTCCGAGCGCCAGTGCGCTGGGGAGGCCGAGGACCGGGGGAAGGAGTAACCCTGCTGGCCTCCAGGCAAAGACTCAGGAAGTGAAGAGTTGTGTCTTCCGCCGTACGATGGGCCCTGCTGCCACGCCAAAGTCATCTGGATAGGGAGGCAAGAGGCCTGAGTCAGCAGGAGTCTTCAGAAAGAGGGGTGAGGAGAGGAGGGCCCTGCTACCAAGAAGAATTCCCACGGCAGGGGCAGGCTCTGCCGAACCCCCGTGTCCACCCCCCTCCTCTCAGCTAAGGATGGCAGGAAGGCTTCTCAGCCCTTAACTGCAGCCCTGTTGTGAAAGTGCAGAGTGGAAGTATTGTCTGCTAAGCCAAAGAGGCTCAGAAGAAAATGTCCTTCCTGTTTTGAACCTCCCGGAGATCTACAGCAGGAGTCTTCAAATCTGGGCTTGGCTGTCTGAGGGATTCTGGGAGCTGAAGTCCACAAAAGTCTTCACAGTTGCCAAGTTTGGAGACCCCTGCTCTAGAAGGAACCAAGGAGGAGGAGGCCTGAGAAAGACAAAGTTGCAGCAAGCACTGCGAAGAGACAATATGAGCCATCAATGTAACACTTTCGGTTTTTTTACTGCCCTTGCGTATAAACTCTGTACAAGGAGTTCCACTGGAGCATTCATAAAATCTTTGGGAGGCAGTTGTCATACAAGGAAGTAAGGAAGTAATCCTTAGAGTGTGAAAAGAAAAAAAAAAGGCTTAGAAAAGCTAGTGGAATTGTCAAGTTTGATGTTACTTCAGGTAACTGCAGCATGAAATAAACACGGCTGATGTTGTAGGAATTCTGCATGTAAGAAAAGAACGCTGGCCCGAGAGGAAAATACAGGCTCACATCCCATCTGTGAAGGGACCACAAGGGACCTGTGCTGTTCCCTTCCAAATCACACTGGGGAGGACCACTCACCATGGCCTTTGTTTGATGGTTATCAAGAGGGGAGAAGGATCTCTGGCCAGCCGACATGTTCTCGGTGTTCCTCTCGAACCTGTTACATCAAAATCAGAAATTAGCTGTACTAATCTTAATAAAGTTGGCATCTGATTTTATTTTTCCCCCCAAGGAACCACATTCCATATATTTGTAAACTCACCATATATAAAGCACCTCTTTAAAGAAAATAACCAGTTTTATAACAGGCACATTTGTCAAATGACTCAGGAGACCTAGTAATTATTTCAAATCATGGATCATAATTCAGTATTCTGAAAAGTATTCAGAACATTTAATGTGGTTTTGAAATATTTTTTAAATAACATGCTTCTTTCTTTTAGCGCTATCGTTTCATGACTTTCATTTTCCACCCTGACTGGACTGCACAAATTATGCCCATTTAACAGCCAGCAAAGAAGTCTTCCCAAGCCTACCTATTGCTGAATGCTGCTGCCAGAAGCTGTGGACTGGAGGGGTTTCCGTTTGCAAATCCATGTGGGGCACAGGGCGAGGCGACCTCCTGAGATGCATGACTGCTCCCTGAAAGACATTTTGGAAGACGAACTAAAGCAAAAGACTCTTGAGGGAGACAAAACTGCGAGATGCCAGCAGCCAGAAACCAAGATGGAGCAATTAACTGGCTCTGAAGTATCACACCAGAGAACTAGCACAGCACACAAACAGATTTCCAAAACAAATGTTGCAACCTCCTGAAATACCCAGTAGGTGACAATGCAATCGCAATGCAACACTGAAGACACCAAAGCCCAAGTTAATTGCAAATCCCATGTCAGATGAAAATGAACCGTCCTGAGCTGAAAAAGAACTTAAGGACATTCTTTCAAACAAATACATCAGCCCCATTCTGCAAAAGTTAAAGCAGAAGTGAGATTTGTAGTATATTGACGCACTGAAACCAAGACTCCAGAATTCACTTCAGCAATGGGGCTGAATTGAGAATAAATTTGTTTTAAGTAGAACATTTGTGGGAACAGCAGATTGTACTTCACAACTGAACAACTCAAAATGCATACAGTGAAACAAAACAATCATTTGTAGGGCAATGATTTTAGGATCTTTATAATATTTAGAGGAATCATGTATTTAAATATGAAATTGACTAAAATTTAGAAGACCCCAACATTGACAAACCATCCTCTTCTCAAAAGAATTATTAGTTCATGTTAATACACAGACAGTAATTATCATATCAGTATTATCATATCTTCTACCTAAAGTCTGGCAACTGTTTAATCCAGCATGGTTACACACAGCAATTAGCTCTAATAGTTTACACACTAGAGCGCGAAGGGAAGTGATAAAATCTTTCTACTTTACCAAGATCATCTAGGCTGCTTGAAACATTTTATGGATACCTGATCGGAACTGAATTTTGAGCGGTCTCCCAAAAAGTTTGATCCCATGAAGCAGACTCATGCCATAGGGAACAGATTCTTCGTGTTTGAAATTCACAAATGCAAACTGTTTTGGTTTCCCATCCCTGTCCTTCGGGATCTTTACTTTAATGACTGGGCCTGCCTGCAAACCAAGAAACAAAACAAAACATTAAATAAAACGTTAAATAAAAGGAAGGATAGATAGATAGATAGATAGATAGATAGATAGATAGATAGATAGATAAATAGAACATCTCTTTCCTGGCATATATGTCTCTTAACATACCAAGGAAGAGCCTTGGTAGTACAGTGGTCTAAGGCACCCTGTTATTAAGCTGGTTATTAAGACCAGCTGCCTGCAATTACTGCAGGTTCGAATCTCGCCAGGCTCAAGGTTGACTCAGCCTTCCATCCTTTCTAAGGTAGGTAAATTGAGGACCCAGTTTGTGGGGGCAATAAGCTGACTTTGTATAAATATACAAAAGGATGAAGGCTATTGCTGAGCACATTGTAAGCCGCCCTGAGTCTCCGGAGAAGGGCGGCATATAAATCAAATTAAAAAAAAAAAAAAACACGCTGTTTCAAACAAACCTCTGAAGAGGGGCAGCACTTGCCAATCAGAGGATATTGTTATAGGTTGGTGATGGTGCAAACATGAAATGCTCTGAAGTTTAGGTTTTAAAAGCCTCCTTGCAAGGTCCCTTCCCTTCCCACTCTTTTAATCCATAGAGCTATTTTTCCACCCCTGATTTCACCCATTTCCAGTTTTGACTTGATCCCCCCCACCCCCTCCCCCCAAAATGTGCCCATGGAGTCAGTCCATCCATTTGGCTTAGCCACTCCCTGCTCCTTCGTCTAAAGGAGGGCAGAGGGGGCACCCCCACCCCCCACCTCCTCTTCCTCTTCCTCCAGACCCTGGAAGTGGTGCTTGGGGGGTGGGGGGAAAGAGAAGATTGTTTTTTATTTATTTAGATCCAGATGCCACGCAAAGTCACCCATAAAGCGACTCTGTGGGGTTGAATTACTTGCATGGTCGTGAATCGTCATAACCAGGAAGGCGCCAAGAGGGGTCGGGCAAGGGAAATTGGGGGGGGGGGGGGGGGGGGGGGAGGGCCAGGGGGGGGGGGGGGGGAGGGGTCTCCATAAAAAACGCCCCCCTCCTCCTCCTTCTTCCCTCCCTAGTTCTTCCCCAGAAGGACCCTCGCAGCGTTTGGCTCTCCCTCCCTTCCCCCCCTCCCCACGCAGAGCTGCTACCTTGAAGAAGCCCCCCCACCCGTGGCTGGGGGCCCTTGGGGGGGGGGCGACGGAGGGGGGGCATCCTGAAAGCATCTCCTCCTCCTCCTCCCCTCCCTTTCTCAGCCAGCCGGCCTACCTCACAGGGGTGTCGGCGGGCGCGGGGGAGGCCTCCGATGAAGCGCTCCCTTTCTCTTCCCCTCCCCCCCCCGCCCACGCGCGGCCTACCTCAGAGGCGGGCCGGGGAGAGGAGGAAGAGGAGAGACCCCCCCCACCCTCGGCAATCCCCCCCTCCTCCTCCTCCGGCCTCCGTACCTGGTGGAAGAGCTCGAAGACCAGCTCCTCGGTCACGCGGGGGTCGAGGTTGCCCACGAAGAGCGTCCGGTCCGCCTCCGCCGCTCCCATCGCCTCAGTCCGCCGTCGGCTCTGCGGCGCATGCGCACTAACAAGAGGAAGCATAAAACCGGAACCTCGAAATGTCTCGCGAGGCCTCGGCGGCCCCACCCCACCCACAACCCCGAACCGTGCAAACTGCGCAGGCGCAGAACGCAAATTCGCCTTCCGGAACAACTTGGAAGAGGGACGGCGAGCGAGGAGAGCCAAAAGAGCCAGATCAGCGCGCGCGCGCTGGCGGGGAGAAAGCCCCGCCCCGCCTCTCCGAAAGAGGGCGAGTCTGAGCAAACTGCGGCCCGATTTGAATGCGTGTCTCCGCCCACTCTGCGGGAGTCCCAGGTGGGATTGAGAAGGGAGCCGTAAAGGAGGATTTTACGACAAAAGAAAAAAAAAAAGAGGCAACCCCCTCTGAAAAATTTATTTTATTTTATTTTATTTCGAATTTACATACCGCACCTTCTCCCAAAGGACTCAGGGCGGCGTACAGCCAGATAAAAACATACAATACAAATTAAAAACAATTAAAAGAATATATATTAATTTGGCCCCAGTTTAAAATGATTTTCTTTAACAGATGAAGAGAGTTGGAAGGGAACCTTGGAGGTCATCGAGTCCAGCCCGGGGAGACAGGAGGAGCTGCTTCCCCTGAGCACAGCATTTGTGCTGCTGTAGAAAGTCAGCGCCCACCCCACTCCTGGAAGAATGAAATATTCTAGGAAATATTAAAAAGGCAGAATATTATATTTCCAAGGTTGAGAAAAGGATAAACATGTTTTTGAAGCCAAAGAGCAGCTCCCTGCAGCTCCCTGCCCTCAACGGATATTTGGTGCACCTTAAGACTGGACCAGCCTATCTGCAAGACAAAAGACCTCCACCCTCAGGACAATAATAGGATTTAGCCCTCTACTCATCTAGCAGCAGAGCTCGCCACATGGCATCTGGGAATGTTGCATCACCCAGCAAGCTTCAACCAAGCCTGGGACACAGACAGCCGAAAAAGTTAGCTAGAATCCCTGCCCCTGGGAGTCAATAGGATACTTGCCTTTGCCACAGGAACAGGAAGGTCAAGTTCAAAGCCCAAGGGAGGGTATTGTTGGAAGAAATCTCCTTCTGGGTTCAGCTCCAAGTGGGGAAAAAGACACTGGAAACATGGAGACTGCTTGGAAAGATGGTTTAATGGTGGACAGGATCACATGGCTTGAGTTCCTGAACAGAAAAGGGCCAAATACAGCGAGTCCACGGGTTTTTATGCTCTTTCTGGCTTTGCATTTCGTGGGCCCCCCGAAAAGAGTATCCTGATTGGTTGTCAGACTCCCAGGGGGTGGGGGTCTTAGCTAGCCTTGCTGGCTGATGGTCACATGTGCTTCCCAGGTCACATGTGGGGAGTTTCTGCTGCTATTGTGTAGAGGGCTAATCCTATCTATGTTGGATCTTTGGCATTTCCTACTATGGCTCTGCCTGAAGGAGGTAGATCTTTGTTATGTAGAGAAGAGACTGGCCCAGGCCTTAATGGCCCATTGACAAAGGGTGGGGGCAGGAAGATGGGAGCTGCTTCAAAACATGCTTATCCATTTCTCATCCAAGGAAATATAATATTCTGCCTTTTTCATATTTCCTAAAATATTTCACTCTTCCAGGAAAGGGGTGGGTGCTAACTTCCTACAATATAAATATATATATCTCTCTCTCCACTCAATGTGTTCAGCTACCCAGAATCACACGTGCTTGGTGGTTCTGCTTCACCATTAAACCATCTTACCAGGCAGCCTCCATGTTTCCAGTGTCTTTCTCCCCATTTGGAACTGAACCCAGATGGACATTTCTTCCAACACTGCTTTTCATTGTTGGAAGAAACTTCCTTCTGGGTTCTGCTCCAAGTGGGGAAACAGACACTGGAAACATGGAGACTGCTTGGAAAGATGGTTTAATGGTGGACAGGATCACATGGCTTGAGTTCCTGAACAGAAAAGGGGCAGATACAGAAAATCCTCGGATTTTTATGCTCTCTCTGGCTCTGCATTTCTTGGGGCCCCAAAAGAGTATCCTGATTGGTTGTCAGACTCCCAGGGGGTGGGGGTCTTGCTGGCTGATGCAATCTTCCCAGGTGCCATGTGGTGAGCCTTGTCTAGATGGGTCCCATTGTGTTAGTTTCTGTTGCTATTGTGTAGAGGGCTAATCCTATCTTTCGCAATTCCTACTATGGCTCTGCCTGAAGGAGGTAGATCTTTGTTATGTAGAATAGACTGGCCCAGGCCTTAATGGCCCATTGACAAAGGGTGGGGGGCAGGAAGGTGGGAGCTGCTTTGTCTGTAAAATATGCTTCTCATATTTCTGCCTTTTTCATATTTTCTAAAATATTTCACTCTTCCAGGAAAGGGGTGGGTGCTAACTTCCTACATCATGAGAACCATTGCTCTTGCATCAAGGTCTTCCTCAGGAGCTTCCTAAAGTAGCTGCCTCTTGATTCATTCCAGCCAACAGGAATCTTGGAAAGTGACCAGATCGAGGAGCTCGGGATGTGTTGCCTGCTGGCCGGCAGGATAACTCCCCAAAAACTTCACAAGAGGTGACCAAATTTAAGCCGTGGAGAGAAGCCAGCAAAAATGAGACTTGGTTCAACAAACGGGGTGCATCTGTGAGGGGGCTGCAGATCATTCGCCAGTGCGTCTTACCCACTCTGCCTAAGCTCCTCTCTTCTTTCCTCGAAGCATGACTCACGGATGCGCCCCCTTTAATGCTGCCCAGAGAATCCACAGAGGGACACAACACAAGGAAAGGAGATTTATTGATTCATTTAGCATATGAGCCGTGGTGGCGCAGTGAGTGGTCAGAGTACAGTACTGTAGGCTACATCTGCTGACTGCTGGCGGCCAGCAGTTTGGCAGCTCAAATCTCACCAGGCTCAAGGTTGACTCAGCCTTCTATCCTTCTGTGTGGTCGGTAAAATGAGGACCCAGATTGGGGGCCAGAGGCACTTACTCTGTAAATTGCTTAGAGAGGGCTGTAAAGCACTGTGAAACGGTATATATACATCCAAGTGCTATTGCTATTCTAACCGTTGAAAAGCAACATTGTTTAATTTAAAAATCAGATACAGGACCCATATATATCCACAGCTTAAGCCGGTCATGATGTGATCGACTGTTTGACGTGCGACCCTGCACATCAAGGAGGGCAGAAGCCAACACACAGAGAGAAAAAAAAAATATTTTCTTACACATTTTCAATGCACCTTTAGGAAAGGATCACAGAAGCCACGCGGTGTGTGTTTTCCCTAACTTGTATAACAAAATCCTAACAATGGTTTGGGAAGCCTCTGATGTTACATCAACAGCTGCCTTATTTCATGGGCTATATTCTGGGCAGAGGATGGCACCGGCCTTTTGCATCTGCTTCGGACGGGGGGCAGTTGATCCTGGTCTCCTCAATCCATTTAATGACAAAAGCCAGCCTGTCTCACTGCCTCTTCGACCTCCTTCTCCAGGTAAAGGAGAGAAGAAACGTCGTTGGCCAACCGTGTAGTAGTGCCTTCAAGGCTTGAATTGAACAGGAGGTGCCCCCCTGGTTTCAGGAGGGAACTGATGTTCCTGAAAGCGATCGGTATGTGGGGATGTCTTTGCAAGCCGTATCAAAGCACAGAGTAGAGAGCAGACAATCTGCAGGGAAGAAGCAGTGGGGCCAAAGGGTTGGGTTGGGGAACATCGCATTTCAGGTACCGCTTGACGGCTCTTCGGACTTTCTCTTCCTTCTCTGGCCATTTTTCCCTGGGGAGAAAGAGAGGAAGAATATGATGTACCTACCTCCAAACCTTTGTCAACCTAAAGTTGCCCTCTTTTCATGGATGGAGAGATAGGTCAGGTTTCCCAGGTCTTGCTATCCTTCAAGAACAGGAATCCCTTCTCTCTGCATGAATTCCTTGTTGCCTGGATTCAAATATCACTCTGGAACCTGGAAGGTTTAGGGCAGTGTCCTCTCAACCTTGGCAACTCTCCAAATGTGTGGACTTCCTCTCAGAATACTCATCTTTCTCGCAGGCAGGACTAAATTACTGTCTCCTAGAAACAGATCTCTCTGGATCCAACGTTAGTCATTTGACTTATATTGTTTAGGGGATGGCTCCTCACACATTATTTTACAGGTTTCTAATTTTTTTTAAGAGCTGTAACTATTAGAGGAGAACGCTGTAATTCCTCTCAGCCAAGGCTTCTGGTAGCCAACTGTTCATGATGTTTCCCCCAACGTTCTTTTGCAATTATATTTGTTTTTTGGTCTGTGACCACAAATAAAAGTTAATAATACTCATCTTGCTCTTAGTCCGACACAAGAAGAAACAGAGATGGAAATCAATGGTGGGCTTTGGCTAGAGAAACCCTGCTTAGATACAGGTCCCACCAGGAGAAAGAGCTTGGGAAGGGGAGGCTCAAAAAAGACATGGACCATGAGGAGATGACCCTACAGGTTCTTCTGAAGCACTGCAGAATAATTGAAAACAGAAACCAAGTCTGGGACAACTGGTTTTCCACTTCTGCTCAGAAGAAATTGTGGGCTTGTTGCCACTTTTCTTTCCTAGCAGAATGGACACAAAAGTCATGTCTCAATCTTGGCAGAATCTAGTGAGAAGCTTTCTGAAAGAGAGTCAATAGAAGATAGAATAGAAAAGAATAGAATGAGAGAGAATAGAATAGAAGAATAGAATAGAATAGATAATAGAATAGAATTTTTATTTTCCAAGTGGAGATTTTGACACACACAGGAATTTGTCTTGGTGCATATGCTCTCAGTGTACATAAAGGAAGATACGTTCACCAAGCAAAATCATAAGGTACAACACTTAATGATGGTCATAGAGTACAAACTAAGCAATCAAATCATACATGCAACTTTCAATGTGGACTCTTCTAGTCTGTACAATTATTCCCCATTAAGATCCTGATTGCAAAATCTCGCCTGCTGCATTTTCATTCTCCTCACACGGGCAGATTAGCCAAAGTTGATAGAAAAGGATCTGGTTGCTTCCCTAGTTGAATCTTAATTAAATGATGTCTTTGAAAGGTGTCAAAATCAAGAAAATTATACCTACCTGTCTCCCTCCAACTCACAGAGACGTATTTCACGATGGGGGTCCAGTCAAAGCCACCGGCTCCTTCTTCAGCCATCGCTGCACCTCCTCCCCAGTTCTGGTCAGTGTTATCGGTGGCTATGATCTCTCGGAAGGACTCGCAGGCATAGAAGAGAGAAATTGGTAGAAAGATGGAATGCGCCACTGCCAATGTCGATCAGGGTGTCTCCCTTGATGCATCTGGAGCCATCGCCAATCCATACAAGCAGAATTTTTCAAGCTTAGTACTGCTTTGGGTCCTTTGTATCTGTTGCATGCCCCTGAATATAGTTTCCCCCATCTAAACTTCCCCAGAAAGCACCAGAAACCCTTTGAAGATGATCCTGGAGACCACTGTATCATCTGGCAACTCTTCCTCTCTTCATGAGATTCGCCACGAATCACTTTATCCACAACCCACCCATTTCCCCTCTCTCCAGATAAAAATAACCAGTTCCCCATCTAAACTAACAACAGCTTTAGAGACCACAGACCAAATATGTTGGTCCACCCATTTCCCCCTCTCCAAATTCTTGGGAAACTTGTGTTTCATTTCCAGATCAATCTGCAGAAAAGGCCAAGTAATGGAACATAGAATTATAGGGCTGGAAAGAATATTTCTGAACACTTTGGCATCTATCTTTTGTAAGCTACTTTCATTCCTTGGCTGTTTGTACCCTCAAGATATCATCTAAGTGATGCAAGTTACAATCAGCAGAATTGTGAAGATGAAAGCATGACTTTGAGATCCGCCTCTTGGTTCCTCCTGACCATCTCAGATCAACAAGCATTCCTCACGTTGAGGTTAACATTGGGGAAGTCAAGACTTACCTATGGTGAATGCCCTGTGGGCCCCTTTCAGGAAAAAGGCTAGAAACTGACCCACTCCTTCATCCACAAGGCTAACTTTGTAGTACTTTTCCAGATGGTCTCTGGGATCAAAATGCTCAGTGTAAAAATCTTTCCCTGTGTAAGGCTCTTCCATCATCCCAAAAATACTTTCACCAACTGCTGGGCTCTCCTTTCATGCTCTGAGGGTTATTATACTTTGGTCTTCGCTGGCTCCACCTCCTCATTTCCCTTACAGATTGCTCTCTCAACAAAATTCACCTTTGCATGTTGTAGCGTGAGCATCGTGCCTACAATTAGAAGCCAGGGCCTGACCTGACCTGAAACAAGATGTTCTCCCTTGAAAAGGAAGCATGGGATTGGCGGATCCCCCACTAAAAAACAATATACCTCCAGTCCCAGGAGGGATGTGAGTGCATAACGTGTCAGTTTGAAATGGGCGAAATGGGAGAAGACATACTGTACCCAAAATCTGAATAGGAAGTCACGAGGCTTGGCAACAGAGGCATTAATAAGAAATGCATTATTAGTGGTGTGGAATAAAATCAAACAACACAATTATATGAAAATACCAGTCTGATTCTGAATCCTAGAAGCATTGATACACCCAAACCTTATAAACATGGAAAAAATTGTTTCATATAAGGATATATTAAACGAGAAGTGTGAATTGAAAACCAGATTAGAATTAAAAGAACAAGGGGTGGGATTGGAGTGATGGTCATACCTGCAAATACAATCGTGTTACGTGAAGGATGTGAAAATATGGGGTATGTATAGAGAATTAACAATATTAGATAAACAACTAGTGGGGACCGATGACAAATTGATAAAGACAACATATAAATATTTACTAGACTATAAAATGGAGGAAGAACAAGTTAAAGAGACAATGGTTATATGGGCTAAAAATTTTGGATATAACATTGATTTGGATAACTGGCAAAAACTTTGGGAAAGAAACCGGAAATTGACATTGGTCACATCATATAAAGAGAATCTTTATAAAATGTTCTACAGGTGGCATCTTCCCTCAGCAAGATTGGCTAAAATGTTTAGCAACACATCCCCAAATGTTGGAAATGTAAATACTCACCAGGTACATACTATCACATGTGGTGGACCTGTAAAAAAGCAAGGAAATTTTGGTTACAAATTTAGATGTGGCTAGAAAGAATGGTTGGACAACGTATAGAATTTAAGCCAGAACTATTTCTATTAGGCATTATAACAGATGGCTATAGTAAAGGGTCAATATACCTAATATTATATAGAATGGTATATGCTCAGCAATGGAAAAGTGAAAACACCCCTCCAGAAAAGGAGATAATAAGAAAGATATTAGTATGCACAGAAATGGATAGATTAATGTTAGAATTAAAAAACAAAGGAGAGACAGAATATTATGACACATGGAACAGATTTTATCAATGGCTGGAAACACAAGGTGGGAGTCAGAACACAAAACAATTAGGTTAAGTAGACCCAGAATGAGACATTATATATGTACCAGAATGAATACATTGGTCAAAAATAACTGTACAAGACTGGTCACACTGGGTTCGATATAATTATATGTAAGCCTCATGGGGGATGAAGGCCAATTCCACGCCTGTCCGACTCTTCCTTGGCACTTAGGACTGGGGAAGGTAACAGCCTTTCTATTTTGGGACCGGATGCCAGTGCAAGGGCCCGGGTTCCCTGGAGGGCAGCTTTGCAGAGGGCAGCAGAATCCCTTCAGTGTCTCATGGCTGTGGCATCCTGGCTTAGTCCAGTGAGAGACCTGGAAGGCTGCAGAGCAGACGGAAACACGAGAGGGCATTCGGGGTTGCATGCCTGGATGCCATGCCAAAGGGGCCTATGAAATGAAGTCATAATCCAGGACCAAAAGTAAAAGAAAGGCATTTCTCAGTTCCCTGGGAATAAATCAATTACTTTCATAGCTTATTTCCAGGCTTTGAAGTCTACCCACCTTTGAGCTGCCAAGGAACCAAAGCAGCTTCTGGAGTCATAAAAACCAGCTGAATCACCCAGCAGAGCCTGGGGCTGCCTGGGGTCCAGAAGGAGCATTTATGCCCAGGAAGAGCAGGCAACTTTGGCACCAAAGAAACTTCTGCTGCCTCACTCATCCGATGGGCCACAAAATTAGCTTGGCAGACACTGACTGTCAAGTGAAGGCAGCTCAGCTCTGCACCAATCCATCATTTTTCTCCTTTGGCACAAAACTTGGCCAACCGCCTCTTTTGGGCACGAGTACAGGAAGGTAGCCTGGCCCCTGCCTTGTTCTGCCTCATTGCCAGCTGCAGTTCCTTGTCCCGACCTGCTCCACAATTTCTGCTTCTGCAGATTGCATGGGGCAGTTCCTGGCACAAGGGTGCATGTGGGCAGTCTGAGCCATGCCAAGGGTCATGGGACCTATCAAGGTGGAGGAGTGGATTGGTTCATGATCCTGAACCAGCTCTGGAACGCAGCTGCTTCGCAAAGCATCCTCCCCGTGTCCTGGCAGACAAACTCTAGCAGACACTCTCAGCTGGAAGCATCGCTGGCCCTGCCTGGCCAAGGAACCGGAGTGCAATATGTTTTCCTCAACCCTGTGAGAGCCAGATGTGTTTGGGAGACATTTAGAGGTGGGGCCCTGGGCAGAGGCAAAGTGGGTAAGAGCAAGGGGGCTGAGGAAGGCTGCTTTCTCACCTCCCAGCAGCCAGAGGTGGCTCCGTGGCTGATCTGGTTCAGCATTGCCGGTCATTTGGGGCAGCAGAGAGAGAGGGATAGGTGGCTCTGACTTGGAGGAGATCAGCCTCAGAGAGGGCCACCCCTCGGCCACTGGGAGGGTAGCCAGGAAGAAGGGTGGGCAGCCTCAGAAAGGGCAGGGCTGAGGGCAGCCCAGGGCAACACATGCCCACAGAATCCACGTACTTAGGAAACAGAGAGACACAACACAAGGAAAGCAGAAACCAACACACACACACAGAGGCAAGGTGTTACTTTATTACACACAGAGCCATTTGCCAGATGCCTACTAGGAAAGGCAAGGAAAAGAGCATAGAAGCCATGTTGTCTGTGCTTTCCCTAACTTGTATAACAGATTCATGATGATGGTTGGGGAAATCTCTGGGTGTTACATTGACAGCTGTCTAACTTTCATGGGCTGCATTTCTGGGCAAGAAGGATGCACAGTTTCTTCCCATCAGCTAGAGAAGGGGGGATGTTGACCCTGGTCTCCTCAATCCACTTAATGACAAAGCCAGCCTGTCTCACTGCCTCTTCGACCATCTCCTTCTCCAAGTAGAGGGCAGAGAACCTGTGTTGGCCCACCATGTAGTAATGCTCCTCAAGCGTTGAATGAAAGAGAAGGTGCCCCCCTGGTTTCAGGAGGGAACTGATGTTCCTGAAAGCCGATCGGTAGGTGGGGATGTCTTTGCAAGCCCCATCGAAGCACAAACTGGAGAGCAGGCAATCTGCAGGAGGAAGAACCAGCGGGGCCAAAGGGTTGGGTTGGGTCACATCGCATTTCAGGTATCGCTTGATGGCTCTTCGGACTTTCTCTTCCTTCTCTGGCCATTTTTCCCTGGGGGGAAAGACAGGAAGAATGTGACCTGCCTACCTCCAAACCTTGGTCACTCTGGAGTTGCCCTTCTTTTCATGGATGGAGATAAGTCAGGTTTCCCAGGTCTGCTGTCCTTCAAAAACAGAAAAGATCTTCTTTGTAGAAAACCTCCTTCTTGCCTGGATTCAAATATCAATCTGGAAAAGCCAAGGACAGTATTCCTCAACCTTAAGTCTTAAGATATATGGGCTTCAGATCCCAAAATTTCCCAACCACTACAAGGAACATTCAATTAAGGTTGGGTCCCCATATAGGTGCCACCACCCCGTGTAGGTGTCACCGCGGTCCCAAATCTTCATCTTGGCACTACCTACCTGACAGATGGAGAGGGCACTATAAATTATTTCAATAAATGAATAATGAGCCATTGTGACTACGTCATCCTAAAAATCCCATGATTTAAGGTCAGATGGAAATAGGTGATGGCAGCCTTTCTGTCATGAAGTCTCCTCTCTCTCATCTTAGGGTTGCTGTGGAAACGGTCAGTTTATGTGTTCAGTTAATCCCTTCCTGAGCAGCACATGGATTCCCACTGCCTTTCTCCAGTAGGAAGTGGCTGGAAAAGAACCACTCGGACCCAGAGAAGACATGGACCATTGAGGAGGAGATGACCCTGCAGGTCCTTCTGAAGCACTGCAGAAGAATTGAAACAGAGACTGAGCCTGGAAGAATTGAGTCTCCACTCCCCATTTGCCCAGGAGAGACAATGAACGGGTTGCCAATTTGCTTTCTTACCACAGTGGGCACAACTATCTCAGCAGAATCTAGTGAAGCTTCCTGAAAGAGAGTCCCTTTTGGTGCTTCAATGTGGACTCTTCTGGTCTGCACAATTATTCCCCTGATAAGCTCCCGATTGCAAAACCTCTCCTGCTGCATTTTCATACATGGACAGATTAGCCAAAGTTGAAAGAAAAGGATCTGGCTGCCTTCTCTAGTTGAATCTTAATTAATCTTATAGTCTTAAAGATTTTCAAAGGAAAAGCTAAGTTCTTCCTCTACTTACCTGTCTCCCTCCAGCTCACAGACGTATTTCACGATGGGGGTCCAGTCAAAAGCCCCCGGCTCCTTCTTCAGCCATCGCTTCACCTCCTCCCAGTTCTGGACAATGTAATCACTGGCTATGATCTCTCGGAAGGACTCACAGGCGGAGAGGAACTGGTGGATGGTTGGCCCACTGCCAATGTCGATCAGGGTGTCTCCCTTGATGCCATCTGGAGCCCATCAAGCCAAATGCAGAATTTTTCAAGGTCAGCCTTCTTTGGGTTCTTCCTATCCGCTATTCTGCACGCTGGTACCTATTTTCCCATCTGAGCTGCCCCAGAAGAAGCACCAGAAACCCTTCAAAGAATTTCCTGGAGGCCACCTGATCACATGGCAACAACCCTTCTCTTCTTTGCATTCCCATGAACCTGTTTCCAAGCCGGCCATTTGCTCATTTCTCAAGAAGAACACACATGTGAAAACTTTTGTCCACAAGACAATTGTCTGGAAACTGTTTCAACTCCTCCTGGACATGCAGGAGAACCTATCGTTCTGGACAACTGTCTGTCTAATGCGTTCTTAAAAACCTCCAGTAATGGAGCACCCACAACTTCTGGTGGCAAGCTGTTCCACTGGTTAATTGTTCTCACTGTTAGGAAGTTTCTCCTTAATTCCAGATTGCTTCTCTCCTTGATTAGTTTCCATCTATTGTTTCTTGTTCTGCTTCCTGGTACTCTGGAAAATAGCTTGACCCCCTATTTCTTGTGGTGGCTCCTCACATATTGGAAGACTGCTATCATGTCACCTCTAGCCTTTCTCTTCGCTAGATTAGACATTCCCAATTCCTGCAACCATTCTTCATATGTTTTAGCCTCCATCCCCCTCTTCTATGCTCTCTTTCTAGAGTCTCAACATCTGTTTTCTATCATGGTGGCCAAAATTGGATACAACATTCAAAGGGTGAATATGAACGAAAGAGCTTGCGTTGTGCCTCCTGGCTCCTCCTGACCATCTCTGACCAACAAGCGTTCCTCACCTTGAGGTGAAAATTGAGAAAGTCAGCACTTACCTAGGCTGAATGCCCTGTGAGCCGCTTTCAGGAAACAGGTTAAAATTTGATCATCTTCAACGTTAAGTTTATAATATGTTTCCAGATAATCTTTGGGAAGAAAATTCTCAACATAGAACTCTCCCTCTGTGAAAAGCTCCTCCATCATCCTAGAAAGTCTTTTGCCAACTGCTTTCAAGGTCTGAGCTTTATCATATTTTTATCTTGGTTAGCTCCACCCCCGTTGCAGGCTGCAGCCTGATCGTTTTGCCCACCGCCTGCCAACTGATTTGAAGCCAGGACCTGGGCTGTCGTCTCCCTTTTATGCAGTCAGATGTTCTCCCTTGGAAAAGAGTCAGCAGAAGGCCTCCTTCCTCTCCCATCAAAGGAGGGGAGTGGGTCCTCTTGTCGGAGAGCAGGAGAGGCCTGGCAGAGAATAGGGCCTTGGTCACTCTGGAGTTGGCCTTCTTTTTATGGATGGAGATAGGTCAGGTTTCCCAGGTCTGCGGTCCTTCAAAAACAGGAAAGATCTTCTTTCTAGAAAATCTCCTTCTTGCCTGGATTCAAATATCAGTCTGGAAAGGTCAAGGACAGTATTCCTCCACTTTGGCACAATTAAGATGTATGGCTTTCAACTCCCAGAATTCCCCAGACAGCACAAGGAACACTGGTCTGAGGACCCTACTGAGATACAGGTCCCGCCAGTAGAGAGAGCTTGAGAAGGGGAGGCCCAAAGAAGACATGGACCATTGATGAGGAGATAACCCTGAAGGTCCTTCTGAAGCACTGCAGAAGAATTAAGACAGAGACCAAGTCTGGAACAACTGGTTCTCCACTTCCCATTTCCCCAGGAGAGATAGTGAACTGGCTACATTCTTCCTCTACTTACCTATCTCCCTCCAGTTCACAGACATATTTCACGATGGGAGTCCAGTCAAAAGCCCCCGGCTCCTTCTTCAGCCATCGCTGCACCTCCTCCCGGTTCTGGTCAGTGTAATCGGTGGCTATGATCTCCCGGAAGGACTCACAGGCGGAGAGGAACTGGTGAATGGTTGGGCCGGTGCCAATGTCGATCAGGGTGTCTCCCTTGATGCCATCTGGAGCCCATCAAGCCAAATGCAGAATTTTTCAAGCTCAGTTTACTATCTGCTATTCTGAACACTGGTGCCTATTTTCCCATCTGAGCTGCCCCAGAAGAAGCACCAGGAGCCCTTCAAAGAGCATCCTGGAGGCCCCCTGATCACATGGCAACAACCCCTTCTCTTCTTCGCATTCCCATGAACCTATTCCCTTCCCACCTCTTCTCCCCATCTCAATAAGAAATAAAGACATGTGAAAGAGATTGGGGAAACTTCTGCTTTGCATTTCATTTCAGATCAATCTGCAGGAAAAATCAAGAAATATTTGTGACCATTTTGGCATCTGCCTTTTGTAATCTACATCCACTTCATGGCTTAGACACCCTGAAGAGGACATCTAAGCGGTGCAGGTTATGATCAGCAGAATTGTGAAGACAAAAACATGACTTTGAGATTTGCCTCTTGACTCTTCCTGACCATCACTGATCATCAAGGCTCCCTCACTTTGAGGTTAAAGTTGAGAAAGTCAAGACTTACCTATGGTGAACGCCCTGTGGGCCCCTTTCAGGAATAAAGTGAGAATCTTCTTCAGTCCACCATCATCATCATCATCAAAGTTGACGTTATAATATGTTTCCAGATAATCTTTGGGAAGAAAATTCTCAGCATAGAAATCTCCCTCTGTGAAAGGCTCCTCCATCATCCCAGAAACTCTTTTGCCAACTTCTGGTTGCTCCCTTCAAGTTCTCAGTTTTATCTTATTTTTATCTTGCGTAGCTCCTCCCCCTGATTTCTCTTACAATTTGGTTTCTCAACAAAGGAGCCTGTTGCAGGCTGCAGCGTGATCATTTTGCCCACCACATGCCGAGAGACCTGAAGTCATGATCTGATCAGTCCTCTCCCTCTTACGCAATCAGATGTTCTCCCCTGCAAAAGAGGCAGCAGAAGACTTCCTTCCTCTCCCACCAAAGGAGGGGAGTGGGTCCTCTTGCCAGAGGGCAGGAAAGGCTTGTCAGAGACCAAGGTCTTTGGGACCAGGTCTTCCAAGATCCAGATCCACCTCCTGCTCTGATCACCCTACAGAGCAGAATGTCTTTTGGGGTCCTTTGTGAGACGGAGGGGGAGGTGGATGGGGGCTGCGGGGGAGGGGGCTTGAAGGTTTTCTCTTGCAGAAAAGCTTTTGTGTTTTTCCTTTCTTCCTAACTCCTGTGCTGGAGAGCAGCGTTATTATTCTGCCAGGCAATCCAGTCTTCCCTCTTTTGGATTCCTGTCCAGCCACCTTCCTTTCTCTCCTCTGCAGAGTGACAGAGAGAGGCACACCAATACATACACACACCAATACACACAGAGAGAGATGCAGGATGTTACTTTCTTACACGCAGAGCCATTTCCTACATGCCTACCAGGCATGTAAAAGAGCGCAGAAGCCACGTTGTGTGTGCGTTCCCTAAGTTGTATAACAAAATCATAACCATAGTTGGGGAAATATCTGGGTGTTACATCAACAGCTGCCTTATTTCACGTGCTACATTTCTCAGCAAGAAGGACACATCTCACCTTCCCATCAACTAGAGAAGGGGGAAGGGTGTTCCTGGTCTCCTCAATCCACTTAATGACAAAGCCAGCCTGTCTCACTGCCTCTTTGACCATCCCTTTCTCCAAGTAGAGGGCAGAGAACCTGTGTTGGTCCACCATATAATAATTATTCTCAACCGTTGAATGAAAGAGAAGGTGCCCCCCTGGTTTCAGAAGGGAACTGATGTTCCTGAAGGCCGATCGGTAGGTGGGGATGTCCTTGCAAGACCCATCAAAGCACAGAGTGGAAAGCAGACAATCTGCAGAAGGAAGAACCAGCGGGGCCAAAGGGTTGGGTTGGGTCACGTCGCATTTCAGGTACTGCTTGATGGATCTTCGGAGTTTCTCTTCCTTCTCTGGCCATTTTTCCCTGGGGGGAAAAGACAGGAAGAATGTGACCTGCCTACCTCCAAACCTTGGTCAACCTAGAATTGCCCTTCTTTTTATGGATGGAGATAGGTCACATTTCCCAGGTCTGCAGTCCTTGAAAAACAGGAAAGTTCTCTTCTGTGTAAATTTCCTTCTTGCCTGGATTGAAAAATCCTCAACCTTGGCAGCTCTAATGATGTGTGGGATTCAGATCCCAAAATTCCCCACCGGAATTAGAGTGGATTAGAGTTGGGTCCCCATGTAGCTTCCACTGTGGTCACCAATCTCTTTGTCTTGGCATCACCTATCTCACAGATGGAGGGGGTGCTATCAATTATTTCAATAATTTAATAATGAGCCCTGTGTGACTATGTCATCATAAAAATACCATAACTTATGTCTCTGAATAAAATATTGTGATGCAAAAAGATAATGGCAGCCACAGCTTCCTCTCTGGCACCTCAGGGTTGTTCTGCAAATTGTCAATTTATGTGTTCAGTTAATTCACTCCTGAGCAGAACGTGGATTCCCACCGTCTTTCTCCAGTTGGAACTGGCAACTGAAGAACCGCACTTTGTCTTATTAGGTTAGTGGGTGAGTCCACTGGGCAATGTGCCAACTGAAACAAGGAGGAGAACATCAAGGAGTGGAAGGTTGAATAGGCTGCAAAGTTTGGTACTTGTCTTTCTGAGTCCAGTGCAAGAAGAAACAAAGATGGAAGCCAATGGAGGGCTTTGGCTAGAGAGACCCTGTTTAGATACAGGTCCCGCCAGGAGAAGGAAATCCAAAGAAGACATGGGCCATTGAGGAGGAGATGACCCTGCAGGTCCTTCTGAAGCACTGCGGAATAATTGAAACAGAGACCAAGTCTGGAACAACTGGTTCTCCATTTCCCCTCTGCTCAGAAGGAACTGTGCATTTGTGGCCACTTTGCTTTCCTAGCAGAATGGACACAAAAGCCACGTATCAATCTTGGCAGCAGCTGATGAAGATTCTTAAGTGTGGACTCTTCTTGTCTGCACAATAATTCTCCATTAAGCTCCTGATTGCAAAGTCTTTCCTGCTACATTTTCAGACATGGACGGATTAGCCAAAGTTGAAAGATCTGGTTGCCTTCTCTAGTTGAATCTTAATTAATCTGAGTCTTGAAAGGTGTCAAAAACATAATTATACCTACCTGTCTCCCTCCAGCTCACAGACGTATTTCACAATGGGGGTCCAGTCGAAAGCCCCCGGCTCCTTCTTCAGCCATCGCTGCATCTCCTCCCAGTTCTGGAGAGAGTAATCACTGGCTATGATCTCCCGGAAGGACTTGGCTAATCTCAGGCATGTGGGCTTCAGTTCCCCCAATTGTTTTCAGCCAACAATGGAAACATTGGTCTAGGGGCATTTCCCCAACGAGCTGCCATGGCTCTGTTGCCAATCTATTTGTCTTGTCATCACAGATGAGGAGGGGGCTATAAATCATTTCAATAAATTAATAATGTCATCTTAGTGTGATGAAGTTTCTTCTCTGGCATTATAGTGCTGTTGTGGAAACGGTCAATTTATATGTTCAGTTAATTAAGAGTTCGGTTAATTCCTGAGCAAAACATGGATTCTCACTGGCTTTCTCCAGTTGGGGCTGGGAGGGGAAGGACCACTTCTTTCCTTATCAGATTAATGGACGAGTCCACTGGGCAATGGGCCAATTGCAAAATGGAGGAGACCCTCAAGGTGTGGAGGGTTGAATAGCTGCTACTTCCTGACTCTGATGCAAGAAGAAACAGAGATGGAAACTAATAGAGGGCTTTGGCTAGAGAAACCCTGCTTAGATATAGGTCCCACCAGGAGAGAGAGCTTGAGAAGAGGAGGCCCAAAGAAGACATGGACCACTGAGGAGGAGATGAACCTACAGATCCTTCTGGAGCTCTGCAGAATAATTGAAACAGAGAACAAGTCTGGAGCAACTGGTTCTCCACTTCCCATCTGCTCAGAAGAAACTGTGGGTTTATTGCCATTTGCTTTCCTAACAGAATTGCGCAAAAGTCATTCACTAACTTGACAGCAGCTGGCATGCTTCCTGAAAGAGAGTCTCCTTTTGTTCTTCAGTGTGGACTCTTCTGGTCTGCCCTGTTAAGCTCCTGATTGCAAAATCTCTCTGCTGCATTGTCATATATGGACAGATTAGCCAAAGTTGAAGGAAGAGCACCTGATTTTGTTCTTTGGCTGTGGCTAAATTAATTTTGTAGTCTTAAAGAGTTTCAAAACAAAAGCTACCTTCTTTTTTTTTTTGAAAAAAAATGTTTTTATTGAAAAATACAAAAAAAGCAATAAAAGAAAAAGAAGAAAAAGAAAAAGAACATATACATACACCAAACGGTAAAATACAAAACATAAATAACAACATTATATAATATTTTACAACTTTCTGCATCAACAGTTATCTATACTTTTTACATTCAATCTTCATAATCATTCACTTATTCTTGTATAATCATATTAAACATTCATTTAAACTAAATTATTATGTATACTTACATTCTATTTATTAACATAATATTTTATCCTTAATTCAATACTCTTAAATTCCGATTAGTCAAATTTCAATTTACACTCTTATTTCTTGTTTTGATTTCTATTTTCTATCCATGTATAAAATCTATTCCACACTTTATAGGAATCCGAATCATCCCTTTCTTTAATCTACATTGTCATTTTATCCATTTCAGCACATTCGAGGATTTAATTAATTACTATTTCTTCAGGTGGTGTATTGATCTGTTTCCACATTTGTGCCAGAGCGATTCTGGCCGCCATTAGTATATGCAATGTTATATAGTACAAACTTTTCTCCGTTTTCTTATCAATCATTCCTAGAAGAAACAACTCCGGTTTGAAATCAGTCTTTTGGAGTGTAATCTCTTCTAACCACCTTCTGATTTTATACCAAAATTTTTAAACACTGGGGCACATCCACCACATGTGGTAGTATGTTCCTAATTTATGGCCACATCTCCAACATTTAGGTGATAAATTGGTGTACATTTTTGCCAATCTGGCTGGAGCTAAACATAAAAGCTACATTCTTCTACCTACCTGTCTCCCTCCAACTCACAGATGTATTTCACGATGGGGGTCTGGTCAAAAACTCCCGGCTCCTTCTTCAGCCATCGCTGCATCTCTTCCCAGTTCTGGTCCGTGTAATCACTGGCTATGGTCTCCCAGAAGGACTCGCAGGCCAAGAGGAAGTGGTAAATGTCTAGTCCCACCTTAGGCCAAAGTTGATCAGGGTGTCGCCCTTGATGCCGTCTGGAGTATAGCAACCCAAACACAATTTTTCAAGACCCTTGGACAACATTTCCTTGACTATGTGCCTCTAATGTGGTTAACCTGCTAGCTTGGGTTGTGTTTTGCTAAAATGGTGGAGCTGCAGGAACAGTTAGAAACTCCAACACTGAAGTCTGTGCTCCATCAACTGAAGCACGATTTGTGGTGGTGATCCTTCATGTTAGGGAAACAGATTCAACAACACCTTTGGAATGAAAATTGCCTCTTTAAGGAATACATAACAACCCTCCTTTTTACATTCTTGAACTGGACGCTCTGTGTGTGTGTGTGTCCCCTTCAGAAACACCTTTTTCAATCTGTACATGTTATGCATTTTCATGGACACAACCATTTGTATTCCTCAGGCCTGCGTTTTTAATCAATAAATGCATTTTTGTAAATGTGTGATGCTACCCATATTTTAATATCTGTAAGATAATAACCTGAGCAAAATATTTACAGGCGTGTGGCCTTAAAATCTATTTTTGAGCCAGTTCTTTTGCATAGTTCACATATTTGCAAAAGGCACATTAGTCTTATGTTCTCGTCTGTGCATTAGTCTGAGATCATCAATTACACTGATTCCACTTAAAATGGGAGCCAATTTATCTCCACCAACTTCCACCTGTTAAAAACACTTACCTGAAGTGAATATCCTGTGAAGATTTTTCAGGAAGAATATTAAAAAGTCACTCTCTGCGTTATTTCCAGAGCTCAGGGTGTAATGTGATTTCAGAAAGTCTTTTGGAACAAAATGCTTAGCATAAAATTCCTTTTCTGTGAATGATGGCTCCATTTCCACCCGAAATCTTGCCAAAGACTCAATTCTCACTTGTTAGTTTGATTGGGTTGAAGGTTTTCAGGTGCCTAGTGGATGCCTCCAAATTCTGATGCCCAGAATTCCCCATTATGAAGTCTGTCCTCTTTACTGTTCCTTCTTCCTCATTCTTTTTGGTCAAAGCCTTTATCACCCTTTCCCACTATCTGACCTTTTTCAAAGGGGAGAAGAAGTAGATGCCTCAAAGGCCCAACATTTGGTTGCAAGCAGGACATTCTTTGGAGAGCAGCAGCTTTTATCGTTTCTCCCATGCTGAAGTCCTCCCCACCCACTCTTGGCTGGGTCGAAAATTAACTTGACTCCAGCATCAAGACTAAAAGCTCTCGACCCCCATGGTTCTCCATGGTTATATGTTCACAGAGAAGACACACTAGGTTTAAGAAAGATGCAACTTTCCTGGTGTCCGTTGTTGTTTTTCTGTCCCAAGGTCACCTGTGATCAAACAGGTATGTAGGTTTTTGCAGCAGAGCAAAATTTCAGGGAAGCAGAAGTCATATTCAAATGAGGAACACCATCATTGGTCAATGCAAGACAACAGTTGGGTTTTTAATCAGGGTTTGCTGTTGATCATTTTGTTGCATAACTCTACATTATCTAAACCAGCTTGGTCTAGTGGTGAAGGCACCAGTTTAGAAACCAGGAGACGGTGAGTTCTAGTCCCACCTTAGGTTCAAAAGCTGGCTGGGGGGCTTTAGGCCAATCACCAGGAGATAGTGAGTTCTAGTCCTACCTTCGATATGAAAAACCAGCTGGGTGACTTTGGGCCAGCTCATCTTTCTCAGTCCAACTCATCTCACCAGTTGGTCGTTGCCAGAAGCTAGGAGGAGGAAGGACTATTATGGTAGATGTGTTTGCTGCCTTGAATTGTTTATAAAGACAGGATAACAACGTTCTAAAGTAAATAAATAATAAATACATAAGTCCTCTTGGGAGAACTTTTGCTCTTCAAATCCGTCTGGCAATTTGCCAGTCTGCAAAAACTGGCACAACCAGTCAGACGCAGAAGGCTCCAAGAAATGCCCCTTGAAACCTTTCAGGAATGCAGTCCTGTCTACAACCTGCCCCAGAAGAACCCTCATCTGTGACCCACCGCTGAGCAGCTGACCTCCACTGATCTGCTTTGTTAGTTTGTAACTCGGTGTTGTTTGCAAACTCAGAAAATGAGTTACTTTGGTATAAAGGTGGAGGTGCCGGACTAGAAACTCAGTGTACATTGCAGTAGATGTTACGTTGGTGGCATTTTCAGAGGAAATGTTGTCTTCTACTGAGCTGTCTGAAATTCAGGAATAATCCAGTCTGGAACCCAGGGCCCTTTGTCCTCCTCCATGGGGCCTCTGAGTCTACAAAAGACAGAGATGGGATTTCCTGGGATCTGCTCTCTTCTCAGTTGCCCCTTGAATCTTGACAGACATGGCCAAGGGACTTGGGGCTCTCCAGGGCCTCCCCTTGGGCTGAGAAGGCTCTGGCTTGTGTTTGTCAAATGCAGATCATGTCACAGAACAACCAGGGGTGAAATCCAGCAGGTTCTGACAGGTTCTGGAGAACCGGTAGCGGAATTTTTGAGCAGTTCGGAGAAGAAGAGTGAAGAGCCTGTAGTACAGTGGACTAAAACACTGTTATTAACATCTGCTGCTTGCAATTACTGCAAGTTCAAATCTCACCAGGCTCAAGGTTGACTCAGCCTTCCATCCTTTCAAAGGTAGGTAAAATGAGGACCCAGATTGTGGGGGCAATAAGCTGACTTTGTATAAATATACAAAAGGATGAAGGCTATTGCTTAGCGCATTGTAAGCCGCCCTGAGTCTCCGGAGAAGGGCGGCATATAAATTAAAGAAAAAAAACAAAAAACTAGCAAATACCAACTCTGGCTGGCCCCAGAGTGGGGTGGGAATGGAGATTTTGCAATATCCTTCCCCAAGGGGTGGGGAGGGAATGGGGATTTTGCAGTATCCTTCCCCTGCCATGCCCACCAAGCCACGCCCACAGAACCGGTAGTAAAAAAAAAATTGGATTTCACCACTGAGAACAACCAAGTAGAAATTGTAACATAAAAACACAAGAAGATTGAAGGACTTCTTCCTTTACCCGAACGTAGAAGTTCCATTGTAACCGAATCTATTGTGTATTGAATGCAGCCTGAGAGAAACTTTGGCTAATCTCGGTGGCCAAAGTTTTTAAACTCGCTGAAAAGTCAACGCTTCCCACAAATAAATAAATAAAATGGTTTTCCATTCGTGAAAACCCAGGTGAATACTGAGATTTTCATTGTTTTCTGCATGATTTATTTTTCATTAAATGTTCCCTAAAAATAGATCAAGACGACGCATGTTTCTTTTAGAAAGTGTTTTATTTTAACTCCTTCCATCTTTGTTGGAGTGTGACCTCCCAATGAAATGGGTTATTATGACCTTCATGTGACACTTAGAAAGCTAAAACTGAGAAGAGACTGCAGTAGAGATGGGCTTGGGGCAAGCACCTTTCAGATCCAAAGTGATGTTGTGGCTTTTAGGATACAATAAAGCCACAGAGTTCACACTTCCTTGTCCTTGCGGGCAAGAATGACGTATTTTCCGGAGAAATCACAGTCCTCCATATTGGTCTTAAAAACTCTGGGCTCCACAGTGAACTCTACAATGGCAAATCCAGTGGCGCTGAGGCCGGTTTTTAGTATTTCCTCTGTGAAGAACATGCTGGAGAACTTTTGAGGGCCCACCATGTAGAACGTGCACCCTAAAACCCCACCGAGTATCAAGTGTCCCCCGAGTTTCAGCAGAGAACTGAGGTTCTTCAAGGCGGCCTGGAAACTCGGCTGGTCTTTGCAGGCCGACTCCAGGCACTCTGTGGACAGAAGGCAATCAGCCTGGGCCAGAGAGATGGGAGCCAGTGGGTTGCTTTGAAGGACATCACACCTGAGGACCTGCTTGATGCTTCTTCGCAGCTTGGCCTCCTTCTCCGCACACGTCTCCCTGCAGGGACATCGGAAAGCCAATATTGTCCCCCTCAGAACGGCCTCGCAATTTGGGTGTCCTCCTAGGCTCACAGCTAAGATTAGAGCAACATCTGACAGCTGTGGCTAGGGGGACCTTTGCACAGGTTCACCTGGTGCACCAATTGCGACCCTACTTGGATCGGGAGGCTCTCCTCACAGTCACTCATGCCCTTGTCACCTCATGGTTAGATTATTGCAACGCGCTCTACATGGGGCTACCCTTGAAAAGTGTTCGGAGACTACAGTTGGTCCAGAACGCAGCCACGCGAGCTGTCGTGGGTGCACCTAGGTACACCCACATTACACCAATTCTCCGCGAGCTGCACTGGCTCCCTATTGGTCTCCGGGCACAATTCAAGGTGTTTGTTATTACCTTTAAAGCACTACATGGCTCAGGGCCAGACTATCTTTGAGACCGCCTTCTACCGCATAGCTCCCAGCGACCGGTAAGATCCCACAGAGTTGGTCTCCTCTGGGTCCCGTCAGCTAAACAATGCCGGCTGGCGGGCCGCGGGGGAGGGCCTTCTCGGTGGCAGCCCCAGCTCTCTGGAACCAGTTACCTCCTGAGGTCCGGACCATCCCCACCCTATTGGCCTTCTGAAAAGCGTGAAGACCTGGCTTTTCCGGCAGGCCTGGGGCCGTTGATCTCGCTCTTGTGATCTGGCGAGATCCAGTCATGAATGACGTGAATGTGTTTTTAATGGTTTTAATTTTTTAAATTTTTCAATGTTTTTTTATAATGATTTTTTAAAATGTATTGTGAGCCGCCCTGAGTCTTCGGAGAGGGGCAGCATATAAATTTAATTAATTAAATTAAATCAAATAAAATAAAATAAACAGGCGGCTCTGAGACCTCTCTGGAATGCAGCGGAACCAGCTTAGAAGTGGTGGCTTGAAGTAGCTCTCCTGTACAACCCAAGTATGTTGGGAAGGAGAATGGCTGAAGTCCCTTCGGCTGGTATCTGCAGCCTTAGATAGACACCCTCAAATATCAAAGCAAAATGCCTGTCAATAAAGAGGGGAAATGTGCTAAATATGCATCAGGATGGTGGGGTCCTTGGTGCTCCCTGAGTTTGGTTGTTTCCTTGCAGATATTTCATTACCCAGCTAGGTAACCACTAGTAAATAAAATGAGAGCAATCCCCATTCTCTTCTAACACGGATGATGTTCCCTAGTTGGGTCATGAAATGTCTGTAAGCAAACAACCAAGCTCAGAGAGCACCAAGGACTCCACAGTTTTCCTCCTCCTCCTCCTCCTGCAAATCCCATCTACCCCCTTCCAGCTTGGGCTGAAAATTTCCTCCCATCCCTCTCTCTTTGCCCTTGCTCTATTTTTCTTGATCTGCTTGATTCCTTCCCTCTGGCCGGCCTCTGTCCCTTTTGTCTCTAATCAGGATGACCTCTCCCTTCCCACACAGAGAGTTTCAACGGTCAATGTTGCTTGGCTGGCCATTCTCCATTCCTGCCATTAGCCAATATTGAACTTTCTCCGGGACTTTGACCTGATCAGTTGTAAGATTAAGCCCACAGTTTTACTTTTCAGGGGCAAATCCTTGCCCCTCCCTACCTGTTCCCCTCCAGCTGGCACACATACTGCACCACCGAGGACCAATCAAAAGCGTCCGTCTCCTTCTTCAGCCATTTTGTAATTTCCTGGCAGTTCTGCTCCAGATAATCAGTAGCTATGATGTTCTCGTACGACCCACAAGCAGGGAGCAGCTGATAGATGGTGGGCCCACTGCCAATATCGATCAGGGTGCCACCTTTCAGGACTCCTGGCATAAACGAGAGGAAGGTTTGGGAGGGGGAAGAGAAGGGGGAAAGATTCAGATTTATCTCCTCCAATCTCTTTTGCCCAGGACAGTCATATGAGGAATCCCTGTTGATGTTGATCTGATGGGGTCAAGAAAATTTTTAATTTCCCTAAGCAAAAGAACGAGGATTCAACTGTAGCATTTTAATTTTTTTAAAAAAAATATATATCATCCTTGGGAAGACTGAAACCATTTTTACAGCCCAAATGTTAAACGCCCAGAGAATACCTGAAAATATTTGGAAGATTCCAGCAGGCTCTCTTGAAGTCCCACCCTACACTGAAGCCCTCCGTGTCCTTGAATACAGATTATCTCCTCCACTTTTTCCTGTTTTGATTTTTTTTTTTTAACGTCAGCACATTTATGTGGAATGCTTCCAATGCATTATAAATTCATTTGCTGGAATCTTGTCCCCCTCCCACCTCCCCATTGTATTTTATTAGGTTTAATGATCACCAATTTCAGATGTTTGAATGCAGGGATGTGGTAACGACACATATGAAATAAATAAAGGATAAGAAGTCCACAGGATCGTTGAATGAGCAAGACCATGAGCTTAAGGTAGCTTGAAGAAAACCACCTATCAAAGGCACAAAAAGTTGCTTGAGAATAAATCAGCCCCACCCCACCCCCGCTCAGAGTTTCCAATAGAGTCCTATCAAGCGATGCTGAAAACTTTCAAAAACTTTTCCCTGATGCTACAATCTGCCTCTTTTTAAAAAATAAACTTTCTCCCCCTTCAAAGTTGCAGCAGGGACTGAATCACCTACCTGAAGTAAAGATTTTGCAAAAGCATTTCAAAATAAACTCCAGGAATTCATCTTCCACAGACCCTTTCCCATAATGAAAATATTCCAAGTAAACTTTGGGATCGAATTCCTTCTGGTAAACGTCTCCTCCAGTGAATTCCATCACGGCGAGGTGGTCTCTGGGTTTGCAGAGATCAAATGCAGGCTCTCCCGGCCAGAAGCCTTCAATTATAATCCAGAAGAGGAGACTCCGTGCCAAATGGCCTTGGCCAGCAGTTCCCCTCAGCCTATCAGCAGCTGCATGTTTGGACTGAAAAATTAAACTCCTTCAAAATACGCTTCCCAACAAAGAAAAACATTTGCAAAGTATCTTTAAAATAAGGTCAGCAAAGACACATCGCTAAAAAGGACCATTAATAATGACTAAATGGTGTTTGTAATTACTGGCTCTAACATGCTGAGAAGTGTCATTTGCAAATATGCAGGGCGGATCTTGAGAACCAGCAGATAATGTTCTCCAAATTTTGCAGCACTCACCGAAACCGTTCCAGGAAGATGGTCAGCTGAGACACGGCTTAAAAATGCCTGAAGCGAACATGAAATCAGGACCTAGTGTTTACTATGTGTAAAAAAGAGAGAAAACAAGATTTTATTTTCAACATTGATGTTTCAGTGTGAGATTCATAGCATCCTTCAGGACCTCTCTCTTCATGGTCATGTCTCACTCTACCCACTGATGGTGGGGCAGAGCTACAAATCGTGACCAGATGAACTATCCCAAGACCCCATTCAGAAGTTTAAGAGCAAACAAACCAAAAAGAGTTGGATGAAGAAAACAGATAAATTTTGTTGGGATTCTTCCTACCAAACTTCAGGCTGGGCTTTGGGGCTGTTAGAGTCCATTGATTTCCATTTTTTTTTCAATCTCATGTTTATTTACACATAAAAGCACCCTAGGCCATATTTTCAGATTTATTTCATTTTATTATTTTTCCTGCCTTTTATTATACAAGCTTCCCTTATCCGCTGAATTCAAGAGGATTTAAATCTGGCTATTTCATTAGGCAAAGGTGTTCTGCAAAGGCCTTCTTGGTTTATCCTGCTGGGACTCTATTTGTAGGTCTCCAAAGAGTCGACTGTGGTTGCACACGAACAAAGACGCAAAGACAGTGTCCAGACTGAGCTGCTTGCTTGGGGCTGGTGCGGCCAAATCCCTTGACAAACAGTGAATGTTGAGATGTTGCAATCTTATGAAATCTCAATACGGCCCTTGTTTTCGTTTCTGGAGAAAGGAATCTTTGTTCCTTCCAAAGGACTCGCTCTCACGCAAAACGGCCAAAACAGGAACATTGAAATTTAAGGGCCTGGCCTGAGTCCACTGGGTATTTCTCTGCTGGACTGAAGGAACACTTGGGTTGCCTGGAAAGCCCTTGGGGGGAAGCATGAGAGAGAGAGAAGGGGGAGGATAGAGAGAGAGAGAAAGAGAGAGAATGGAAGGGAGGGAGGGAGAGAGAGATAGGGCTGGATGGATGGATAGAATGGGAGGGAGGGGGAGAGAGAGAGAGAAAGAGGGGGGGAGAGAGATGATGGGAAGGAGGGAGGGAAAAAGAGAGAAAGAGAGGGGATAGAGAGAGAGATGATGGGAGGGAGGGGGGAAAGAGAGATAGGGATGGATGGATGGATGGAATGCGAGGGAGGGAGGGAGGGAGAGGAGAGAGAGAGTTTATGGGAGGGAGGGAGGGAGAGAGATAGGGATGGATGGATGGATGGATAGAATGGGAGGGAGGGAGGGAGAGAGAGGAGAGAGAGCGATAATGGAGGGAGGGAGAGATGGGAAGAGAGGGAGGGAGAGAGATGATGGGAGAGAGGGAAGGAGAGAGAGAGATATGGGAGGGAGGGGGGGAGAGAGAGATAGGGTTGGATGGATGGAATGGGAGGGAGGGAGGGAGAGAGAGGGGAGAGAGAGATAATGGAGAGAGGGAGGGAGAAAGGAGAGAGAGAGATAATGGAGGAAGGGAGGGAGAGAGAGAGGGGAAGAGAGGGAAGGAGAGAGAGATGATGGGAGAGAGGGAGGGAGAGAGAGAGATGATGGGAGGGAGGGGGAGAGAGATAGGGATGGATGGATGGAATGGGAGAGAGGGAGGGAGAGAGAGTGGAGAGAGGGAGGGAGAGAGGAGAGAGAGAGATAATGGAGGAAGGGAGAGAGAGAGATGATGGGAGAGAGGGAGGGCGGGAGAGATGACTGATAGAAAGAGATAGAGAGAAGGATAGATAAACAGAGAAGATAGATAGATAGATAGATAGATAGATAGATAGATAGATAGATAGATAGATAGATGGATGGATGGGGCGGACAAACCCTCCTTCTCAGCCAATCCACCTCTTGCCACCTTGTGTAATCTATCTATCTATCTATCTATCTATCTATCTATCTATCTATCTATCCATCCATCCATCCATCCATCCATCCATCCATCCATCCATCCATATCTATCTATCTATCTATCTATCTATCTATCTATCTATCTATCTATCTATCTATCTATCTATCTAAGTCAGGATAAAAATCGAATAAGAATAATTTGCACAGATGTTTTGCTTTGCTTAAAAACTCCAGGATGTCTCACTTTATTAAGCCTTTGGCTCCCTCTCCTGGTGTCGCTCCACTTAATGCAGGACGTGAAGAAGCTTCGGAAGACTTCTCGCTTGGTTACTGCTTACAAAGCAGAGAGAAAGTTTCCTTCAGGATCAAGGATCTGTTGCTTCTCAGGTGCCCCCCCCTCACCAATACAAGAGGATGAGCGTAGCTCAGGGCTGAACTGCAGAGTCCTTGGTGCTCTTTGGGCTTGCAAATATTTGATGATGTGCAAATATTTGATTATCCGACTAGGTAACATCACCAGTGCTAGTGAGTGTGAGGTTTGGTGAAGGGAACGACTTGCTTCCTGGTGGCAATTGGGAGGGAAGGCCTCCCAGGTGCTGGATTGCTTCTGCTCTGAAGTATAAATTGACCTGGACAATCCACAGATCCCAGTGGGGTTTTTTGTGCTCTCTGAGCTTGGTGGTTTTCTTGCAAACGTTTCATGACCCAACTAGAGAACAGTGCTAGAAAGGAGGGGGGCTTTGCTTTCTGTTTATATACAGTGGCTTTACCCTGTCAGTATTGGCGGGGAAGATGGCTTCTCTCTCTCTCTCTCATCCATCCATCCATCCATCCATCCATCCATCCATCCATCCACTCACTCACTCACTCACTCACTCACTCATTCATTTGCTAGAGAATCCTTGGTGCTCTCTGGGCTTGGTGGTTTTCTTGCAAACATTTCATGAACTAACCAGGTAACATCATCAGTACTAGTAGGGCCTGGGGTTTGCTGTTTATATAGGAGTGGCTTGTCCTGTCAGTGTTGGTAGGAGTGTTATTTTCTTCTTGATGAAACTGTTATTTACTGTTTGATTGTTTCTCTCGGCTTTCTAATCCACATTTATGCGAACAAATGCTGAATCACCAATCAGAGACGGTCTTGCTTGTCTCACCAGTGATCATTTATTTCCGCCACAAACGGGTATCAGCTAAAGTCGAGTACGAGGTGTACAAAGTTGGCGCTGAGAGCTATCGCCTCTCGGCGCCTTTTAAACATGCTATGCCACTCTGGCATCGCGTCGCAGCTGATTGGAGTCTCGGCGGCTTCCAGCACTTTCCTGCGTTGCATTGTTACAACATCCACCGAAACCAGGAACCGCAACTGTGACGACCCTGATCCATCACCATGTCCTGCCTGATTTCCCGTTTGCCCCTCGTAGCGTGAGTAGCATCGCCACCCGGTGAACTGCCACCTCTGTGAAGCATAACCACCTGGTGCCCAGCCCCCTCCCAGGAAGCATTGGTTTTGCGTGCCGTTTCCCCTCAAGGATCATGTGTCGAGCCATGGCTGGGCTTGACAGGCGGCCCCCCTCTACCAGGAATCCACCTGCAATAAATAAACAGAATATGAACGTTGCCCCTCATGGGGATCCCCTCGGCTTATATGGGTATTTCTTGTGGAACTAATAACCATGTGGCATTGATGTCATTTTTGTTAACCCAGGAAGCCTCCTCATATGGATACCCCTTCCACCTCACCAGGTGTTCTGCCCCAGCTACAGACCCAAAGAACGCAGCACACACAAATTCTGTACAAACCTTAGTTTACTAAATTAAATCAGTCTTTTTCAAACAAAGGCTGTTAATTAACTTTCTTAACAGCCTACAAGAATCCGAAGAATAAATAATTGTAATCTTACTAGAATTGGCAGAAAGCCCAGAAGCAATTTGCAGGACACTGATAAAAGAATTAAGATCCAGATGCGAAGGAGAGTGAACGAAGTTGTTCCCTGCAAATTGCCTCAGTCGTCCTCCTTCCTTAAATAGGCTAAGGGAGTGGCCAATTAGTCCCAAGCCTTACTCTCAAGGAGACCTCCTCCTGAGGAGCCACTCCTGCCTTTTCGCAGTTCTGCGCGCCCGTGCATCGAGAAGAGGGTCCTCCTCTTCTTCCTCTTCACTTATGGGAGCTTCTGGAGGTTCTGAAGGCCCTGGCTGAATCCCAGCCTCTGGCACCACATCCTCTCCAGCCTCTTCATTGTCTGACTCAAGTGTCAGCTGCACAGGCTGCTGGCGCAGCACCACACCAGCCTCCTCGCTGTCGGAATCAGCTACTAGCTGCACAGGCCACTGACGGGCTACAACACCAGGTACTTTACTCTCCCCCTTGCCAGCTTAGAGTCAAGTACCTCATCTATTCCATATTCATTCCCGGTAATGGGTCCAGAGGGATCCGCAGAGGCTGTCTTCTCTACAGGTTTTAGTAAACTGCTATGAACGACAGGATGTATTTTCCCCAATAAGGGAGGGAGTTTCAGCATAACAGTCACAGGGTTAATAACTTTGGTCCAAGATATTTAGGACCGAGTTTCTTACAAGGGAATCTTTGCTTTCCCCTCAAGGATCATGTGTTGAGCCATGGGCTGGTACTTCTTGGGGAGTATTGTTTACTGCTTGATTGTTGGTCTGGTCTTCCTCCTGGTGTAAATAAAGCCTCTACTCAGTCCATGCTGGTCTCCAGCAACCTCAATGTTTTTGGCTGAATGTACATTCAGGCAGTAAAAACATGGAACTGTGTGAACAAGAATAAAGGGTATTTTGAAAAACACCCACCGGTTATGCTCCTCTCCTGGACAGTACACACAACCATGGAATCTTCACAGTTTAACAACTTCATCCCAAGGAGCGGAGCCCACACCAGACAGTCAAAAGGATTCCAAATATTGCAGTAAGTCACTGCAGCCAACCACAAAGCTCCCAAGTCTGAATTTATGGTATTTGCAAGAGGAGAATGACCGTTTTTCCCAGAGCTAAAGCAGTCTTGCAGTTCCAGGCTCTTCTCACTAGATGTCAGGGAAGGCTTGGGAAAAGGAGAGTGCCCAGCAGAGAGCAGAGCCTGGCGAAGCTGGGAGGGAGGGGGAGTGTGAGCCAGGGCTGGGGGCAGGAAAGGGGGAGGGGGAGCAGAACCGGGGTGGGTGGGTGATGCCCTCAACCCAGCACCAGATCTCCATGCAGAGGGCAGCCAAGAGGTGTCCAGGCAGAGATGCTGAGGGCTCCATGGCCAGGCAAGGAACTGAGCTGCCCAGGTTGATGTTACGAGCTGCTCCCAGGGAGGGGTTTGGCAAGGAGAAGGTCTCCAGCTGAGCCTTGCATGGGGCTGAAACCACTTAGCTCGGGGTTGTCCAATCTTGGCAACTTTAAGACTGGTGGATTTCAACTCTCAGAATTCGCCAGCCAGCTCTGCAGGGAGTTGACGTCCACAAGTCTTAAAAGTTGCCAAGGTTGGACATCCCTGGCTTAGCTTAAGATCTTGCAGGTCCAGCGCTGGGGACCCTGCCCACACACACGGTGAACTAGAGACCCTCTTTTCCCCTTATGCCTGGTGCCAACTGGGCTCTGGCACTTCCACAGGGTGTGTGAACCCCAGCCTAGCTTTGCTAACCCCACCCTGGTTAAATTCCCCACGTGTTTTTGCTGTGGGCTGTGTCCCTCCGGGGATCTCCTTGGGCTCATGCTGAAAACTGAGGCTGCACAACCATTTCTTGAGCCACTGACTGCATTTTCCACCCCCCTCCCCACTTGAAGCAGGTAGACCGGTACAAACCGAAGCCAACTTGCGTGCAAACACCCTCCCAAGCAAAGCCCAAATTAATGCAGTCAAATGTTGGTAACGTTAAGCACGGCTAACTCTTCCATAAAACCCCAAATTCTTATTAATTGCGCTTCAGGGGAGAGAGAGAGGAGATCAAACGGCTTGGGCACTCAGCCCTCGCCCTTCCTTGCTATAAAAGGGAGAGAAACAGCAGAGCTTTTAAGGGATAACATCCACTTTATTTTCTCAAGCACTGTTCTCAAATTACTCTTCTGGGATTGAGCAAAAGCTTCTGGGCATCTCATAATAGGACTGGGCTAAAAAAAGCCGCAGGCCCCCTTCCTATCCCCCAACTCAGTGGAAAAGTGCATTTCTGGGAGCCCATTTGCACACGCTGGGAGAGCACTATTGAATCGTGCCCATCAAGTGTGCAATCTGTGCTTAAAGAGCGGGAATTAAAATCAAGATTTGGACGCGTATGCGTGTGTGTCTTTGGAATCCTGAATAAAAATGTCAAAGGTATAAGTGTTAAGTATCCCTTTTCTATCTGACATTTAAAGCCTTCATTTTAGAGTGTAGAGTCGGCTAAGTCTTGCATTGCATCACGTTCCAGCGGCCAGATGTGCAGCACCACTGCAGACCCAGAGATGCAATGGTCCCTCGCTATTAATTGGCTAATTACCTGGCAGGCCAAATTGCATTTTGCATCCTGCCTGGTTCTCCTTGGCTCCTTTTCCAGAGGCAGCTGCCAATTTCACTGGGTTTGGGCTCTTTTTATGATCAGGGCTTCTTCACCGCTTCTTCGAACTCAGGGCGAATGAAGGGATGTAGGTCAAACGCAGGAGAAAGTCCATCGCTGGCCATTTGGCTTGCTGGTTTCTGGCCTCCTGTGAGATGATTCCTCAGGCTTTTTTTTAAGGGCTAAGATTTTGTCTTTCTTGTGCAGTCACAAAAAAGCCAGTAATTACAGCCCGGAGATAGCTTTGCCGTACCCACACACACACGGCTCCTCTTATCCCCTTTGTTTAAAACTCTTCCGTCTTTTATTTCTTGCTTTCAGGAATATAAAACTTGATGGTGTTTTTGGCAAAGCTGCCACTTTGCTTTGCCATTTATGGCTCTCTTTGCAGAGATATCTCGCTCGTAAAAGAGGCTTTCGTCTCTCCGCCCCTTGCTAGGCTGAAAGTGGTTAGGAAATGCACCACCCAAATGGGGAGGGATGGGGGCTCCCCATAACCAGGAATCCATGGCAGCTGAAAGGCAGGTTAAACCGCACTGGCGCAGTGGTTAGAGCGCAGTACTGCAGGCTCCTTCTGCTGACTGTTGGATGCCTGCAATTTGGCAGTTTGAATCTCACCAGGCTCAAGGTTGACTCAGCCTTCCACCCTTCCGAGGTGGGTAAAATGAGGACTCAGATTGTTGGGGCAAGAGACTGACTCTGTAAACCGCTTAGAGAGGGCTGTAAAGCATATATAAGTGCTATTGCTCTTCCTTCCTTCCTTCCTTCCTTCCTTCCCTCCCTCCCTCCCTTCCTCCCTCCCTCCCTCCCTCCCTCTCTTGTTCCCTTTCTCCTTCCTGGTACCACAGTGGTTAGAATGCAGTATTGCAGGCTAACTCTGCCCACTGCCAGGAGTTCGATCCTGACTGGCTCAAGGTGGACTCAGCCTTCCATCCTTCCGAGGTGGGTAAAATGAGGACTCAGATTGTTGGGGGTAAGAGGCTGTAAACTGTAAACTGCTTGGAGAGGGCTGTAAAGCACTGTGAAGCAGTATATAAGTCTAAGTGCTTTTGCTCTTCCTTCCTTCCTTCCTTCCTTCCTTCCTTCCTTCCTTCCTTCCTTCCTTCCTCCCTCCCTCCCTCCCTCCCTCCCTCCCTTATTCCCTTTCTTCTTCCTGGTACCACAGTGGTTAGAATGCAGTATTGCAGGCTGACTCTGCCACTGCCAGGAGTTCGATCCTGACCTACTCAAACTTGACTCAGCCTTCCATCCTTCCGAGGTGGGTAAAATGAGGACCCAGATTGTTGGGGGCAAGAGGCTGTAAATGCTTGGAGAGGGCTGTAAAGCACTGTGAAGCAGTATATAAGTCTAAGTGCTTTGCCCTTCCTTCCTTCCTTCCTTCCTTCCTTCCTTCCTTCCTTCCTTCCTTCCTCCCTCCCTCCCTCCCTCTCTTATTCCCTTTCTTCTTCCTGGTACCACAGTGGTTAGAATGCAGTATTGCAGGCTGACTCTGCCCACTGCCAGGAGTTCGATCCTGACCTTCTCAAACTTGACTCAGCCTTTCATTCTTCCAAGGTGGGTAAAATGAGGACTCAGATTGTTGGAGGGCAAGAGGCTGACTCTGTAAACCACTTAGAGAGGGCCGTAAAAGCACTATCAAGCGGTATATAAGGGCTATTGCTATTGCTATTAAACATCTATGGATCAGGGCCCTTCCTCCCAGCCTCTGCCCTCAGCTCAATCAGAATAGAGCTGGAAGGAACCTTGGAGGTCTTCTAGTCCAACCTCCTGCTCAAGCAGAAGACCCTAGACCATTTCAGACAGGTGCCTGTCCAGAGTCTTCTTAAAAACCTCCAGTGATGAAGCACCCACAACTTCTAGTGGCAAACCGTTCCACGGCTTAATTGTCCTCACTGTCAGGAAGTTTCTCCTTAATTCCAGGTTGCTTCTCTCCTCGATTAGTTTCCACCCATTGTTTCTTGTCTTGTCCTCTGGTGCTTTGTAGAATAAATAGAACTACAACTCCCATCATCCACCGGAAGGAGGAGCACCGAAAGAGATGGGCCTTCCTGTGTTCCTCTCCATTACTGTCTCATTCGGGGAGATGAGCAATGCTCCCTTATGTGGTTTTTCCCCCCACCACCATGCTAAAAATATCCACAGGCAGGTTTCAAAATCCTCTTTATAATAGAGACTATGTTTTATAGGCATAAATATTTTGCATTGCTATATTTATAGTAAAAACATGATTGCACGCGGTATTTATAAAAGAACTAATTTTACAAGGCAGCTTTAAGACTTGTGGACTTCAATTTCCAGAATTCTCCAGCCAGCATAGCCAGATCAGGAGTGAAATCCAGCAGGTTCTGACAGGTTCTGGAGAACCGGTAGCGGAAATTTTGAGCAGTTCGGAGAACCGGCAAATGCCGCCTCTGGCTGGCCACAGAGTGGGGTAGGAATGGAGATTTTGCAATATCCTTCCCCCAGGAGTGGGGAGGGAATGGGGATTTTGCAGTATTCTTCCCCTGCCACGCCCACCAAGCCACGCCCACAGAACCGGTAGTAAAATAATTTGAATTTCACCACCGCGCCAGATGTATCTCCTTAGGGGACAGGACCCACATTCCTTGCCGCCCTGCTCTAACGGATCGGGTAGATGTGACTAGCAAGAGATGGTCCCTTAATGACTGTCTGATTCACTTAACAACCAGTGCGAAAAAGACCACAAAAATCAGATGCGACTCACTTAATTTTGCTTCGCAATGGAAATTTGTAATGTACTTGTAATCCCGGTGGAACTCCCCGCTACCAGATCTGTCGTGACTTTGCAACACCCAGGCCGAGGAAGGAACGGTGCTTCTCAACCCTGCCCTGATTTCCCTTGATGAAAGGAGCGACCCAACCAGAGAAATAAAACTTTTCCAGGAGAAAGGATACCGCCACCGGGCCAAACGATCGTGCACAGATGGTAGCGAGATAAATGGTGCCATCTTTTTACTGTAGCTTTCGGGCTATAATTCCTCCTCGACATTTATGAGATGCAGCTCCCCCCCCCTTCCTCTTTTCTTGCGGGGCTACGCATCTCCCGACAGCGGCAGCCAGCTAGCGAGAGAGCAAGGTTGGAAGCGGAACCCGACGTTAATAATGTGGCCGGCACTTCAGCCCTTCTCCATTTCTCTCCTCCAATTTTCCTCCGTGACAATTTATAGGCGGGTTTGATGCTTGAATAGCTGTGTCTGCTCAGTAATATGTATTCTCTGTAAGTGTTCCCTGCTGTGGCATATCCTAAGAGAGCTCCATCAAATAATTATCTCCCCCTCCTCCGTTTTTTATATATTCTCAGCCTCTTTCATTCGATCTGCATCACGATAAAATATTCCACTCTCGGGGAGGTGGACCCGCTCGGCTCCCTGCCTTTCGGTGACTGTAAAAAGAGTATTTATGTCCGATATTAAGTCCACTCAACGCAGGGCCTCCATCTTGGCATTTTCCCTCTATGGATGCCTTCCCGTCTCCATAGGCTCATCTCGGCTGCTTCCGTCACATCAGGAGGTGCTTGGAAGTGCTTTGCAAGGACCATGGTTGGTCCACAAAAGCCGAAGTCACGTGTGAGAGCTTCCCCACCACAGGATCTGTGGTGCTTTCATGGACTTCTCTAAAACTAATTCTGTCCTCCTGGGCACAACGGGGATGGACGTCACCCAACAAGCATCATACAGCATCCCTGAGATCCAGTTGGTAGTGGTAGCTCTTCTGGAGCCTGATCCTGGAAGCAAAAAGAACCTTTCTTCAAAAGTACTTGATGGAACCATCAGCTGGAAGCCTGTGAAAACCTCCAGTAGTCCCATAACAGAGAGCGAGCACATGATGGGCTCCCTTGCGCTCTGTACATGATATCTGACACAGACTCCGCTTAAAAGGTCCTCCTGCATTAGAGGAGAACTTCTGAAGGGATGATGGAAGCTCATGCTGGAGTTAGCATGTACTTGAATCTGATCTATGGATTGTTCACTTGGCAAGAGATTGAAGAACTTAAAACTTGTAGGTCCCTCCCGTCCCATCAGGCCCCCAAAACCCAAAACACGTGGAGTTACATTTAAGCAGCGTCCTTTATTATTCCTCACTTGTAGACAGAATCTTGCCAAATAAAAGCAATGACTTGCATTAAAGGGATGGAAACTAATCAGAATAACAGAACAAGAGGATTGGAAGAGACAGAGGTCTTCTACAGAGGAATTATTAGGTTTATCATCTGCACCTCTATAACTGTCTGGTTTGGTTCTGCAACCCAACAAGACAGACACAGACTTCAGAGGATAATTGGAACTGCAGAAAAAACAATGGCTACCAACCTGCCTTCCATTGAGGACCTGTATACTGCACGAGTCAAAAAGAGGGCTGGGAAAATATTTACAGACCCCTCACATCCTGGACATAAACTGTTTCAACTCCTACCCTCAAAATGACGCTATAGAGCACTGCACACCACAACAACTAGACACAAGGGACAGTTTTTTTCCCAAATGCCATCACTCTGCTAAACAGATAATTCACTCAACAAGCTATTCATATTAGGCTGCATTGCTATTGGTCTTCTATTCTGTTCTGTTCCGTTCCGTTCTGTTCCGTTCCAGTCCAGTCCAGTCCAGTCCAGTCCAACCCCCTGCTCAGGCAGGAAGCTCCATACCATTTTAGACAAATGGTTGTTAATTCTCTTCTTAAAAACTTCCTGTGTTGGAACATTCACAACCTCTGGAGGGAAGTCATTCCACAGTTTGATTGTTTTCACTGTCGGGAACTTTCTCTCCTTAGTTCTAGGTTGCTTCTCTCCTTGGTTAGTTTCCATCCATAGATTCTTGCCCCGCCTTCTGGTGCTTTGGAGAATAGCTCGACTCCCTCTTCTTTGGGGCAGCCCTTCAAATATTGGAAGATTGCTATCCTGTCACCCCACTCCTTGCTTTCACTAGACATTAACTAAACTACTCAAGGACAGAAGCAACTTAGAACTAAGGAGAAATTTCCTGACAGTGAGAACAATTAATCAATGGAACACCTTGCCTCCAGAAGTTGTAGGTGCTCCATCACTTCTAAAAAGAAATTGGACTACCATCTATCTAAAATGGATATAGAGTTTCCTGTTTGAGCAGGAGGCTGGACTAGAAGACCTCCAAGGTCCCTTCCAATCCGTTATTCTGTTATGCACTCCACCCCGTGTCCTCCTCTGAGATCCAAGGGATTTGTCTTGCAACATTCCTCTGGGGCACAGATGGTCTTAGAAAGGGCAGCAAGAGGAGCGAAAATATTTAAGAAATGTTTGAAATAGCAACGGTTAAACTGAATGGAGCCTTCTTGTTTGAAGGCCAGTTGGAAGTTGCTGGATGGAGAACCCATGGCAGTTTGGATACTATTCAGTGCCTCTCTGCTTCGACTCCCAAAAACACCACGTTGCAAGCTTTCTGCAGACTTTGCTGTTGCCATTAAAGCAGTGGTAGAATTCAATTTTTTTTACTACCGGTTCTGTGGGCGTGGCAGGGGAAGGATACTGCAAAATCTCCATTCCCTCTCCACTCCTGGGGGAAGGATATTGCAAAATCTCCTTTCCCACCCCACTCCTGGGGCCAGACAGAGGTGGCATTTGCCGGTCCTCTGAACTACTCAAAATTTCCGCTACCGGTTCTCCAGAACCTGCTGGATTTCACCCCTGCATTAAAGCGAAAAGAATGGCTTGGAGAACAGGGAACTCTGGTCTCAAGATCTGGTCTTATTTTGGCTTCTTGGCTTGGGCTTAAGCAGCTGGAATGGCTACCCTAGCAAGGGTTAAATCAAATATATAAAATAAACACAGCTCTGCTTTTTAGGGTTTGGGGTTGTTGTTTTTGTGCGTGTGTGTGTGTTGTTTTTTTTTTTTAGCAATGCGGTATAATCACAGTCTAGCAGCAGGTTGCTTTTCCAGCAGGAGGGTTTAGAATTATTTTCTGGAGTTTGCAATATAGAACTTAAATTAAGCCACAGAAGTCGGGGGAGCTCCCTGATGCCACGCTAAATTCTCAGCAGCCTCGGCTTTGTATTAAAGTCTTCGCTGGCAATTAGGTTCATTAACTATCACAATACCTTATTTATTACGCGGCGTGCCATATGGTTTCCCAGCTAAAGAATGGCACCCGCTCCGGCACGAACCGTTTGGTGTCATAAAAACGTTCACAAATAATGTTACAGCTCTCGGGGGCAAAGAGGCTCCTTAGGTTGTGGGGGTCAGGAACAGCGGGGAGGAATATGAGGGCATATTTCTTTCTCTTTTCCCCCTGGCATGCGGGAGATAAAGGAATTGGCCCAGGAAGGCTGGCAGAATGGATTCTCCGGGATTTGCCAACCTTCCTGAATCTCATCTTTCGCACAGAGCAATGGGCAGAACAAAAAGGGATTTCTAGCATGCGCCTAGATCTCAGCCCAGCTGGGTCCTGCCAAGGGCTCCCTTTAGCCCTTCCTCCTTGCATGTGGGGAGCAAAAGCAGCAGAGATTTCTCAAGGTGTGGTTAAAAAGTGGCAAGAAGGCAGCTGCAGCTCTGCAAACAAAGCTGGCCTGGCATTTATTTCATTTATTGGACACATTTATTTAGCCACCCAACCCAAATTTCATGGTCCCTTCTATTAGGGACGTACATCTGATGGGATCACAAAAATGAGCCTTCTCAGTGGTGGCCCCTTCTCTTTGGAATAGAGGGGAGAGATGGTCCCTCAAATAGTTCACAGCTGTTAAGAACTGGACCAAAGTCTACAGCCTCAGAGACACCGCTAGGTTAATCTGGGGTAGTAAAGCCCCCAAGATATTTATTGCAGCAACAGAATAGACTACAATGACCAGAATCCACTTTAAAAAAAAAAGTATGGCCTTTTTGCTTTGAAGCATTGGAAGGCGGTCATGGCATATGGAAGAGGAGGCCTTTCCAAAGCCTTGGCCTTCCACTCAAGTTGGAAGAGGTCCACCAAGTTCTCCTCAGAAGCCACTAGAGGTCAGGCACCATCTCCAGAAAGTTGAGTCCTGCCCGACTGAAGTCCTTGCAGGTTGCAGCTGGCAGCGAGTGCCCTGGGCTTGAGTCGTCCTTCCTCTTGGTTCCCACCTGACTGGCACTTCAGAGCTGCCATTCTGGCAAGAGAAGTGCCCACCAGGAAAAACTGGGCAGGAATCCAAAGGAGGAAGACAAAAATTAGCCTTAGCTTCTTGGGAAGAAATGGGCCTAAAAATAAATAAGCCACCAGTTTAAAAATGAACCGCTCGTGTGGTACAGCTGTATTGGGAGAAAGCGGGCACTGAAGCGAGTTTTGCTTTGTTAGTTAGTTAGTTAGTTAGTTTATTATATTTATATACCACCCACTCTCCTGAGGGACTCGGGGCGGTGAACAGCCAGCAAATAAAATACACAGATACAAAATTTAAAACAATATTAAAATCCAATTAAATCAGTTTGGCCCATTGTTAAAAACCCTATATTAAAACCCCTAATTTTTTTAAACAATCCTTTTTAAAAAGAGTAGGTCAGGCCAGCCCGGCTTGATGAAACAAAAACGTCTTTAGGGCAGTTCGGAAAGCACGAAGGTTAGGGATCCGCCGTATCTCTGGGGGCAACTCGTTCCAGAGGGTAGGTGCCCCCACAGAGAATGCTTTCCCCCTGGGGGCCGCCAGCCGGCATTGTCTGGCCAACGGCACCCTGAGGAGCCCCTCTCTGTGGAAGCGTACTAGTCGGTGGGAGGCTACCGGTGGCAGAAGACGGTCTTGTAAGTACCCAGGTCCTAAGCCATGGAGTGCTCTAAAGGTGGTAACCAAGACCTTGAAGCGCACCTGGAAGACCACCGGGAGCCAGTGCAGCTCGCGCAGGAGAGGTGTTACATGGGAGTGCCGAGTCACCCCCATAACCACCTGCGTGGCCACATTCTGGACCACTTGGAGCCTCTGGGTGCTCCTCAAGGGGACCCCATGTAGAGCGCATTACAGTAGTGATGCTGGATGCTAAGTTTCTCCTGAGGTCACAAGTTCTGACCCTGGAGGAGAGTCCAAGCTTCCGTTCAGAAGGCCGGGCTATTTCTCCAGCTTTTCTCCTGCCAAATCAAATGGGTGGGGGGAGGAATTGCTGGGGGTCTCCTGGCATATCTGCAAAACATTCTCAAAGGAGCTGGCAGGCCTTGCAAATTCCTTCCGCATCTTGATGGGAGAAGAGGAAAACTCAGAAGGTGGTGAGCCCTGAGGCTGGGTCAGGTCCAGAATTGCCTTAGCCCAGCTCACGTTCTGCAGGTGTTTCCCAACCTCTGGCACTTGGGTAAGGAATACCAAGGTCTGTGATTTTGAGTCGTTCTTTGATCTGGTGATATAGCCATCATGATGATGGCAACGCCCTCCGTGATTCTGGCTGCCCTCTTCCAAATCAGCGGCCCTCAACATCTCCAAAACCTGCCTCCTGTTTTCAGCACAAAGGAACAGATCCGCTCATTTATTCCAAGGGAATTGCACCACCGAGGCTGTGTCTCGATTAACCAGGACTGCTGTAGCAAAACTCTGATGGGCTACCTGTGGAACTCCATTCCTCTCCCCCAGGCTGCTGCTACTCTGTCCCTCGACCAAGACCTCTTATTAAACCCTCCTTACTCAACGGGCAATTGATCTTATTGACTGGCTGGAGCCATGCCTGATTTCAGCCCAATTGCTTTGCTGTTGCTCTTGAGTTGCTCGGTTTCTGCCCTTAGGAATTCTTCATGCTCAACCCCTTGGACATAAATTTTTTGGGAAACAGCCCCTTGGGACGTGCAAAGCCCATTATTCCTTCAATTCTGCACCAGACAGAAATGTAGCGTGCATTTAACTGTGCACAGTTAATCCTAGGTACTGTTCCTTTTTATAAAAAAAAAAAAAATTGCCGCGTGGGGATGAAAGCTCATGTGCTTCATGAAATAAAGGCTGTGGCTGAGAACCTGATCTGGCTGTAATTAGAATTATGGTCTAGATTTTTGTTTTTGGATGAGGAGGGGGCTGCGTGGCTGCACAGGAAGTCCATGGCCAAGTGCAAAACTGTAATTGGGCTTTTAAGAAGCATCTTAAGGTATCTGATCCAGAGCCTGTGAAGAAGCAGAGTGGGCAATGTTGTGTCCGGACAAAGACAGCCTTTCTCTCCGTGATATCGCCTGGGCTTTGAAAAGAATGGGAAGTGGGCCTCTGCCATGAACGTTGCAGGAAGATTGTTCATGCAAAGCTCCAGTGTTCCAACCTGAATTTTTTAGAGTCGTGCAGAATGGAAATGCAAAGATATGTGATCATCTCAGGAAGCTTCTCATTGTTTAGATACGAAGGTTTCTGTAACTGCTTCTCCTTGTCTTTTTCAAGCCAAAAGACTTTGTCAATTGTCTTGATTGACAAAACTATCAGAAGTCTCAGAGGCATTGGAATTTCTAGCAGGATAAGAGACCAAGGGCTGCAGTATCTCCTGCAAATATATTAAAGAAATAAAATGGGTTAATAGATAACTTAGCAACTTGCCAGTAATCGTTGGGTGTAGCTACTTGATGAGGCTTTAGCTCTCTGGGAGGAGATCAAAAACCAGTTCTCCGATAGTAGAAGATGCTCTTGCACTGCAGTCATCTAGGTCAAAAGGAGGAAGAATCATGTGGGTCTTTCAACTGAAGCCATAAGAGATGGAAGTCCATCTTCCTCAGCATTAGCTTCATTCATGGGTGGCCTTACCTGAGATGGACCTCCTTGTAAACCTGAGAAAGAGCCATCTCACTTCTCTGCCAGAGAAGATCTGAGGGGCTGGGAAGGAGGGCCCATCACTCACAGCATTAAGGGATGCTGGTTAGCAACCCTCTGCTGCCTCCATGGTGTTCTTTATCGTCTTGAAAAACCTTCTGTCTTCTGTCTTCTTCTTCTTCTTCTTCTTCTTCTTCTTCTTCTTCTTCTTCTTCTCTTCTTTCTTCCTCTTCTTCTTCCTCCTCCTCCTCCTCCTCCGTAGCATATTCCCGCGAGTGCAGGGTCTGCTTTTCTTGGAAAACCATGATTGCCCCAAAATAAACGAGATAATATTCCCTGGAAATTATGCAAAGTTCTTTCATTTCCTCAAGAATGGGGGAGGTAACGGAGACAATCTGGGGAATTTTGACAGGAAAAAAAAATTGAAGATTCACCTCTTGAAATCTTCCCTCCCAATGAAATAAAAGTAAATGAATCTGTAAATGACTTTTACAATCTTGGGTTGATAATTTCACAAGAAGCAATGTTTATAGTGGTCAGCGTGTCTGATGAGACAAGAAGATCTTAACTCAAATTCTCCTTCTTGCACAAAACTTTGGATATATGACAATCTTCCTTCTCTTCTTGTGCAATGTCCTATCTTGTCCATCCCGTCCTTGGGGAGCTAATCAGAAGGCCATTAAGATTACAGACAAGACCCCTTTGCTGGGCTCTTCTAAAGGGGACATTTTCATGCTTTAACTTTGCCTGAGTCTGGCTGTTTTTTGAAGGATGAATGGCTGCAAAAGTTGATGGAGTTAGCAAGGATGGCTAAATTGACTGCCTTGATTAAGGAACACAATTAATTTTGTTTCCACTAGGAAACCGCTTCTGGACTTTATGCTTGAGGTGGGGGAAAAAAATGAAACTTTGATTTTGGGTTTCGCTGATTAGATAGGTTTGTTGTTACAGAAGTCGCTAATCTATTTTATTATGTCAAAGTTAAAAGTTGAGCTTGTACATTATTACCTTATTCTACTGCGCCAAAAAGAGTTAGAAGTCAATACTTTTCTTTTTCTTTTCCCCTTTTCCATACACTTTCCCCTCTTCCCCTTCTCCTTCCATATTTTCCTATCATTCTCATTTTTCTTTGCATTTTTTTGTATCTTATATTTTAAACTAAAAGTTTTAAAGTTTGGTGGTTTTGTTTCAATACCCAAACTAGGTAACATCATCGGCGCTAGCAAAAAAGCAACTTATTGCATTCGTTCTGGCAGTGCTGCAAGAAAATCACCAAGCTCTGAGGGCACCAAGGACTCCATAGCCCTCCTCTTCCTCCTCCTCTTCCATAAACTTCATTCCCTTGTAGCACTGATGATGTTCCCTAGTTGGGTCCTGAAACGTCTCCACGAAAACCACCAAGCTGAGAGAGCCCCAAGGACCCCTCATTTCAATCCTGAGCTACAAATATTCTCCTTTATTGGTAGAGAAGTTAGAATTTGGCCCATTCTGGCTCCCACTCTGAATTTCCAGCTATCTCCTCTATGTGTCCTTTGCCAATTACTACTGAGACTTTGCTTTCTCGGGACTTGCCACCAATCGTGGTTGGTCGTGCTCTGAAAAGTACAATGATACCCACAACAGGCAATCGGGCCAGAATTCGTGGCTCCTGGAATGTTTTGACAGAATGGGTTTTTCTACCAGAAGCCACCAGCGAGGAGACCGTTCTCCTCCTGAGGACCTCCTGTCCCCTGGTGTCTTTGGCACCTGCATAAAAGGCCCGACCTTAGAACCAGCTTTACCCAAGAGGCCACTGGTCCATCCCCGTATTTTCCATTTGCCTGCAGAACAACTGATGTGATCTTTCCTTCAGCTGCCAGCCATAAGCTCAGCCTGGAGGCGTCCTGGTGCTTCTCTGCAGCTCAGCTCAGCGCTTGGGAGAGAGTCCTGCTCTCCTTGGCATCCCTGCCCTTTGCTACCAGGCTGTTCCAGCTAAGTGGGTGCTCTTATCTGCTCCCTGCATACATTAAACAGCATTATAATTATCAGCACTTTTCCCTTCTGCAAATTACATTCGCCCTGGCACGAGCCTTGGGGCATCTCTGTCCTTAATGCATTTCTTATTTTGCTATTTAACTGGCAACAATATTGGGTCACGGCCTATTTGTAGCATCTCAGGGCCAAGCCGGGCACTGCCTTCCCAAGAGGCAGAGATCAAATCCACCTCGAAGAGATCGGGAAGCCTAAATCTTCTCTTGGGCTCTGCTCTGCAGAAGATCCTGCCACTCTGGCCAGCTCCCTTGCTTGATTTGCAGCCTTTTGACTAAAATGGCAAGATGCGTCAGCTGGACTTGGAACGAGTCTGTGGAAGCCGAATTGAATGTGCTTTTCGAAAAACCTTTGCTTCTAAATATCTACGGAGATTCTCCGTCTTCCAGGTCATGGCTGTCCCAATGGTGCTTTTTTCTCAAGAGGCAGCTGGACTTTCTGGTTTTTTCTTTTGAAGATGTTTCGCTTCTCATCCAAGAAGCTTCTTCAGCTCTGACTTCCCCATCATCCAGTCAGAGCTGAAGAAGTTTCTTGGATGAGAAGCGAAACGTCTTCAAAGAAAAACAAGTCCAGTTGCCTCTTGAGAAAAAGCAGCTTTGGGACTTTGCTTCTAGCGTACAAGGAAGGAGGAAATCCAGGAGGAAACTGGTGTGTGTGTGTTTGTGTGTGCGTTCACACGGCTTCTTTTTGTGTGGTGCGTTTTGGCCCAACTCAGGCAGGGAGTGGGTCAGGTGAAGCTTTGCAAGTTAGCAGGTATTGTGGCTTCCTCCTTTCAGCAAAGGTGGGCTTATTCTGGCACTACCCAAGGACGGAAACTGCTAACAAGGACGAGGCGAGGAGAAGGCAGCCTCATTCTTTTGAAATTGTAGGGAAATAATTCATAATTCAGCTGGTTCCTATTTCCGATCCATGAATTGCTTCTTGGCCCTCCAGGAGTCGGAGATGACATCCGCCGATTTCCAAAATTCTTAGGGGAAGAACGCATGAGTCAAAATAAATGAGGCCCCACCTTCATTGGCCGTTTCCCACCCACTCTTAAACTTACAACAAATAAGAGGGAAGGATGAGCCCCGGGTGGTGTCTTCACCTCTCTGCAGCAATCCCAGGCAGCTGCTCCAGGTGGAGCCCAAAGTGTGCAGAGATACTTGCACCCTCGGAAGAGATTCTCCCAGTGGGTAGGGTCCCCCACCCCCCCTCCTGGGTCGTTCTTAGGGCAGGGCAGCAAGGGACTGATGTGGACTTGGCATCCCTCCAGGTTAACAGAGTTGGAAGGGACCTTGGAGGTCATCAAGTCCAACCCCCACACACGCCCAAGCGGGAGACCCTACCCCATTTCTGACTGATGGCAGCCCAGTCTCTTCTTGAAAGTCTCTAGTGATGAAGCTCCCACAACTTCTGAAGGCAACTTCTGTTCCATTAGTTGATTGTTCTCATGGTCAGAAAATTCTTCCTTGTTTTCTAGCTTGAATCTCTCCTTGGTCAGTTTCCATCCATTCTTCCTTCTCTGGCCTTCAGGTGCTTTGGAGAATAGCCTGACCCCCTTCCTCCTCTCTGGGGCAGCCCCTCAAATATGGGAAGACTGCTATCCTGTCTCCCCTGGTCCTTCTCTTCCCTGGACCAGCCATGCCCGGTTTCTGCAACCCTTCTTCTTCCCCAACTGGCGCCCTCCAGGCCCCCCCATCCTCCCGCCGCCTGAAGCCTCTCAACTCTGCCGGGGGCGCAGGCAAAGTCCCCCAAACGCCCAACGCCGCGCTTCCCTCCCGCCTCCGGGCTCCTCCTGGACGGGGCGGCCGCTGCGGGCGGGGCGGGGCGGGCGGCTGTGCCGGGGAAGCCCCCGCACGGGGGCTCTTGGGGACGGCGGGGGGGTCTGAGGTGGGCGTCGGCCTGGCTGCCGGGGGCGGAGGGGCTCCGCGCGGGTCCCCCTTTCAAAGTCGGGGCGCGGGCGAGCCGGGGCAGCGGCAGCAGGTGCGCGGGGGCGGGGCCGAGGGAAAGGGGCGTGTCCGGCCTCGGCCCGCCCTCGCCAGCTGCAGCCGCCGCCTCCATGTTGGAAGCGGGCAAGCGGCGAGCGCTGTCCAGCACCGGCGCCCCGCTCTCCAGGGCCGGCGGGGGGGGGAGGGAGGGGGCGCTTGCGAGGGCGGGGCCGCAGCCGGGATGCCCCCTCCCCCCGACAGCGCCGTGGCCTCTGCCTCCCCCCCTCAGTCCTGCCTGGGAGCCCCGTCCCGCCCGAAGCGACCCTCCGGCCTCGGGCTGCCCCTTCCCCCGTCCCCCCGGGGCTGAGGGAGGGGAGGTCCAGACGGGGAGGGGGGGGGCAAGCGGGCGTCTTTCCCGGCCAGCGGCCCCGAGGCGCCAGAGCATGTGCAGAGTGCCGCTCCTGCGCCGGGCGCGCGCCTCCCTCCCTCCCTCCGCCGAGGGGCTGTGGTGGCGGGGCCGGGCACTAGGGGTCAGGGCAGCCCCGGCCAGGCGGGCGAGGGGCGGGGGGCGGGGGGCGGGGGGGGGCCGGTGCCAGCAGTCAAGATGGTTTCCGGCGGGGGGGGCGGCGGGGGCGGGCGGCTCCGACGCGCCTCGCCAGCCCGGCAACGTCAGGCAGCGGCTGGTGATTTGCTGGCCGCGCCGCCGAGCCCCGCTAGAGAGGCTGGAAGCGGGCGCTGCGAACTCGGCTGCCGCGCCGCCGGCGATGCTCTGCCCTCGGCCGCCGCGGGGTCTCCAGCAGCCCGCCCGCCTGGCCCGGGACGCCGCGCGACGGTGAGTGGCCGGGACCGGCCGGCGGGCAACTTGCGCCGGGCTGCTGCTGCTGCTGCTGCTGCTTGCTTCTTCCGCGGGACGGGGCGGCGCAGCTCCTGCAGCCCGGCTCGCTCCGCTCCGACGGGCGCCTTGGTCCGGGGGAAGCGGCGCCGCCTGGCCCCCTCGGGGCGCTCCGAATGCGGGGCAGCCGGCCGCTTTGCTCCGCCCGGGCGGCTGCTTGGTGTCGGACGGACGGACGGACGCCGAGCTGCGCGCCGGGCGGGCGAGGGGAGCCCGAGGCGAGGGGCTTTCCGCGGGGTCCGCCCTCCGTCCGCTGCCCGCTCGTCGGAGCGCGGCTTCGCCTCGGACACGCGTCTCGGGGCTGGAATGCGGGGCGGGGCGCGGACGGCGGAGGGCGCTTTCGGCCGCTGCTCCCGCCCTTCCTCCCCGGCCAGCCCGCCACCCTCCGGGCTCCCCTCGGGCGGGACTCGCTCCGGAGGAAAGGCTCGCCGGAGGCCAACAGGTCCCGCGTTGCGCAGCTGCCTTTCCTCGGGAGGGGTGGGGGGCGCAACGGTCCCGTCTTATCCCCCCCTTTTTTTTGGGTGGGGGGCTTCCGGACCTCCCTCTGCAGGAGCCCAGCTTTAAGCGTCGAGGAAAGGGAGGGGCGGGGACCCCCGAAAGGGCTCTCATCCCTTCGCATGGGGGTGGGGGGATTGCTAGATTGACCGTCCCCCCACCCATCGTCCCACCCCGCCCCTCCTCCGTCAGGTGCCCCAGATCTGGGGGGATCATCCAGCTGCTCTGCCGCTGCTTTGCACGGGAGCCCCCCCCCCCACCCCACCCCACCCCACCCCACAAGAAGGTAAGAATTGGGGCTTTTCCCTGGAAGTGGCCGCAGTTATCCAGGCTGACCCCGGGCAGCTTTTAAAGGCAATGTCCACCTTGGAAAAATCCCCCCTCCCCGTTTTCAGTCGGGAGGGGGCCTGTCGGGTAGAGGAGCCGCTGCTTTTAAAGCTGGGGGGGGGGAGAAGTTGTTCCCTCCGAAGAAGTTGGGCTGAAGCCTTTAACAAAGGCTGCCTCTTTCCCTGGGGAGGGGACAGGGTGGGCCAGGCTCCGCTTTCCCACTTGAGTTGTATGGGGGGGGGAGAATGTCATTTTGGGAAGTAGAAGAGCATGGGAAAGAGTGTGGCCACCCCAATTTGGGGCTAGAATTGGGGCCCCCCATTTCTTCCCTCTCTTTTCCTCTTCTTTTCTCAGTCTTAGCAACTTATGGGGTGTGGGGGGGAACAACAGAAAACTCCTCCCTCAGGAGACTCTGGGTGGTTGTGTGTGCAGTGATGCTACAATACTGTCCCAATTCAATTTGGGAAGAGATAGATGAGTATTATGGATGGGGCACCACTAAGAAATCCTCAACGTTCCTCGGGTTAAGGGTTTTGATAAACAACCTGGGAAGTGGGGGGGGGGAACCATCCCGTAAGAAGGCAGGGACTAGCCGCTTCCTTGGTGTTGCCAGGGAAACCACACTTGTTTGGGCAAGCTGGATATTGGAGAAGTTGGGCTGGTTGGAAGAAGGCTGTTCAGGATGCCCACCTGGGTTAGATGGCAGGTCCTTTTCCTGTTGAGCCACCCTTCCTGTCCCACCCAATGAGGTTCACTTTCCTTTTGGTCAGAGAAGGGCTTGACCAAGTGAAGAACCTGCTTTTTTTCTCAGGAGGCAACTGGACTTTCTGGTTTTTCTTAGAAGACCTTTCGCTTCTCATCCGAGAAGCTTCTTCAGCTCTGCTCTTCGGCTCATCCAAGACGCTTCTTTGGTGAGTGGAAGAAGCTTCTTGGATGAGAAGCAAAACGTCTTCAAAGAAAAACCAGAAAGTCCAGTTGCTTCTTGAAAAAGAACCTTTGGGACAACCAGGACCTGGAGGACTGAGACTCTCCATAGACAACCAAGGCTGATGTCCCTTCACCTTCTCTTTCCCACCCCACCTGGACTGACAGCTCTTTCCTGCCCTCAGGTTGGGTTCTTTGGTGGGTTCCCATGTCCATGAACTACGCTTCCCCTAAAAATTTCTGTTCCTTCCTGCTTTTCCCTTCCAGATTGTTGAACTCCTCAAAAGACAGCTCCAGACAGTGCTGTAGAAAGACTCCCTAATGCCTGCAGCCCGGAAGGAGCATTATGGATTTGACTAAGATGGGTACGATTCAGCTCCAGAACTCCAGCCATGCGACTGGCCTTCTCCAGAAAGCCAACCAGATGCGCCTGGCCGGCACCCTGTGCGATGTGGTGATCCTGGTGGACAGCCAGGAATTCCACGCCCACCGGACCGTCCTGGCGTGCACCAGCAAGATGTTTGAGATCCTTTTCCATCGCAACAGTCAGCATTACACCTTGGATTTTCTCTCGCCAAAGACCTTCCAGCAGATTCTGGAGTACGCCTACACCGCCACCTTGCAGGCCAAAGTTGAGGACCTGGATGACCTGCTGTACGCGGCAGAGATCCTCGAGATCGAGTACCTGGAGGAGCAGTGCTTGAAGATCCTGGAGACCATCCAGGCGTCAGAAGACAACGAGGCCGAAGTCAGCATGACCGACGGCGGTGCGGAAGAAGAGGAGGACCGGAAGTCCAGATACATTAAGAACATCCTGCTCTCCAAGCATTCCAGCGAAGAGAGTGGCTACTCCAGCCTGGCCGGCCAGGCCCTGATGGGGACGATGGTGGAACACAGCCCCTCGGTCTCCACCTCCTTCGGCCTGGCGGCCATGAGCCCCACCAAGACTGCCGTGGACAGCTTGATGAGCATCGGACAGTCGCTCTTGCAGGGGGCTCTGCCCCGCCAGGCCCTCGAGGACTTGCACTCTGCCAACGGCCGGTGCCCGGCCGTGTCCGAGCTGAAGACCGAAGCCATGCAGGTGGAGGAGGCCTCCAGCCACGAGAGCCCCAGGTCAGGAGAGCTGGGCGCTTCCGGGGGGGACAAAGCGGAGGATAAAACCAAGCAAGGGCCTGGCACGCCGACCCGTAGCAGCGTCATCACCAGCGCCCGGGAACTTCACTATCCCCGGGACGACAACGTGGAGCAGCCCCTCGAGGCGGTCCATGGCCCCCCGGTTGGGCCAGACCTTTTGGCCTCCCACGGGGAGAAGACGATGGGCATCTACTCGGTGCTGCCCAACCACAAGAGCGAGTCCATGCTCGGACTGCCCGTCTCCATGGCCCCCACGCTGCACGTGCAGCCGGCCCTGGCCGTCTCCATGGACTTCGGCTCCTACGGAGGGCTGCTCCCTCAAGGCTTCATCCAGAGAGAGCTCTTTAACAAACTCGGGGAACTGGCCGTGGGGATCAAAACCGAGCACCGGAGTGTCGGGGAGCAGTGCAGCGTTTGCGGGGCGGAGCTGCCGGACAACGAGACGGTGGAACAGCACAGGTAGCTCTTGTCTCCCTTCTTGGGGTTTTGCGCTCAGAAAGCTTGTTCTTGGGCGTCAGGCAAACTGGCTGTGGTTCTGAGGGACCCGATGAGGTTTCTTTTTTAAAAAAATTCCCAGCAAGGCAGTGAGTTGCAGGCTGCACCTCTTGTTAGGAAGAGAAAATAAAAAAGGCTTTGGAGAAAAAGGACGCTGGGTAATTTAAAGCCGAGAAAAGGCTCTGTAGGGTAGGTGGCATCTTTGCAAGTTGATCTTCAGAATAGGAATGGGGGCTCCAGGAAGGAACTTCTCTTCTTCTTCAGCCAGGGCTGACCATGAAGCTGGTTTTTGCTAACGCCTTGGACACACCAGCATGGTTTCCAAGCGGCAGGATTGCTAGGGAGTTAGAGGAAGACCAGGTACACCAGCTTCCTGAATGCATTTGCTCAGCCACGGAAGCCTGGAGTAAGCGTGTCCCTTGATCTGGTCCAGTCGTAGGACTCCTCTTAAGTTTGTCTTTGGGAGGAGACTGTGGGAGGACAGAAACTGCGGACGCCACAAGTGTGTTTTCCAAGAAAGAAAAGAGATTCTTCTACACTGCTGAGACATAAGTGAGAGGCTGCAGTCCAAGGAGAAACTTTGGCCCTTTGCATGCTGTGAAATGGTTGTGTGTTTCCCCCCCCCCAAAGGCCAGTGGTGGGTGATGGGAGTTGCAGTCAGTGGCACCTGGATGGCCATTCTTCGGTCAGTTTAATTTGCCCCCCTTAAACTCAGCTTTATTCTTGTAGAAGCTGCTCCAGTTTATTAACGCAAAACGGGGTTGAAATAATGTTTGCTGGGCTAAGCTGAGTTGCTCGCTAGTAGCTACTTTCACTTATGCCAGTTTAGCCTCGGCCTTCTGGATGGCAAATTTGGACGCCAACATGCATTTTTTAGGTTTATGCAGAAATTGCTGTTTTGAGCACTGGGTCAGTTTGTGATGATTGCCAGAGTTTGTTTTTATTGCTTGTTCTGTTCTAAATATGGTTAGAATTTCTGCAAGGGTTTGCTGTCAATCTTTGTAATATCTTCACGTTAACTAAAAACCAGCATATTAATGCACCTCTTTTGGGACCTTTTGCTGACAGATTCCCTTAAAAAAAAAAGTTTCAAATGTCCTTTTGGGTTGATGACATCCACGGTGGCTTTAAGTGGAGCAGCACATTAGAGACAAATTGCTCTCCGAAGGGAGGTTAATACGTGGAAATCTGTCTTCACTCAGTTGTAGTTTCGAGCATCGCTTTTGTTTGAACTCGGCTGCTTAAGAGGTCTCTATTTTATTTTTTTTTTTAAATCATGTCAAATGCATGGAAGGGGAGAATCCATTTTGACAGGCAGCGTTTTCTTGAGAAACTCGGTGGGTCTGTCTGTTTCTTGTGGGGACATAACTCGCTTATTCCTGTTTTCATGAATGCCGGTTTACGCTTTGCTTCTGGGCTTCTCCTGAGCGGGCGGTTGATCCTTTGGGGGGTTCTCTTTGCCAGTTAGGAGGGCCCCCCCTCGGCTCCTCAGTCTGCCTGTGTGAGACTGGAAGGTAGAAAAGGCTTGGCAGCCCTGCTTGGCTGCACCTGGCCTTCCTTGTAATGCAGAAAAACAAAATTTGTGCCCAGCAGCCCCGTGGCTTCGTCTTGTGCAAACATTTGTAGCGGAGGTGCAGAGTGAAGCATATTTCTTGTGCCTCTAATACTGTGTAAACATATTACAAGGCAGCCTGCTAATAGGATTCGAGCCACAATGCAGAAGATGCTCAGAGATGTTTTAATGAGCCGACAAGTTTAATTACTGTACTCCAAATGTACATAATGTACGTTGGCAAGACCGGTGAGGAGCAGCCTGCTTTGGGCTTGGTGACTTTTAGAAACAGAAACTCAGCCTAGAGTGGGACAGCCACGGTGGCTTTCTCCCTTCTGAGCAGGGCCACAATTTATGGGCAGGTGGGCTGCCTCTGGCACTCCTCCCAAGCGCTTTGCCCATTAAGATCAGTCCCTCGGCCATCGGGCCACCCAGGAAGGACTGATCCCCCTCCCACAAAAATGGCTTTGCAAGCATTCAGGGTTGGCTTTTCAGCCCCTGGCCCCTGCCAGTCTTGGTTATATTGAGCTCTTCTGTAGCCAGGGACCAGTTTCTGCTTCTGAGTCGAAACACCCCGAGTAAGGGGCACCGCTTCCTGGGGTATGTTGAGCCTCCTAAAGACCCGAAGATAATGGGAAGAGAGGAGCAAGCTGGAGGGGGCTTGGAGCAGCTTTCCTGGATTTGCTGTGAGGACAGAGGGATCTGGAGCCCCCCATGGAAGTCCTGAGCCTCACAACCTGGCTTGCCTTCTCTCTGAAGACCCTTAATGTTGGGTGGGTGGGTGAGTGGGGGGGGTCACCATTTCTGTTCCTCACCTGGGCTGTGGAAATATCTGGGGCCTCTTTCTCCAGAAAGCAAGGAGGGAGAAGCTGGCTCTCCAATATCATGGAAGTTAGGAAGAAACGTTCTTCTGTCAAACCATGGCAGGCTTTTGAAGGCCAGGTCATGCCAGGAAGCGGTGGTCCAAGGTTTCCTTCTCTCCCCCACCCGCCTTGCCAACCTCTGGTTCACAGATCAGGAAGGAGCTTTCTTTCTTTCCTTCCGAGGTGCTCTGGCATCAAGGTGCTTTTGGCCAATTGGCAAGTGTCACAGTTAGGGATTTTAAATACCGAGCCATTCTGGAATTGCCAGAGTTGGTCGATATCCTTGGCTGTTTCTCCCATCTCTGCCGGTTTCACTCCGAGGTTTGAATTCCCTTCCTCTCTTGAATTTCCTTAATCCCGTCAAAGGCTTGCTTGACTCCACGCAAAGTGACGAATTGATGAGTAAGGTGGCAGGTTTTTCAGTCTTAAAAAGGTGCATTTAAAAAAAGAAATAGAAAGGCTGGTGGGGTTTTTTTTTTTTTTTTTTTTGTCTAAAAAAAGCGGCTTTTTTAAAGCGTCATGTTCTGTGCTCTTTTAGATGTAATTGAAGCAACACCTGTAGTTGGCAGAATTATTTATTTATGATGCTCTTAACACAGTCTGGCTAGCTGTTTTTTTTTCCAGGGAAGGAAATGCAGGGCCAAAAAGGAAGATTCAGATAGCGTCGTCCTTTCTAAATGATGTGATTTATTCATATGATTATTTATTGTTAAATTTATACGGTTTCAAAATTGATGGGACAATCTAGCAGAAGCTAATTAGGGGTTTGTTTCAGAGGACAACAAGGAGAAGAGGTAATTTTCATGAACTGGACTTAGCTGCAACACCTATTAATGGATTTTGCTTAGGACAACGATCAAACCAGAGCTAGACGCTTGTGAACGTGCTTTAAATCAGTTGTGAACTTGTGTTATCTGCCGACACTCTCTTCCCAGTAGTGGAACTAACATTTCAGCAATCCATTACCACCCGTGAAATGTTTCCTCCCACGATATGGCCCAGATTTAGTTAAACTTTGGGGGTCATTTAAATCAGGCCATCGAATCTGGAAAATTTCAGCTGAAGCTGCTGACAATTCTGGTGTCCCTGATATTTGTTGCAACCTGATTTTTTATGAGACGTGACACATTGATACCAGTGCCTGTGGTTGTTGCTTTTTTTTCCCCCTCTTAACTCCCCCTTCTTTGGAGGTCATTTTGCTAAAACAATTTTTAAGCCCCAGATCAGAGGTTTTATTAATAATCGTGATTTCCAAAGGGCAGTGGGATGCTGGGGAAATGAGAGTAAATTTCAATTGTTTAGAGCTATGACTGTGGCCAGATTTCATTCTTATTTGTCTGAAAAAGTTGACGCGTCGATGTGCAATATCTTATCACACTTACCGAGAAATCTGAAGAATTTCCATGTACTTCGATACTATACTTTAATACTATGGTATTGCTTTTTCATCTTTTATTAATGCAAAGTGATACATTTCATATCTAAAGCTAATTGATGCTCAGAACTGTACAAACCTTAATTTAAAAGGTGGGCTAATTCGAGGAATTTTAGCCAAACCTGCTAAAATTTAAAATCTTTAGACTCATAAATGAATGTTAGCGTTAACTGAATTTCTGTCATTCTTTTGAATGCTGCTTTTTTTTTTTTTTTTTGCTAAATTCTGTATGGCAGAAAACAGTGCCAACATATTTGTGGGCAAAATGTGTGTAACAAAAGATATTCAGACAGAAGGAATTCGGAGTTGGTGGCCATGATTCCTCTGTTCCGGTTTCCCCAACATCTTTGGGTCTTCAACCTCTTGACCAAACTTCCTTCTTACTTGAGACTTGCAACTTTGCTACCACCTGTTTCTCTCTTCCAAATGGGGCCGATGGTTCTGACTCAACGGAAGATGCGTCGAGCGTCTACTTCCGCAAATAGAAAGTTTCCAACAAGGTTCAGAGATGGTCAGATTTAATTTAATGTTTGCATTGATTGCGGCTTTTAGTTGCCAGTTTGGGGAACGGAATAACCAGTGCGGATGCTTTTAAACTCAGTGGAATAAATGAAAGCATCATTCCTTTTTTTCCAAAAGCAATTATCCTTTTATTTCAGAGTGACACATGGAATTTGTGTGGGGGGGGGGGGCTCATCCCATGCCTGCGACTTTGGACCAGGTGTGTGTGTATGTGTGTGTGTTTGTGTGTGTGTACACGCACTCAGGCGTAATCAAAAAATCAAGCTGGTGGCCACAGTGTTATGACGGCATCTCCAGCGTGTTGGCCAGATGCTGTGATCACCTCCAGCTCTGGATCTTGGAGAAGACAATGGGTCCATGTGTGTTTTTTGTCTCCTGTGTTGCACTAACCGCTCTGTGATGGATTGCCTCTGGCTTCTCCCCACTCCGTCCTGTCTCCCCCCCTCCCCCCCAATGTTTGACAGTGATAACTTCCAGAATGTGTCTGGGCTGGCTTGGCTTCTTTCTGGCTGATGGACCTTATTAGTGGCACCTGGCATTGCAACCGACTAATGGAAAGCAGTGCACTGGCGAGGGTCTTTGTGGGCCAGCCCTGGTCCAGCTATTGAAGGGCTTCTTCTTTGTTTTTATGGCCGAGAGGACTCCGGAAACGAGTGCTGCCGGCCAGGTTCAGGGCCCTGACCCCGGTCGGGAGCTGGGAGCCTGGAAGGAGCCCTCCCCAGAAAGGAGCCGGGAGGAGCTGTTTCTCATCAGAGTTGGAGAGCCGCGTGTGGCCTTGAACCTCGGGAGCTAACTGTTTCCATCCATGGAATGCAGGCTGGTGGTGGAGAAAGGGGCCTGAGGTCCACTTGTCCTTCCAAGAGACCTTGGGCAGGGAGAAGATATTGAGTTCCTTTGGCAGTTCCTCCCTTTGGTGGTGACTCTGAAGTAGCGCTTTTGATGTCATGGATGGATGGATGGATGGATGGATGGATGGGTGGATGGACTGACCAATGGACAGACTGACTGAGTGACTGACTGACTGAGTGAGTGACTGACTGACTGAGTGACTGACTGACTGACTGACTGACTGACTGACTGAGTGACTGAGTGACTGAGTGACTGACTGACTGAGTGACTGACTGACTGAGTGAGTGAGTGAGTGAGTGACTGACTGACTGAGTGAGTGACTGTTTGACTGACTGACTGAGTGACTGAGTGACTGACTGACTGACTGAGTGTGAGTGAGTGACTGACTGACTGACTGACTGACTGAGTGAGTGAGTGAGTGAGTGAGTGACTGAGTGACTGAGTGACTGAGTGACTGAGTGAGTGACTGACTGACTGACTGACTGACTGACTGACTGACTGACTGGTTGGTTGGTTGGTTGGTTGGTATAGTGTGCCTTTTTCAGTAGCAACCCAGGGCATCTTACAACATGTAAAAACTACATGAATCAAATATAATATGGTGCATAAATAACAGCTGAGGCATCAGACCAGCTAGATAAATACCAACTACATCATGGACTTTCCCTAACACTGCAACCCCTTGGCCTGGGGATGCATGCATGACAGCAATTCTGGGCCAACCTAATCTCTGGAATAGGAGGCACAGCCTTCCAGAGAACAAGCATTGCAACAGAGAAGTCTTGGGTGGGTCCATTTTGACCAATGGGATCGCCTTCCCTGCTGGGTCTTTTGGGGTGGGTAGATATAATCAGGGAGAGAGGCTGTCCCACAAATCAGAATAATAGGTTAGAGGAGACCTTGGAGGTCTTCTAGTCCAACCCCATGCACAAGCCAAGGTAACAGGTAACAGTAACAGAGTTGGAAGGGACTTTGGAGGTCATCTAGTCCAACCCCCTGCTCACGCAGGAGACCTATACTAGGGATTCGAACCGCCGAACTGCTGGATCTTTCTGATCGACAAGCTCAGGGTCTTATCCCACTGAGTCACCTAGCCAGGCTATACCCTTTCAGCTGGTTCTGGATTGGCCACTGGAGGCCAATGGGACTTGTGGAGCAGAAGTGTGACCAGGCACACTGAAGTGCCTCCTGGATCAACTCCTGCCCTTTGGAAAGGTTAAAACTCAAGGCATTGCTTTGAGAAGCTGTGCTGACCTCTCTTCCCAATAGGGAAAGCCCTGGTTGGTTGTTTCTTTTTCAAAACATAATCTGGATTTATTGGCGATGGTGCATTATTCCTGGTCCAAACGCTTTCTACAACTGCATCAAGTCAGAGTCCTGCAAGCTTAGCTTTGGGGGTGGGGGGGCTTCCTTAAAAGTGGAGCTGCCTCCCCCCTCCCAAACAAAGCCCGATGGATCGCTGTTGATTGACAGCATCGTGGCAACCTCGCCGAAGGGACACAAAGCCAGCCATTTTGACTTGGCTTGAGAAGACGGGAGGAGTCAAGAGTGGGGAAGTGACCTCGGCTCCCGCTCGGGGGCTCGAGAGCCGAGGGGGCCGCCCAGGATCAACTGACCTCGAGACCTGAAGTGATTTGGGGAGCCATCCGGGCCTCCGCAAGAGGAAATCTCTTCCTTCCTTGGCTCAGTGCAAAAGCAGCAACAGTGATGGATGGACTAAACCTGGTTAACAGCTTGTTGATCACTGCAGAGCTTTGGAGATCCACGAAGCTGGGCCTGAATGCCTGGGAATGCCTCGCCAGGCTTTCTGCGAAGGATTCGGAGGTCGAACATTTGACTTTCCTGGCTCTGTTCCCTCCAATGACAAATCCTTTGAATTAGGAGTCCTGATCCTAATTAATTAATTCCTCTCTTAAAACGGCCCCATGGACTCTGCTTTTTGACCAACGGTGCTTGGAAGGGTCCCGCAGGGTGTCCTTTGAATTGGCCAGCTGATATACCGGCAATGATAATGCGCTTTGCTCACTAATTCTCAGAGAGAGAGAGAGAGAGAGAGAGAGAGAGAGAGAGAGAGAGAGAGAGAGAGACGGAGGGAGGGAGGGGAGGGAGGGAGGGGGAGAGAGAGAGAGAGACGTTGTGGGCCATCAACCCAGCCAATTCACACAGGCTTGACTATCTTCAAGGGAAGGAAGAAATACTTGAAGGATGAAAGGAGCAGAGAGCCACAATCTCGTGATTGGTCATTTCATTTTAACAGATGTCAGTTCTCAGCCTCTTTTGCAAAGTTGAATTAACCACAACTAAAATTGATGATTCTCTCTCTTTCTCTTTCTCTCTCTCTCTCTCCATCTCTTTCTCCCTCCGTTCCTCCCTCTCTTTCTTTCTCTCTCCCTTTCTCTTTCTCTCTCTCTCCATCTTTCTCTCTCTTTCCCTCTCTCTTTCTCTCCATCTCTCTCTTTCCTTCTTTCTCGCTTTCTTTCTTTCTCTCTCTCCATCTCTCTCTCTCTCTCTCTTTCCCTCTCTTTCTCTTTCTCTCTCCATCTCTTTCCCTCTCTTTCCCCCTCTCTCCATCTCTCTCTCTCTTTCCTTCTCTCTCCCTTTCTCTCTCTCTCTCCATCTCTTTCTCTTTCCCTCTTTCTCTTTCCCTCTCTTTCTCTCTCTCTCTCCATCTCTTTCTCTTTCTCTTTCTCTCTCTCTCTCCATCTCTTTCTCTCTCTTTTCCTCTTTTTCTTTTTCTCTCTCTCCATTTCTCTCTCCCCCCTTTCTCTCTCTCTCCATCTCTCTCTCTCTCTCCATCTCTTTCTCTCTCTTTCCCTCTCTTTCACTTTCCCTCCCTCTCTCTCTCTCTCTCTCTCCATCTCTTTCTCTCTCTTTCCCTCTCTCTCTCTCTCGCTTTCTTAAATCTGGGATGCAACTTTCTTTTGCAGCTGAGTGCTGCAGCCTTGGGTTGCACCGTTAGGAGAAGAAACAAAGACCACTAAAGCATCACGTAAAAGGAAGCCCCCCCCTCATTTACTCCAAAGATGCCACAAATAATTGTGAATGTCACAATGACACCCAACGCCACAGCCTGAGTAATTGCCTGCTCTTTTCAAACGGGGAGCAGATTCATCGTTTCCTTATCCCAGCGCCCGCCCGAGCGGTTTTGATTGGCTTCCCTGGCGAGGGGCTCCTTTTCATTCATAATTAGCAACTGTTTTACCCACCCTGATGGTTTCAACGGACGACTTCTAAAAATGAGTAATTACTGCATATTTCCCATCAGTCAAACACGGGGGCCACTCCGCCGCCTGATGCCGAGGAGGACGTGAAAAAAAATATTTCTGTTTGCAGTTAATTTTAGTGGCAGGCCGATCATGTTAACCGGCTGTAATTGTTTCCAGATATGGCCGATATTTTAGTGTGTTGGGATGAAGGGTCGGGTAAGTGCTTACTTCCTGTGTAAATTAGCTTGTTCTATTCATCCTGGCCAGACCTGGCTTGTGTCACTGGGGTGTCAGGGCCCCCCTTCTCCTGGCCTGACATCAGGAGGAGAAAGCTCTCTCGCCCTCCGCTCTCTTGGGCCCCCTGGTCCAGCTTTCAGAAGATGCCCGCTTAAGGGGTCACAACCTCCCCAAAGCAGATGGCCAGGCTTGCTTCCCCACAATGCCTCTCACTGGCATTGCCTTGGGGGCAGGCTGGGAAAGTTTTAAATGGCAGCCTGCCAGCCTTGGGACTGGCAGGCCCCCAACTGGAAAAAAAGGGGGGGGCAGTGGGTGCTTTTTTTTGCTCTTCTTGAAGTCACGCTCCTGGGGTACCAGACGGGAGATGCCGAGATGGCCTTGGATGCCAGCTCTTGGCCAGGCCAGTTCCGGCAAGTGGGGAAAGAGGGAGGGGGAGATCTCAGTCTCCGAAGACCCTGGGGTCAGCAGAGGCTTGAGGGCTTGGGAAGCAAGGGGTCTCCTGCTCGAGAGGAAAGGTCAGGAGATGCTGGCCTGCTGGATGGAGCCTGCTGGGCCTTTAGGAGATGTTGCAAGGGAGTTTGGGATGAAAAGGAATGCTTGGAATAAAAAGGGGCACCCACATCTGGGAAGTAGGGACGTGGTGGCTCAGGGGCTAAGACGCTGAGCTTGTCGATCGAAAGGTCTGCAGTTCAGCGGTTTGAATCCCGAGTGCTGCGTAACGGGGTGAGCTCCCGTTGCTTGTCCCAGCTTCTGCCAACCTAGCAGTTCGAAAGCACGTAAAAAAAATGCAAGTAGAAAAACAGGGACCCCCTTTGGTGGGAAGGGAACAGCGTTCCGTGCGCCTTTGGCGTTGAGTCATGCCGGCCACATGACCACGGAGACGTCTTCGGGCAGCGCTGGCTCTCCGCTTTGACACGGAGATGAGCACCACCCCTTAGAGTCAGGAACGACTAGCACATTTCTGCGAGGGGAATCTTTACCTTTACCTTTACTTTACATCTGGGAAGGATGGTACTGACCCCCAATTCCCCAAAATATGGGGTATCAGTTTCTGATGCTGGTAGCTCAAGAAGGGTGCTTCATATATTGATTTGTGACCTCAATTGAGCCCAAAATTTCTCTTGCTAAGCAAGACAGTGGTTGTGAATTTTGCTCCATTTTATGACCTTCCTTGCCGCAGTTGTTAAGTGAATTGGGCTTCCGCATCGACTTGGCTTGCCAGAAGGTCACAGAAGGGGATTGTATGACCCCCAGGACACTGCAGCCATCATAAATACGTTGCCAACTGTCTCGATTTTGACCACGGAGAGGCTGCTGCAACGGTCGTTAAGTGTGTGAAGAACTGTCTTAAGTCACTTATTCAGTTCCGTTGTAACTTTGAACGGTCACTGAATGAACTGTTGTAAGTCAAGGACTGTCTGTATTTACAGCATCCTCAAAAACCATCTTGCTTGCCATGGTGCGGGAGAGAATCTGTGCCCCCCCTCAGCCCCCTTTGGTGATACTCAGAGCTGCTCCCCCTAGTGGACAAAAAACCCCATAATCCAGGATGGGTTATTCTTTTGGGGGGGGGGTGTATAGGGGCTTGTTTAAGAGGGCGGAAAGGGCAACCCAGCTCTCTCCCCCAGATAAGTCTGCCCCTTTCGTTTAGGGGCAGAGAGGCTCTCTTCTCTTCTCTTCTCTTCTCTTCTCTTCTCTTCTCTTCTCTTCTTCTCTTCTTTCCCTTCCCTTCCCTTCCCTTCCCTTCCCTTCCCTTCCCTTCCCTTGTCTATTTTCTCTTCTCTTCTCTATTTTCCTTCCCTTCCCTTCCCTTCCCTTCCCTTCCTTCCCTTCCCTTCCCTTCCCTTCCCTTCCCTTCTCTTCTTCTTCTCTTCTCTTCTCTTCCCTTCTCTATTTTCCCTTCTCTTCTCTTCTCTTCTCTTCTCTTCTCTTCTCTTTCTTTCTCTTCCTTCCCTTCCCTTCCCTTCCCTTCCCTTCCCTTCCCTTCCCTTGTCTATTTTCTCTTCTCTTCTCTATTTTCCCTTCCTTTCCCTTCCCTTCCCTTTCCCTTCCCTTCCCTTCTCTCCTCTCCTCTCCTCTTCCCTTCCCTTCCCTTCTCTATTTTCTCTTTCTTCTCTTCTCTTCTCTTCTCTTCTCTTCTCTTCTCTTCTCTTCTCCTCTCCTCTCCTCTCCTCTCCTCTCCTCTCCTCTCCTCTCCTCTCCTCTCCTCTCCTCTCCTCTCCCCACCGCTTGGGGTTTAACGCCTGGACTTAAATGCACTTTATTTTCCCAAGGATGCTTTATAACAACTTTGCATGAAAGAGAGATAGTCTGTAGCCAATTGTGTAGGGAAGATGGATGGTACCCTTCCTGGACGACTTTGGTACCAGCAATTTGGCATTTAATCCAAGTCTATCTCGGTTCTGTTGAATGGCGCTTAAACTTGCGGGTTTTTTTCCCTAATATACAAAAGCAACTAAGTTGGAGATGATTTCAGATCAAAGGGAAGTTCTAGGCATGGCTGGAGGAATGGACCATCAGGAAAAAAAATGAACGCTTACCACGTATTTGTGCAAAATGGGTGTGTGCATATTTGTGTCTTGTATGTACTTGTACATAATTCTCAAGCACACTTTGGTGCATTTTTTTTAATGTTGCTTCAGACTGGCATCGGTAGATTTGGAATTGGATAACTCTGCGCCGAAGTTGCATGAAATCAATTTCTGAGTCATTTGTAGTTTATTATGCTAAACCAGAGATGGTAGATATACTGATGGGTGTATCTCTATCTCTGTCTCTATTTTGCTGTGCTTGGGCTCACCGCACTAAATCATGCTGAAAAAGTAAATTAGTTCTGCATACAGATGATGCTATAACTCAACAGGAGTTTTGGAACTCTGCATATTTCTTTCTGTAAATGCAGTGGGTAGAAGTGGTTGCGATAGTGCAAGGCGTAGCTGGAGAATTCTGGGAGTTGAAGTCCAGACATTTTAAAATTAAAATTAGCAAGACTGGTGTGAGGCATACACACTGTCCTTTCTTTTGGGTCATGTTGGCGTACTAGCATATTTTGGGGGCTGAGCCTTCTGAAATAAAGTGTGCGTTAGTGTACGTGTGCATTTGTGTTTGTGCAACTCAGATTGGACTAGATAAATGGAACGCACTCATTTCTCCCACCCCCAGCCCCACAATCGACTCCTGTGAGCTGTCCTGCAAGACTCCAATCTGTTTAAATTGTGTGCTGTGGTTTTGCTGTCCAGTGTTTGCAGAACTTAGCCAACTATTTCAAGAACTCCGGTATCTCCTCGAAAAGTTTATTGTCCCAGGAAGCAAACAAGAAACAATGCAAAGTCCGTTCTTTTGTTGTTTGCTGTTTTCATCACGAAGAAGGCACGGGCAATTTTGTACCAGGGTATAACGAGGGGGGAGGGGGGGAGAGAAGGATTTTATGAGGAATTCAAAAGATGGCCAAAAAAGTTGAGGGAGAACCTCCATGGTTGGGCACAACCAAATTTATCCACCAAAACTTGAGTGAATCTTCTCAAGAATTCCACAAAGCTGTAAAACAGCCTGTGGGATGGAGATCAGATCCATGGATCTCCATCTTTTAAAGGTCTTGGTTGTCCTACATTTAGCCAGTCTTGAGTTGGGAGCAGAGGTGTCAGACATCTGGTGAGTTGCAAATACTGATAGCTGTGACTTCAGAGGTCTGGAGGACACCTAGTTAAGAAAGGTTGATCCATGCACAATGAGTGGGCTTTCAGCCTCCCCTCTACTCATGAATCTTTTGACAATCTGGAATATTTTACATGGAACATACGGAGATTCCCATTCAACATTATCCTGTCTAGATTGTAGTTTACACTTCTGTGAAGTCTACTTAGCTGCTTCTCCTCTCAAGGAAGCCGAATGTCGGTTTTTTCATTAAAAGAGATGCTAAATATAACCGAGAATTGGCAATTTACAAAGAACATGCAACTGAAACAAGGCCACACCACAGAAAAACTGCTGGTCCCAGTTCTTCACCTTCTAGAAACTTCTGAAGCACCCCAGTGTAGTGTCTCTTGAGAGTATCGGTGCTGCTGGCCTGGTGGTCGGACACTTGCTTTTCCGGTTCTTGATCCTGTCTGAGTTCACCGATTTTGCTTAATGGTTTATTTTCTTTGTATTGCTATTTAAAAATAAAGAAGATGATGTCCTCCAGGATTTACAGAGCTGAAAGAGACTCCAGTTGCTCAGTTACTCCGAGCAACCCAAGGATGTGCAGGTTGACTACAAGATTGAATGGAAGACTCTGCTTGGCCTGTTTTAAGGCCAGCCAAGCTGGATATTTTTAATGATGAGCTCATTTATGCAGATGTGTGGATGAATTTTGCATCTTTAGCATACACTGATGTTCCCAAGATGACGTCTAGGAAAGTTGTCCTTTGATGCAGTGGAAATATTCAGAAATTCAGAACCTCTCCTAAGTGCAATATACTTACAATATATTCTGAAATATTCAGAAATGCAAAACCAACCTAAGTGTAAAGTGGACTTAAAAATAGGAGCAGGACAACTTTAATAGTTGGCCGTGGTTGGTCACTTTAGGTCCTTTTTTTCACCAAAGACTAAGGAGGAACGTGGTGATTACAGACCGTTGTCTGTGGCTCAAGTCAGAGTTACGGGTTTTTACCTCGTAAAATTACAGACAATCATCTGGGTTCACAGCTGTATTTCCATCCTTCCTGTTCTGACACTGATTTATAGTAAATAATAGAAGAATGTAAAGGCGGGAGATATGATTCACTTTTCTTGTAACCGTTCATTCAAGTGCATTTTGAAGGGTAACCAAAAAGTGCCTTAAAGGGGGGGGAAAAAAGACAGTTTCTGCTAAACTGGAGAGATGACAGGTGTAAGGGGAAAAGTTCTGGGGAAACAAAAGCCATTTAAATAGGTGTGGACTTTTCCTTCCGTGGAGGAGCAGATGAACGACAGAGCGGCAAAAAAAATAATGAACATTTCATAGTATAGGAGAGCCCATTCCTGGTTGCCCTTTGCTTTCTTTGGCCAAAAAATGCACAATGGAGAAATTTTAGGGGATGCTTCTCTAGGTGAATTTGCACTCCCCCGGCTGAGATTCACACGTACTTTTACATCAGTTCTTCTTAAACTTTTGGAGACCTCAGAATACAACTGCACTCACACACTCATGTACACACACACACACAGAGAGCAGGGGTGGGTTCTACTTACCTTTACTACCGGTTCGCAGTGGGAGCGCGCATGGGTGTTTTTCTTCACTTGTGTGTGTGCGCTTCTGCACATGCGCAGATGACCCATGATGACGTCATGGCAGGTGGGTGGAGCCTCCCACCGGTTTTACTACCAGTTCTGTAGAACCGGACAGAAACGGGAGCAACCCGTTTGGGCACCTGCCCTCTGGAATGACCTGCCCCCTGAGATACGCACGATATCAGACCTCCGGACTTTTCGTCGGGCCCTGAAAACACACTTATTCCATCTAGCCGGGCTGGCTTGATCCCATCCTCTCAGTTTTTAATTGAATTCGGTTTTAATTGGGTTGTTTTAAATCTTGGGCTGAAATTATTTAATTGTTTTTTAAACTGTTTTTAAATTTTATATGAAATGTTTTATCTTGGCTGTACACAGCCCTGAGTCCCACTGGAGAAGGGTGGTATAGAAATAAAATAAAATAAAATAAAATAAAATAAAATAAATAAATAAATAATAAATAATAATAATAATAAATAAATAAATAAATAAATAAATAAATAATAAATAAACCCACCACTGTCACAGAGGGAGGGAGGGAGGGAGGGAGGGGAAAAAAGAGAGAACGCATACATATTTAGTAATCCAAAACCCCCTAGGAATTGTTCTATTAAAAAAAAATAAAAATAAACAAAAATAGTACAGCCAAAAAATATAGGTTTATTCCTATTCTTTATCCACCCTCCCCCCCCACCCATATATCGTGTGGATGGGAAAAAAAGCTAGTAGGATATTAAAGCTGGATCAGAGGGTGTTTTTTGGGGGGCAGACTTTCCTGCGTCCTTCATATCCAGACTAAGATCGGCTAAATCAATTCTAAGACTATTAAGATTGCGAATGCCCAAGTCCTGACATTGGGTGCCGCTTGTAGGAAGAGCAGAAAAGTCACTTTTCCTAAAGGGAGGAGGGGGAGATTAGGAGGAGCCTCTTCTGGCGCTTCTAAAAATCAGCGATTTGTGTTGTTTGAGGAACCGAACCCATAAAGCCCCCTCATTTTTGCAAAGGAGACTGCATGGTCTCTGCCTTCATGGACAGCCTTCCTCCTCCTTTGAGGTAGACTTCCCTGGGCTTTGAATGCCAGGTGGGGGTGGGGATGGGTGGGCTGCTAGGGCCCCACCGAAAGGGGCTGAAGGAGGAGGCACCGCTTGGTCCCCTCTTGATCAAAGATTGAACTCTGCAAGCCACACTGGCCGCGTCCCCCCTGGCCGCAGCACAGACAAAAGCTTGGCTGCTTCACACACCCCAAAAGAGGGAAGCGCTAACTGAACAGGATGAGCCTATCTTCTTCTTTCTTCTTTCTTCTTTTTCTAAAGAGAAAAGTATTCTCATCTGGGCTGCGTTAACTGCTGGGAGGGTGGGGGGAGCCGTGCGTGTGTTTGGCCTTCTGCCGGAGGTGCCAAAACTTCGTCTGTCGATGGCTGAAGGGTCCTCATGGTTGCACCACACTCTTTGCAAGGCGCACGAGCTGCCGTTGCGTAGGAGAGGGGGGAGGAAGAAAGGGAGGTGTCGGAGGCTGGCACCACATGCGCCAAATAGAAGCTGTTGAATCCTTCAGAGCAGCGTTTCCCATCCTTGGCCACTTGAAGATAGGTGGATGTCCATAATTCCATAATTCCCCAGCATGCTGGTTGGGGAATTCTGGGAGTTGAAGTCCACCCATCTCCAAATTCCCTAGGATGAGAAACGCTGAGAGAGAAAGATGTAAAGATGTAGGGAAGTTGGAGGGGGAGGGGAAAAGTACAGGCGCACAGCTGCTGATTAGAACCATAGAAATTTAGGGCCAGGATGGATGGTGGAGGTCTTCTCTAGTCCAACCCCCTGCCCAAGACAGGAGAGCTTATTCAAGCCCAGAGAAGTACCGTGTTTCCCCGAAAATAAGACCCTGCCTTATATTTTTTTGAACCCTGAAATAAGCACTTAGTTTTATTTTCAGGGAGGTCTTATTATTTTGGGGTACGTGGAGGAAACCAGAGGAAATGACAGGGAACGACTGTGTATGCGTTTAAATATTTTCAGGGAGGGCTTATTTTCGGGAGGGGGGCTTATTTTAGTGCATGCGCTCAAAAGCCCGATTGGGCTTATTATCAGGGGAGGTCTTATTTTCGGGGAAACAGGGTAGCTTTCCTTATGGAAAAAGTTATGGAACATTTCTTAAGTTCCAAGGCAACTAGACACCCCCAAATGGCACTCATGGACCCCCCCCCAATTCAATTTTTAAAAAATCCCATTTTAAAGAAGCGTCCGGAATTCTGCAAGATCGCAGGGGGTGAGATGGTGCCAACTGGGCAGAGACACGTGAGATTTGAGTCGGATGGTTTCCATGTCACCGGATGCCTAGAAAGGGTTGGTGCCTGCTGTCTTAAATTATGGGACACCCCCTCCCCTCCCCCTCCAGCGGAGCTTAATGACGTAGCCCTGCACAGGTGCAGAGAGGTTTGCGTTACGTGGATTGGAGCTTACAAGGGGTTGTGCAAACTTGGCTTGTGCTTCAGGGAAAAGCGGGTGTAAGGAAGGCACCAACAGGACCAAGGAGAAGGCAGTGTGAGAAACCCCTTCGCTTTCTCTCCACCTTGTGAATAAACTTACTGGGACAGCCAGAAATTGGCAGAGAACCAAATGCTCCCCCAATAATAAAGAGGGAGTTGCCAATCACCCTGGCTGGGCCTCCTTGTCCAGGAAGCTGATCATTTCTGGAGGGTTCAGCCCAGGAGGATTTGGGGGCTCTCCCAATGTCTTCGCTGGCCCCCTTCCTGTCTTCCGGCTCTTCTCTGGTGCTAGAGCTGGCCTCGCCCAGAACAGGCTGCTGGCATCTTGCTTGGAGCGACCCCAACTCCCCCTTGTCCTTCTCCCCAGCCCCCCCCCACAACCCCAGCTCCTCCTGTCTGGCAGGAAGGGGGCGAAGCCCTTTGGGGCTGGCAATTGGGCCAGGCAGGCTGGTAAGCAGAGATTTCCCCATAATGGGGGCTGATCTATTGGCGGCTCCGGCTGTATCTTTCCCGGTGGCTCCAGGGAGGTTTTGCAATGGGTCTCCTGATTTAAAGAATTTGAAGCCTTTGCCGGTATCGATCCTGAGCTTATCTGGCCCTTTAGCTAGAGGCGGCTCTTCTACCCAGATGTAACTTAAAACAAGGCAGAAAGGTATATCACCCCCTTGCTGGCATTAATTAGGGCTGGCGAATGCATTATTTAGAGGGGGAAAAGCCACAGCAGCCTCCCCTGGCGATCATCGAGAGACGGGCAGGGACGTGGCTGGGCTGGGGGCCGGTCTGGCCCAGGCACAGCAGCCCCCCCTCCCTCCCGTGCAGGAAATGCATCTGGGGTTCAAGAGTTGGAGGCTTCCAGAGAAACCTGGGGGCGTTTTTGTGGGTTTTTTAAACTCCAGAAATACTTATTTCCAAGAACAGAAAAGCTTCAGTTGGCTTTTGAGGCTTCCTGTTTGTTGGCTTTCTGGGGGAGGGGTGTCCCAGTCCCCCCCAAAATCCCTTCATGGGAGGAAGAGACGAGTATTGATTCCTGCTCCAGGGAGGAGTCAAGAGGAAACTCTGATTCTCCGATGACAGAATGTCTTGATGGGCGATTTTCTCTTGGATGGGACCCTTCAGCCGTCCTGGCCTTTTCTCTTGTGTTTGGCTGGGGGGGTCTCTGGGGGGGACGGTCGGCAAAGGATCCAAGTTGAATCCACACAGACACAGAGAAGGAGACGTGTGGGGTGCTTGGTGCTCTCTGAGCCTGGCTGTTTTCTTGAAGGCATTTCATGACCCAACTAGGGAACATTATCAGTGCTGGAAGGGAATGGGGTTTGCTTGCCCTTTCTTGGCGGTTTCTTGATTAGACTGTTGTTTACTGTCAGATGCTTTGTCTGAACTCCTTGTTTGAAGGGGATATCCTGACTGTTTGCCTTCTTCCTTGCTCACCCAGCACCCAAAGCTGCTCCCCAATGCGCTTAGTGGAGTCCCCCCCTATCTCTCCCTCAGGACCCTCCCTTCCATGCCCCCCACCCACTCGCTGGTCACCCTGGGAGCAGAGCTGCTTCCCCGCCGGAGGCATCTGGAAGGTCCGGCCTTTTGTCTGGAGGCCAGGGAGCTTACAGTAGAGGGGTTCAGAGGTCAAGGGTGAGCCACAATGGGCTGAGCGGGCTGGGCATATTTATTTACAGTTCTCCCTTTCAGGGCAGTGGGGCTCCCCGGGACCACCGTGAAAAGCTTCTGTGTCTGTTCAGTCAGGCTTCCCAAGGCCTGGAGAGGGCAGAGCCCAAAGGCTGGTGGGAAGGGAGGCCAAGGACCACAACACAGGTTGCTAGAGACCAAGGAGGGCTCTCTTCTAAGTCTCAGCCAACTTGGCCAAGAGAAGGGAGCGTGGAATGAGAAAAAGCTTGTTTCAACGTTGCCTCCTGCCTCTCCGCCTTTCATCAATGCCCAGGGCTAGGCAGAGCCATCACGGTGCATCTTCTCCTGCCCTCCGAAATGGGGACCTCCATGGAGTCCACATGACCTGCAGCAAGGAAAGATGCCTTTTGCTCTTCCCTGGCAGACTCTGAAAGTCCAGCTCAGGAGTGTCCACAGGTGTGGTCAAAGAGGGCAGCCACCATGGTGCCACTGAAGCTCTGCCTGCTCTCTATTTGTGGAATCCAAAACATGGTTCTCCCCTAATGCCCTGCCTTTCATCTCATTGTCCATCAACAGCATTTTCATCTGCCTATTTTAGCCCTCCCAGCTCAACCTGGTAACGCCAGCTATCCTTGCCAATGATGCCCAACTCAAGGCCTGCAGGAACTCCAGGCCATCCGAGGTCCTTCACTTGCAGCGAGTGGATTTCGAAAACACCCCAACTTCCCGGGGGACTCCCCAAGGTCATTGCTAAAGGATCCAAGCGTTCTCCACGGCCTGTTCAACCAGCTCCTTGGTGGGAAGAGGCGACAGCCTGGTGTTTGGAGCAGATGCGGGCAAGAGCCGCTGTGTACATGCTATTTTGGTGCCTCCTTTTGTCATGCAAATTGGGACTTTCCACTTCTTCTCCACAATTTGGGTTTACTTGTAATGCGATGCCATTAAAGCCCTAATAATATTATGCAGCATCCTCACCTTTTCCTCTAAGGCGGAGGGAGGCGGCTGTCCAGGTCCAGGTCTCTGGAAGTCGGGGTGTGCTATGAGCCCCACCCCCAAATTTTAGCAGTAGGCATCCCACAATGAACCAGGCTGGTCATGCAGCTCGGTTTCTAGAGGGAAAGTGGCCATGTGCTGTGGCTGGGCAGGAGGCCCTCTGTTTATGACCTTCACGGCATACAACCATACTGGGCAGGCTCCATCCCGGTCATATGTCAAGGACTACCTATTTTAAGCACCACTGGATAAACTTGCAGGGTTTTCAACTTGGGATCTTGGAGGTCATGCAGTCGAGCCTCCCAGGAGCAAGACATGAAGATAGACTGCTCTTGGGGGAAATGAGTTGAGATCCATTCTTGTTGCTTGTAGAGTCAGTTCCTCTGTTTGGAGGGGGGGATGAGGGGAGGCGTGAATGGGAGGTTGTCCCAAAGATGCTTTTTTTCAGAAAGCAACTGGACTTCCTTGTTTTTTTTTTCTTTTGAAAATGTTTCACTTCTCATCCAAGAAGCTCCTTCAGCTCAGTCTTCAAAAGAAGAAACCAGAAAGTCCAGTTGCCTCCTGAAAAAAAACAAAGGCCCTTTTGGGACAACTAGGGCCTGGAGGACTGAGAATCTCTACAGACTTTTAGCTATACAATTTGGGATAGAAGATCCTTGGAATGGGGTGGGAGGAGGAATGGATTTCCAGAGGGGAAAAAAATGGCAGACTACAGGAATCATTTGCACCACTCAGGTGGCCCTGAGGACACAGACAAACCTCCAAGTAGCCTCAATGACTCTCTAAAACAGTGTTTCTCAACCTTGGAAGCTTGAAGATGGGTGGACTTCAACTCCCAGAATCCCCCAGCCAGCAGCGCTTAGGGACCTACCCCACACTCCATATTCATAAAGTAGCCCAATCTTTCTAGGACAATGTTTCTCAACCTTGGAAGCTTGAAGATGGGTGGACTTCAACTCCCAGAATCCCCCAGCCAGGATTCTGGGAGTTGAAGTCCACCCATCTTCAAGCTTCCAAGGTTGAGAAACACTGCTCTAAAAGGATGCAAAATGACCAGCTGTCTGCAAGGAATAGAAATCCCTCCATTCCTCACTGTCCTGTCAGAGCTGAAGAAGCTTCTTGGATGAGAAGTGAAACGTCTTCAAAAGGAAAAACTAAGAAAGTCCAGGTGCCTCCTGAAAAAAACACCTTTGGGGCGACCATGGCCTGGATGACGGGGAATCTCTACAGAGAGGAGAGGTTCTCCTTTCTGGATCATGGGTGAAGCTTCTGCAGGAAGGACCTTCCGGAGGTGGGTCTCTCGAACGCTGCCGCCACCGAAACAGCCCCATCTTGGCAGCCGAGCGCATTTTCTGAGCCGCCTCTGATCCGCTCACCCCCAGCAGCCTTGTGATCTCTGATGGAAACCGGCACAGCAAATAATGTTCCGTTAACAAATTACAGCCCTACCAGAGCAGCTTTGAAATCCATTTAACTTTTCAGCACTCTGCACCCTTTTAAGTGTTGCAAACAGTTAGCGCTGATAGGTTACCTTCCCTTCCTCCCCCCCCCACAACTCTCTCCCTAGGCTATAATTAGGGTCCCTTACATGGAATTGGCTTAGAATTGGATTTAAAGGAGATAAGAATCAAATTACCAGTATTTATCTTGTAAATTCCAGAAGATCTACTTAAGATGCGATATAAAAAAGGATTTACGACAAGGGACATCACATCACATTTTAGGCTATGAAATGTAAACTCCTCTGCTGCCTTTAAGCATCGGAAGAATATGCGCTGATATTACAGAATTATCCCATCGCGGGGCTAAGCCTTTCCTGCAGCTTTCGGGGTCGCTTTCTGAACAAATTGGGACCTTCCCCAAGGTTTTCAATCGGCCCTTTGCACATCCTCAGGAGCCCTTTTGCCGGTGAATTCTCACATTCCAGGTCAACCAACACTGGATTTTTATGAAACGGAGCCCAGCCTGAAGGAACCTTTGCAAAAAAAAAAAAGAGAGAGAGATTTCTTTCTTAGATGATGACAAATCTCCGTGGTGGGTTAGAATTACTGGTGGCTCCCGAAGCATGGAAATGCATCAGTCATAACCTCTTTCCTTTCGTGAAGGTGACTTAGCTTTCTTTGTAAGGCCACCATAAAAGCCATCACTTCTATTAAACACATGCTTTATGGGCAAAATAAATAATCTCCGCGTTTTGAAAGTCCGGTGCTCGAAGGGCCATTATTCTGTTCGATCCGCGTTATTTCTTCGGCCCCCAGAAGAAGTGCTTGGACGTTGAATGTGGCCGAGCCTCCTAACACGTCGGCCTCACAAAGGGCTTCCTCGGTTAGAACTTTAATTTCCCCATTAAACCGTTCAGGAAGATTTACCATATGCTACAAATCATCGATTACCGCAGGTTTGTGAGGTTGAACTCTGCTCAATTCTTTCCCTCCAGAGAAGAGTTTCCAGGAGTTGCTATAGTTTTCCTTGGCCTCCTCTGACCGGAAGGCCGGGCTGAGCTGCACCTGATGAATAGCTGGGGAGCTTCCTTGGCGTCTGCCTGTGTGCCTGACGGTCACCCTCCTCCTCGTCGTTCAGATCAAAGGCAGCAGCCGAAGTGGGGCTTTCTGGAAACCCAGACGAAAGGCTGACAGGCTGATGGGCGTGCTGGATTGTCTCTGGCTGCCCCACGGGCCCTCCTCGCATTCCCACTGCCAGTTTCTCCAGCAGCACTGAGTCCCAGGGCCCGTATTACTCTTATTTATTAAAAGTGCTTGCATTGCACACACACCACTGACCTTCTCTAGCTTGGACCCAGGGTGAGAACCTGGCCACCAAGTCATCCTTCAGCACGGTTTTTCTGCATTAACCGCAGTTGCCTTGCTTGGCGCATCACGCCGAGTTGGAAACAGGGGTGGGCACAAACCACACGCAACCTACGAAGTCATGTCAACCAAGTTCCATCATGTGGTTTCATGTGGCGTGTGAACTCAACCGCTAACTCATGGAGGAGGAGGCTGCCTGCCCCCCACCTCCTGCCCTCCAGAAGCCATTATTTCCTGTCTTTTTGGGTCTTTGAGGGGGAAATACCAGCAGCCTAGACTTCAGTCACGTTCTTTGTCAACTGAGTCATTTCCAAATCAACATTTGAAGAATAAAAGTACCGTCTCTCTGCCGTCCCAGGGCAGATTTAGAAACTGGGCCGTTGCATTTCCTCCCAACTTTGGAAAGACATTCGGAGGAACTGCACCTTTGAGGGTAACCTGGGGCCCATCTTAGCAGGTAGAAATGTGTGCCTCCTGTGGGATATCGATGTTTTTGGGGTTTTTTTTTTTGCTCAACTGGTCTGCAGGTTTCCACTCCTCCTTGATTCAATTTGGACCCGCAACACTGACAGCCTCAAAAACCAAACAAATGGCAGCTTCCTTCCTTTTTTTTGCTGGTTTGCTGTGGGCCACCTGGCAGGGATGGAGTAGGGAGTGGGGAAATGGGGGGAGCAGAGCTTTCGCCCGTCGGTTTTCTACAGTAAATATTTTAGACACCCTCCTCCTCCTTCTCTCCCCTTGCAGTAAATTACATATTAAAGGATCTTGGTAACCGAACAGGGGTTGCTGTGCGATAAGGTTGAGGAAATCAATATGTTTGCCATGTGCCTGCTTGTTTATGACACTCGCTTCTGGAACGCCGGAGCACTTTCTGTTTGTTAAAGCTGCATTTCAGAAAAGGGCCGGCCGCCACCTCCTTCGTCGACTGAGCCGTGCTCGGATGGAAAAAGGTGCAACGGTTATCGATTTCTCTCCCTCCCTAACTGTGAACACCGATGCCGTGGGGTTTCAGGGGGCTGCCTGGCTTCCCCCCCTTCGAATAGGAGAAGGCTGGCCATAAAAGCCCCAGATGTTGGCCTAATCAGGTCAGGGTACAACACAACAGCTAGATCTCAATGGAAGATCTAAGACAGTCCTGGGTGCTCCTTCTCCATTTCATTCTTGCTCTGATGTCTTTGCCACCTTGCTCTTCTCTTCCCTAGGATCATTTCAGCTCTCCCCAGTCAGTTTCATGGGGGGCACATTTCAGCCTGTGCGTTGAAAGGGGCACCAGTGAGTAGAAGAAGCGGAGGGCATACATTTGATTTAGAGCAGGGCTTTGCCTCTCAGCAGAATTCCTTGCACCCAGGACAATTGAGGTGGAGGGAGTTTTTAAGTGTCCCCCACCCCCCGGTCATTGAGATGGCTGGGAGGAAGGGTTGACTCAGCTCAAAAACCCAAAATACAAAGGATTGCCACACTAAGAAGTAAAACCTGAAGCCAGTTGGGCTACAGTCCCTTGGAAGGTTCAACTCAACCAAGCAAAGTCCTTTCTGGGACTTGTGGTAAGGAGGCAGTTGGAGCCCCTCAAACAATGCAGCGGTTATGCAGAAGGTGAGCCAAAGCTTTTTAAAATGGACTCACATCCTGCAACGAATTTTGGCAGCGATTCTTTCTCTTTAAGCAGAGGTCGGAAGTATGAAGTAGTGATGGCGGAGAAGCTGAATATTACTTTGCTGCCCTTTCTTTTTGGTAGAGCTGTCCTCATCACCCAATCTTGCCTTAGCAGCACAACCTTTGGAAAACTTGCAGGGAAAGGGTTACCCCCCCTCCCCAAACATTTTGGAGTTTTGATGATCCCCAACCAGATAATGAAAGTTATAGGCCAAAACATCTGGAAGAGGCTCCATTACCAGATTCTTGGCTCATGGCACCACATAAATACTTTATTGTGGAGATGGTATAGGAGAAGAATTGTGTTAATCGACAGTAGTCAAAAATCTGAAGGCATCTGGGAGTAGCTTTTCAGACTAACAAATTTCATTAAAAGGCGCTATCTGTAGCTCACAGAAGCTCGGGCCTTCTAATAAAGCACGTTAGCCTAAAAAGGTGCTAGCAAATCCCTTCTGAACACTATCTTACTGGTTATTTGTTTCCCCTCTTCTTTGGCATTGGTATGTTGACCGAGGAATTGGACGTATCTTCTCAAAGGTCTACAGATGTTTACCTTATCTTCAGAATTGATCCACTGGAACCTTGGCAAGTCAGATATCAAGCTAAGTGCGAGGGCTGAACCGAATGGGCCATTAACAGGGGACAGTGTGGGTGTGAGGATGCAGATTCATGCATACCTCATCATCCCTGAGAATTGCAGATTTAATCTCTGGTAGCTGAAGCTAAACTGTCTGAAACAGAACCAGGTCAGTATTATCCTAGATGACAACATCCTGGGTGACCAGTGGAAGGCCATTGAGAAGATGCGAGATAAGAAAAGGCATTGTATTTACCGTGTTTGAGATTTGGATAGAGACACACCATAAATCCAGGTGAGATAAGCGCAGGCAGGGAAGTCATGCTACGGTCCGAATGAGTCACATTGGGAGATCTGGCATCTGATTTCTCCCCAAGAGTCACATTTTTGTAGGTCGTTCAGTGCCAATCATTAACCTAGTTTCAGAGATCTTTGGAGTAGCACTGCCAGGGTTCTGAATTAAGGATGGAGTTAGGTGGCATGCAGACCTGGGCTTGGATTATTTGGGGGCACCACGGAAAGACCCTCCTAAACTAGGCTGATATCTGCTCCCTGCCCAGTTTTGCAACTTACACATGATACCCATCAAGGCATTGAAGATGTGGATGTAGCAGAGTGTGAGAAGATCGTATTGCTCCACCCTAAGAGAATGAAGAAGGGAGGTTGCACTGAAGCCTCATTTACAACTCAGGGTTTAGTTATAATTAACTCAAGGGTGAGCAAGCAGTCCTTAGCATTCCTTGCACTGACTCCAACACTTTTATCTACTCAAGGATCAAGTAGTAAAGTAAAATCAAATGTAATGACTCTCTTAATCTCCCTCTCCAATAAATAAATATGTAAATAAAGTCACCCATGGAAAAAAAAAAACCCCACGTTGATCCTTTGGCCCAAATTTCAAGTGGCCGAGCGAAGGAGCCGGATTGCAAGATTTTTGCAGAATCGTTGGCCTCCGCGCCAGATGAAGCCAGCGAGATAATAGTAATTATGAGGAGATTGTTGAAGGGCCAATCAATACTGAACTTTACCTTTCTCCTAAACAGAGGTCACGTTTTATTGGGTAAAGATAACAGGAACTCATTTTCACACCCCGGTTAGAGTGGCTGCTGGTACCTCGGGTGGAAGTGACACTACGGGATCCTTACCGCATTAGCTGAGAATTGAGGCGGGCTGCCATCTTGTCGATAAAAGGACATGACCGTCTCCCATCCTCCTCTGAAACCGAGAAAATCTACAACAGCTTTCACTCACTGCCCTGAGTGAACCAGAATGCAGTTGCTACTTTTCTTAGTGAAAGCTAGCTAAACCAATCCTGGTTTAGTGGGGTAGGTCAACCTGGCCTCTAGACTCCTACCGAGCTGGGTTGGCCTTCAAAATGGAATTGGAGACTTCCTTTCCTGGGGGATTCATGTGGGGGTGGGTGGGTGGCTGAGATACAGATACAGATTAACAGAGTCGGAAGGGACCTTGCAGATCATCTAGCCCAACCCCCTACCCAAGCAGGAGACCCTACACCATTTCTGACTGATGGCAGTCCAGTCTCTTCTTGAAAGCCTCCAGTGATGAAGCTCCCACAATTTCCGAAGGCAACTTCTGTTCCATGGGTTGATTGTTCTCACTGTCAGAAAATTTCTCCTTATTTCCAGGTTGGTCAGTTTCCATCCATTATTCCTTGTCTGGCCTTCAGGTGCTTTGGAAAATAGCTTGACCCTCTTCCTCCTCTCTGTGGCAGCCCCTCAAGTATTGGAAGACTTCTATCCTGTCTTCTCTGGTCCTTCTCTTCACTAGACTAGCCAGGCCCAGTTCCTGCAACCGTTCATCACATGTTTTAGCCTCCAGTCCCCTAAAATCATCCTGGTTGCTCTTCTCTGCACCCTTTCTAGAGTCTCAACATTTTTTTACAGTGTGCTGACCAAAACTGGATGCAGTACTCTAGGTGTGGTGGAGCTTACGGATGGAGGCCTAGCTGTTTGGTTACAAGCTGTTGTTACGGCTAGGAAAATGCACTTAAACCGCCATTCTTCTGGGATTTGGGTCATCATCTGATACCAGCGCAGGGCTCATTTCTCTTACCTTAATACTCACGTTGTTAAGGGAAGCGTCCACGCAGTGACTCAGTCACAACATGAGGATTCCAACGCTTGCAAGGAAATATTCTGCAATAAGAAAACGCCGCATGGGCCGCCGAACTCGGTCATGGTATAATGGCCTTTGATCACTCTTGGCTGTGGGTCAAATCCCCGGTGATGTTGTAGCCAGCAATCTGGTTAAAGGCCAGGCCTTGAAAGGGAAGTCTTGATGGGTTGAATGTATTCATCTGGTACCTACTGAGATATTACTTTGGCATCTGTCAAAACGTCCGTCATTGTTCCTAGCCCTGGGAATTTTCTACCCTGACGGTGTGGTTTTACATCTGTACTTAGAAGCCTCATTATGGTCAGTCATCTTTACACATGAGTAAGCAGTCCTGTCATCCACACACAGTGAAGTATTCTTCTTCTGGTTTTGGCGTTTTCAGACAGCTGGCAGTGGAGAAACAGACTTGATCAACCTGCCTGCTCTAAAAGGAATTCTCCCCAAACACAGCTCCATTCTCAGTGGGCAGCATTATGGGGTGCCCAGGAGAGAAGTGGGGAAAAAAATGGGGAGCCCAAGAAATGAGAAAGGCATGAGACACAAACACAAAAGAAGGAAATGAATTTATGTTGCACCAGCCCATTCGCAGAAGTTCTCCCTCCTAACCTTGCAGACATTCTGAACTTCCTTCTTGTCTTTTGATCATCCGTATTACGATTGTCAAAATCCAGGGGAGGGGAGCAACTTCAGTGATGGGATGCCCCCCCCTGCAGAGAAATGGACTACCTTCCTTTGGGAGGGCAGGTGATCCTCTTTCCTTGAGGGTCCTTCTGTTGGGGGCAGGATTTTTTCCAGGGGTGAAATCCAGCAGGTTCTGGCAGGTTCTGGAGAACCGGTAGCGGAAATTTTGAGCAGTTCGGAGAACCGGCAAATACCACCTCTGGCTGACCCCAGAGTGGGGTGGGAGTGGAGATTTTGCAATATCCTTCCTCCAGGAGTGGGGGGAGGGAATGGGGATTTTGCAATATCCTTCCCCTGCCACGCCCACCAAGCCACACCACACCCCCCAAGCCACACCCACAGAACTGGTAGTAAAAAAATTAAGATTTCACCGCTGATTTTTTTCCCTCCATGATGCAAACTTTGTCCCCTTTGAGCCCCCCCAAGCACTGGGGAGCTTCCCCTGTTTTGACTCAGGGGTCAAGCCCAGATGCTCCGGTCAGCTGCTCGTGCAACCTGGAGGCTGTCCCAGAGAGAAAAGGTGCTGCAGCCGCTTAAAGAGGGAAGGTGTGTGTCTCGTTCTGAGACCCCTCGGCTGGGTCTTTCGAACTCGTGGCCCCTGGCAGAGGCTGATATACTTGACCCTGCCTCAACCTGACCTTTCTTGGAAATGTCCTTTTCACCCTGCGTGTAAAAATGCCCATTCTCCACTGAACTTCTCAGTGATTCAGAGGGGAAATCAAGAACGCAGCATCTGATGGTGAGAAGCACTTTTGGCTTCTAGGAATTCAGCCCGTTTCTGGTGGGGGCTGGGTTTTTTTTTTTCCCCGCTTCTGACACAGCCCTTTAACGGGTTTCGCTGTCACTTTTTTTTAAAAAACTTTCTTTGTAGGATAGGAATGGGCTTGGTGGCAGCCACGTTGGTTAGTTGGTTCCTCTTCTTCAGCGCGCTCGGTTCTGGATAGCGAGGATGGTAACAGGCTTCTCACTGTAGAAATTTCTGAGGCCATTTGCAACCTAGCAAATGTGTACAAAAGTCTAAATCGCAGAGAAAAGCAGGGTCTTTTTTCCAAAGGAAAAGGAAGGAAAGGAAAGGAAAGGAAAGGAAAGGAAAGGAAAGGAAAGGAAAGGAAAGAAGGAAGGAAGGGAAGGAAGGAAGGAAGGAAGGAAGGAAGGAAGGAAGGAAGGAAGGAAGGAAGGAAGGAAGGAGAGGGAGGGAGGGAGGGAAGGAAAGGAAGAAAGGAAGGAAGGAAGGAAGGAAGGTGAGTGAGTGAGTGAGTGAGGGAGTGAGGGAGGGAAGAAAGGAAGGAAAGGAAAGGAAAGGAAGGAAGGAAGGAAGGAAGGAAGGAAGGAGGGAGGGAGACGGGAGCGAAGGAGGGAAGGAAGGAAGGAAGGAAGGAGAGGGAGGGAGGGAGGGAAGAAAGGAAGGAAAGGAAGAAAAGGAAGGAAGGAAGGAAGGAGACGGGAGCGAAGGAGGGAAGGAAGGAAGGAAGGAAGGAAGGAGACGGGAGGGAAGGAAGGAAGGAAGGAAGGAAGGAGAGGGAGGGAGGGAGGGAAGGAAAGGAAGGAAAGAAGGAAGGAAGGAAGGAAGGAAGGAAGGAAGGAAGGAAGGAAGGAAGGAAGGAGATGCACCATTGAGGGGTGATTTCTTCAGACCCCCTGCTCTATTATCCCTGGACTGAGAGGCTGTCTTCTCAGGGCTGAACCTCTGGCTTAGCCTAAAAAGGTCACCTCCGAAGGGCTGGCTTGCAAAGGTGAGGCATTTTCTGCCCCGAGGATGTGACACATCCTACGTGAGACCAAGCGTGGCCTGGTGCATGGCTGTGGAAACTGCAAAGGTGAAAACCCGCAGGTGTTGCTCTCGAAAGCCACTCGAGACCCAGAGGGCTCAGCTCTGCAAGAGCGAGCAAAGGCAACGGGGAGGCTTGCAGGGAGCAAAGTCGGTGCAACCCGCAGGAGGGGAAACCCCAAGCTCATTGTCTCGGCTTCATGGCCATCCCTTTTCTTTTTTTTCCCATGCTTCAGCTGCTTTATTTTCTTGGTGGCTGCCTGAGATTTTCTCAACCCTGAGTTATGAGAAGCCAGGGCAGTATAACGTTGAGATCAGTCAGCCAGCCAATCCACACATTGCCAGAGATGGGATAGGATTTTTTTCCTGGAGCAAGGAGAGGCAGCTGCCGCCTTCTGCTCTCTTCCAGATGTGCCTTTTAGCTGCCTTGAAATGCAGAGCTCTGAAGCACCTGCCTTTCCACATCTGCCTCTTTAACCTGTCAAGAGCTTGGAGGGGCACCTCTGTCTCTTCCCCCCCCCCCCCAAATGATAAGGCAAAAGATAAGCGCTCTCTATTTGGAAAATGAGCTTAACATACAAAACCGGCTAATTGCAAAGAGGAAGGAAGCATCAAGCACTTTTCAGTTATCAGTCACCGTGGTTTGGGCTGTGCACGTTTTTCAAAACAGAAATTGAATCAGGAGAAGAAAAGAAAAAAAAGAAAGAAAAACCAACAACCAAGACTGCTGTGGTTAAATGCGTTCAACATCAATCAGAGAATCCGGCAAAACCTCAATTTAACAAATCCCCATTTAACGGAGTTTTGGATGCCATGGGTCAAATCTGAAGTTCAACTTCACGCTGAAATAATAACGATCTAATCCATGGTTTCCAAAGTTGGGTCAGATAACGGACATAATTTATATAAATTCTTCCCCCCCCCCAAAAAAAAACGCTGAGTCCCAGATGTGGTTAGTTCTGCAGCTTAATCTACGCAAGGCAGATTTCTGTGGAGAAGAGAACTTTTGACTGCTTCCTTGAGCCATGTTCTTGACCATGGGTCTCCAAACTTGACCACTTTAAAACTTGTGGACTTCAACTCCCAGAATTCCCCAGCCAGCAACTTTGGAGTCCACAAGTTTTAAAGTTGCCAAGTCTGGAGCCCCTTTTTCTTGACGTGCAACGGAGGGATGCTGAGCGTCAAGAGCTTGTAGGCATGAAACTCAAACCTTGACTGAACCCTACCGGGTTCTCCAAACATACAAAGTTCATTGTAGCCTCTGCGCAGGTGTTCCCATGCTGGCCAGGCATATCTGCCTTTGCTATGTTCACAGGTGGCGAAGAGGACATTTGCAGGGCGGTCCTGGGACAGAAGAAAGCTTGATTTACATGGAATGATGTGTCCCATCTTCAGTTCAGGGCCTTTGGGAAGACCTTTGGAGAACTTCTCAATGGAGAAGTAGAGCCAGAAGCTTCCTTTTGGGGACTGTAGCCCGTCTTTGGATCGAGCAATGTGGTCACTGATTCCACCACAACCTCTCCATGAAACGATCAGAGGCTGCAAAGAAGTAGCATCCTAGAAGATTGGTGGATCATCAAGGCAACTGGCACCTCTTCCGTTGTGAGTTTTTCTATTGCGGGTATGCATTTTCCCTCTTCTTGTGCTGCTTCCCTTGACCTCCAAAAGCCAGGTCAAGTGACCTCAACCTGTTAGGAGAACCTGGAGGGCTTTTAGTGGCTCCTGCTGGATCCATCTCAGCATGGAGGTTCCTCATTGTCAGACACCCCTTCCCCCATCTTTGCATTTGGCCTCAGATTCTCTCTGTGGGATACTCTGGCCATTAACGGGTTTTCAGCTTTGGGGGGTGGGGGGGCAATGGTTTTCTGCCTGAGCAGGATGGCATTCAGTGGGCCAAGTCTACCAGTTCAACTTGGAGGAAAAATAAGTGCTGTACCCCCTGAAATGTCATCAGAGCTGTCATTAAAACTCATGTTGGGGGGGTGGGCGTGTTGCACCATGGAGGGCTGTGTTGTTGCAAAAAACACACACAGTAGGATTTGGGGGGGGTTAGGGGACCACGCCTCCCTGCACCAGCGTTTCTCTCTGTTTAGCTTTTAATTGCTTTCCCTCACTTTTTATGTGTAAAAGATTGTCCATTTAATTAACTCCAAGAATGCAATTTCAAAAACACTAACGTTTTTACACATGATGGCTCTTAAAATAAAAGTAGCGTCCTTAGATTGCGAAACGGCTCTGCTTCGCGTCTTGCGCTAACCTTTCCTCGCCGGTTTGCGGGGAGGCAACCCACAGGCACCGGGGACTCCCGCTGGACTCCCGAAGCCAATGATGGACGCCTTCCTGCTCCACCGCTGGGAATCTTCGGACCGTGGCTGCTTCTCTTCCCTTCACCTTCGCTAAGAGTCTTCGGAATTTCCACCGCTGATGGAGTCCACGAAGATGGAAGCTTGGAAAAACCGATCGTGGGAGGAACCTGTGAATTCATGGATGGGAGGGGTGGAGAAGGAACGAGATGGAGGCCTGGTCTGGAGGCCGGCATTGAGAGCCAGGCAGCGGGCTCAAAACCAGCAAGGGCGAGCGTCCTAGGAAAGACCACCCCACTCATAAGCTTGGTTGCCACCCAAGAGTCACGAGCAAATGTTCCTTCGGTGCATCAGCTGATGCCCCAACAGCGGTTCTCAACCTTGGCAGCTTGAAGAAGTCTGGGAGTTGAAGTCCACCCATCTTCAAGCTTCTAAGGTTGAGAAACACTGCCCTAGTTGTTGTTTTTTTTTAAAAAAAAAACACCTGGGATTGTATTCCTGATCTGAGCATTTTCTTCTGCGGGGTGTGTGAAAAATCGGCACATCTCCCAACGTGGTCGGGCATCTCTCCTGGAGCGTTGGGTGTGTTCCAGGAGAAGTTTTGGAAAAGTTTGCTTTCCCAAAAGGCAGTTGGGTTTTCTTGGATTTTTTTTCTTCTTCTTTGTCTTATGTCCTGGATGATTGGGAATCTCTGTAGACATTTGGGTCCTGCTTGCAGTTACGGGTTCCGTTTGCCCTGATGGAAAGAAACGTGATTTGTATAAAATGGTTCAGATGGATGGGAACTTTGACACCGGTTGCTGGTTTAGTTTTGCCTTGTGTGTGTTCAATCAGTGTGCCCACTCCTTCCCTCCCTCCATCTCGCTCTCTCTCTCCCTCTCTTTGTACCTTATGAAGCCCCCTTATTGTAGCAGAAGGCTAGGAGTTTCTGAATGGCGCATGCCCATATGGGCAGCTGAGTAGAACCATACGGCTTCGTCATTCATTGACTCATTGACTCATTCATTGGGCCGCTCATTCATCCTTCTGTTTAAACTTCTCCGCCAAGGCTGGAGCCACAGATGGCCTTTTGCTTTAACTTGTGGGACCCTGACAAAGATACACCAGGGCAACCGCAGAAGACACCAAACATTTCCCGGCATGAGAAAGCCAGGCTGAGGTGCCACAGTTCCAGGGACCAGGCTCTGCAGACGGAATGCCAGTTTAGCCACACATTGTACGTGTGGATTAGGAAGAGTCTCTCTTAAAAACAACAACAACAAAGATACTTTAGGGGCAAAATTGCAGCTGGCTTTCCTGCATCAAGGAGGGTGTGTGTGAGAGGGGGGGGAGATAGAAAGAGAGAGAGAGAAGAGAAAAGGACAGAGAGGGAGGAAGAAGAGAGAAAGAAAGAGAGAGAGAAAGAAAGAGACAGGGAGGGAGGGAAGGAGGGAAGAAGGAAGGAGTGAGAGAGAGAAAGAGAGAGAAGAGAAAGGGACAGGGAGGGAGGGAGGAAGGAGAGAGAATGAGAGAGAGGGAGGGAGAATGTATACCACTTGGATTCTTCTGTCAACTCTTCCAAAATTTGGGACAAACTTGATTCATTTTCTGAAAAGCTGCATCCCTCCCAGAAATGAACGCCAGCCAAAAATTAAGCATCCTTTCCTCCTTCCCTCATTCATGTTGAATAAATACGAACAATGGAGGTTAGGACTTCAGCTCCCATCATTCCCAGGGAGGACTTCAGCTCCCATCATTCCCAGCCAAGTGGCCCAAGAGGTCCTCCTCAAAGTCACAGGCCATGATTCGATGGGCATGCCTTCTGTGAGTTTGCAACCAACTCAACCCCCCAACCCCCCCCCCCCCCCGGTTGAGCATTCAAGCCGCTTCTTGGTGGCGCAGAAAATTTCAGCCCATCTACATGAAAGGGGGGGGGAGCCGCCATCGAGAGCCCAATAGCGCATTGAATACAAATCACTGTTCAGGAATCTTTCTTTGGCTCTTATCGCACTGGGGGGGGGCAGGTGGTTGGGAGCAGATCCCGTGGCTTGCAAGTCGATGTTCAGGTTTTCTTAGAAAACCTCTGAAAAAATAAAAAGACTTTTGAGACTGAAAGAAGTCAACCCCAAAGCACGGAATGGAAAGATCCCTCCAAGTGAGGCTGGACCCCCCCAAGAACCTGAGTTGACTTTATTTTATCTAGGGTGATGGGAGAGGGGATGTGGGATGGAAATAGGTGAGGCGAATGCAAGAAAATCCCATTTAATAAACAGCCTCGTTACTTGGAGCCAAGGTAGACAGGGAGAAAGGGTGGCCACACGCGTGCAGACGCCTTCGATTTTGATTTTCCTTTTTAAAACTGTCTCAAAAAAGTTGCAGATATATATATATATATATTTCCTCTTCAGGGATTAAAAAAAAAAAAATAGCCCCGTATTCCGTGATCTTCTCTTTGCACATGCTGTGCTTAAATATTAACACCAATTGAGCAAATTGCCTTTTAACTGCTTTTATTTGCTTTCATTAACAGTATAATTTAAAAGCTTTTGAATTTGCATGGAGTCTCTGGTGCTGGGTGGCGGTGGGGGAGGGGCCGTGGCTGCGTGTTCTGCGCACACGCATGTCAGCCCGTGAAACAGTGTTGGAAGGAGAAGCCAAAGAGCCTTTGAAAAAGAGGCCATGGGGGAGGAAGGCCAGTGAACATATCTCGCTGCCCTCAATAGCATCCATGCCCATCACGGAGGGCTGGAAAGGTCTCGGTTTGGGAAGGAGCAGGGCACAGGAAGCCAGGCGTGGTGAATCTGAAACCATTGTGTTCGCACATTCTGCTGGGCAGTGGCTCATTTAACCACGATTAACTGAGTAACAACCAAGCAGCCGGTTCTCATGACTCTCTAAACTCCAATGTGAGGGTTTGCAGCTGACAATGAATGCGTTCAACCTAAGTCCAGGTTTGTCTTTTGAAGATAAGTTTTGGAGTGTTTTGCACCAAAGGAGTCACATTCCCACTGAGCTTGTGTGAACCAGATCTCCGGGGACTTCCAGGATCCCATCTTTAATCCTGGAATCTCTAGAGAATTGCTGTCTCGAGTCCCTCCTGGGTTGGTTGGTTTTTGTGCCAGAGACGCCTAAGACCAGGAGTCTTAGGGCAACGATAGTCTCTTTAGGATCTGTGGACTTCAATTCCCAGAATTCCTGAGCCAGCCATAGCTAGAGCTTCACGACAACCAGCTGATTGGCAGGGACTCAGTAAATCAGGGTTAAATGAGCTACAACCCAACACAGTTTACGAACACAACAGTTTCTGGTTCCAGATTTACTTCTACTTTGGCTGGCACGGCTGGCTCAGGAATTCTGGGGGTTGAAGTCATGAAGCCACCGTAGCTGCCTACCCTTTCCTAAGACCTGATTGAGTTTCTAGAAGACGCAAACATCCCCTGCCCCAGCATGTGACCAATCAGCTGTTTTTGTTTTTGTTTTTAGCTCTACTGGGGCTTTGTGCCACCAACTGGTCCCTACTGGGGGACACACGCACCCCCGTGACTGCCTCGTGTGGCATCCTCCCTTGTTTCTGAAGGGCTTCAGTTGGGGGGGGGTCGCCTGCCACGGGTCCTCCCCCTCCTGCTGTGTCTTATTGTTTCCCGCAGAGCAAGTTTGAAACCGAGCAGCTCTCTTTGCTCAGGGTACGTTCTGCAGGCCGAGCCGTAAAACAGGGGGGAAAAAAAGAAAAGAAAAGCAGCCTTTAAGAATCCAAGTGACCCCTGTGTACTTGGCCTCACTTCTTCAATAGTCTCACATACACACCCACACACAGAACTCCCTTGTTAGGGAGCTGCTGAAAAGTCCAGGCGTGCCAACCGCCCCTGTCCTTCCTGGCCAAAAACATTAATGACACCATTCCGTTCCTGAAATCGCCTTTTTGTGTGTTAAGTTTCCAGAATTATTGGCATGTAAGCCTGTTGCTTTCTTATCTGAAGATGCCTCCGTGTACGTTTTCGTATGTGTCGGTGTGGTTTGGGAACCAGAGCCAAACTAAACACTAGGGTTGAGTTTTACAGAGACCATGGCACCAAAAACTCCCCGGAAACACAGTTTACATAAGCAAGTGTGATGCCTCCTGATTTGATAGGGTTTTCAAAATATTTTGCTTTGTGTTTTGGCCTAAACCATGGGTGTCAACTTTAAGACTTGTGGACTTCAGCTCCCAGAATTGTGGACGTTACAATGGTCTCACAAACTTGTGGACTTCAACTCCCAGAAAGTTCTCCAGTTTGGACACCCCTGGCCTAAACAATGTTTTATTTAAGGTACAGAACTCTTGTTATGTCTGAAGACTTTGTGCCAGACATCGAGGTCCATATATGAGGACAACCATCAAAACAGGCAGCCCCCCACTCTCCTCTGCCAATCAATATTTCGAAGCAAACTCTTTTGTCAACTCTTTCTCCTCATGATACATCAGAAGGCATCTATTTCCCTTACTTCAGAGCCCAAGAACTTGTTTGGGAGGAGAGAGAGAGAGAGAGAGAGATGGGCTCTTGCATCACAGGCTTCGGCCTTGCCAACTGCCTCTGGCGTGCTGGGCCAAGATTTTCAAGATGGACATTGACAATTAAGGGCTGAAGGGCCTTGTTTACTTGCCTGAGTCAATGACCTGATTTCTCCTGAAAGAGTGGAGCCTGCATGTCCAAACCCAGCATGAGTTGGTTTCAGCACTCCAGGGTGATGGTTTTGGCAGCTCTTTGGTTAAAAAAAAAAGAAGACATTTTGAAGCACACGAGCATCTCTCCAAGTCACGAATGGCTTTGGGGGCCAAATTGCTCTCTGGAGATCCTCCCCAGGGCTTCCTCAGAGGTTCAGATGGGGTGTAGGTCTTCTCCAGTTTTTGCACAGCCTGGCTAGTTTCAAGCTTGTTTCTCACGCGAGGCCAGTTTCATAACCCCGAGGGCATCCAAGCAGAGAGCCCTTGCCCGAGTAGTCGGAAAGCCTCGTGCAATGGTTCTGTAACTCCTTTCCCCAGCTGATGTCCTGTGGTTGGCAAGGAAATGCCAAAATTAGTACTACAAAGACCCTGGACTCTTTTGGACAAGGCCATGAAGGAGCAGGGGTTTGCTGTTCAGTAAGCACCTCTATGGAGGTCTCCAGCCTGGGGAACCTCAACTACCTTGCAAGGCCAAAGTGGAGGAAGAGACAACATTGTGTCCATCTTCAGCTCTTTGGAGGAAAAGTGGCCCCCAGGGATGGTCAGCTGAGAAGTTTTGTGAGGGTGGGGAGGGAGGGACAGTCCTGTTGGCCCGCTGCTTAGCATCCGAGGCAGTCTCAAGGCCAGAGAATGAGGGTTGGAGGCAGGCTGCTTCTCTCTCCCAGAGGAAGACCAGACTCAACCAGATTCTGGTGCCCTCCAAGGTGCTGAATTCCCCACTGAATCCACAAGGCCACAGGCACCGAAGAGCAGGTTGCTGCTGGCCTAAGCAGAGAGTCTCAGGGCTGGGAGAACTGTCCAGCTGCCCTCCCCGAATTAAGACGGCTTTCCTGCTGCTTTCTTGGCTGTGGCCGTTGGGTTGACCCCCTATTGGTGATTGGTTTCCTGAAAGCCTCACCTCGGATGCGCCATTAAGGCTTCAGGCCAGTGCTTGCCAAGCCATGAACCAGAGAGGTTTTTACCCTGAAATTGCCATTCCTCCTCCAGGCAAGGACAGAGGTTCCTGGGAAGGGTTTCTTCAAGAAAGCTTCTTCTACCTTCCTCTTCCTCGTCTCTCTTGTCAAGGCCCTTCTCTTCTTTACCCAGAATCCTAGGGAATCTCAACCCATCTTCTTCCTTCCTTGCTTGCTGGGGAAGAATCTCTCTTCCGTGATTCCTGTCTGAAAAAGGGCTTCGGAACAACTAAGTATTAAGGTTTCATTAATCAAAGACACTTCCACTGCCCCTTTACAGAAACACAACTGCTTGGCCTGTCTTCGGCTGACAGCTCGTTCATTTATCTTCCCCGGGATGAGAGCAGGAGGAAAAAAAGTGAGTTTCTCGCTCGGTCACTTGTGCTAGACAAACTTCAGCCGTGCTGGCTTCTCCAGGTGCCAGGAAGACCATCAGACCTGGGCGCTTTGTGGTTTAAATCTGGTGCAGGGGTTTAGTTTTCCAGGAAGCAGAGGTGGGCCTTCTGTCTCCTTTCTCTGCAGCTGGAGAATGTGAAGAAGACCACAGGGCTTCAAATAGCTGCCAAGGTGCTCCCTGGAGTTATTAAAACCGATTTTGTTCCCGCAAGCTAAGATCATCCCATTGGGCCTGGGCTTTGATGCCATCTAGACCAGGGGTCTCCAACCTTGGCAACTTTAAGACTTGTGGATTTCAACTCCCAGAATTCCTCAGCCTGAGGAACTCTGGGAGTTGAAGTCCACAAGTCTTAAAAGTTGCCAAGGTTGGAGACCCCTGGTCTAGACCAACCTCTCTTCAGGGTGGGATGCCACTTAAGCCATTCTGGATAGTGTGCCAGGCTCAGGACTCATCGTTGGGGGTTCTCGATTTGAGGAGGAACTATTAAAGAGCACCGTCCGAGGCTGGTTTCCAAGTCTCCATCCAAATCAGAGGCTTTGCGCAAATCCAGCATTCCCACAACCCACTGAGGAAAAGACTTAATGGAAGTTGAGATACGGTTCGTACAACAAGGCCTGTCCCTGCCCTATCTATGCTGGCTCCAAATGTCACAGGTGGCAAGAGGTGTGGGGAGGGCAGTTTTAAGCCATTCAAAATAAACGAGAGCCAGTTTGCGGAGAGCACAAGGCTGGAAACCAGAAGGCCATGAGTTCTAGTGCTGCCTTAGGCACAAATGGCAACTGGGTGACTTTGAGCCAGTCATTCTCTCTTTCTCTGCCTAGCCCACCTCACAGGGTTATTGTTGTTGTGAAGAAAATAGGAGGAGGAAGGAGTGTTAGAGAAATAGGATAGGATAGGATAGGATTGGAGTAGAATAGGATAGGATAGAAGGATTAGAGTAGAGTAGAGTAAGAGAGAGAGTAGAGTAGAGTAGAGTAGAGTAAGTAGTAGAGTAGAGTAGATAGAAGTAGAGTAGGTAGTAGAGAGTAGAGTAGAGTAGAGTATAGATAAGAGAGTAGAGATAGAATAAAAAGAAGAGAATAGAAGAGAATAGGAGTAAGTAAGTAGAGTAGAGTAGTAGAGTAGAAAAATAAGTAGAGTAGAGTAGAGTATAGAATAGAATAGAATAGAATAGAATAGAATAGAATAGAATAGAATAGAATAACTTTATTGTCGCTTTGAATGTACACTAATCAGCATATATTAAAATGAATCAAGGTGTGATTAAAAATAAATAGATATTTCCTTCCTCCTCCTATGGAAAGGGAAAGGCCCCATTGGTTTACCTTTTGAGCCAGCTTCCCTCAACCTAGGAAGAATCGGGTTCTTCCGCTTGAAACCTGGCCTCAGAGACAATATGTAGCTCGAACCTTTTCACAGTACGAAGGCGCGTGTGTTCTCATCAAAGCCCCCCCCCTCCCCTCCTGCGTAGAGTGACATCTGGAGAGCAAAGATAGAGATATTTCAGTATAATACTCTTCTTCCAACCCAGGAGCTCTTCCCTGGCTGTTAATTAATCCTTTGTAGTTTAGCAACTGATGAAATCATGGCTCTATGAAATTTTAATCCACAGGCAGCGTGGAGACCTTACTGACGTTATCAGAAGACCTCAGGTGTGCACACAAAATTAGCATCTATTGCATATTTGATTGCTTTCCTGCAACTAAATAAACCAATCTCTCCCAATCGGAGATGAGCTTCTGTTGAGTTGAGGAGGTTGGCCCATCTGGGCAGTCCAACAGCTCCCAGAGGTTGGGATTTCTATTCTTCTTGGCCCCATCCAGCAGAGCTAATGGTGGGAGATACCATCCAAAGTGCCTGGAGGCCATCAGATAGTTTTGTAAGCTAATCTTCTCTAACTTAGTCCCTCCCAAATGTTATGGATTATAAGATCCAGGTCATTCTCAGTCAGCTCGGCCAAAGGTTGACCTGGCTAAAGGTTCAAGGAGATTATGAAACAAGTTCACAGGAGCTGAACCCAGTACTGAAACTCGTGTAGGCTTAAAACTGACAGAGAAGGAAGCTGGATTGTCTTGACCATGATTATTATTAGCATTGAGGAGAGGAGATCAGGGGGAGCTCTCTAGGAACCATCAGACATCTGAGATAACATTGGGTGACCTCAGTGCAGAGGTGATATTCGGCAACAGGTTCTGACAGGTTCTGGAGAACCGGTAGTGGAAATTTTGAAAAGTTCGAAGAACCGGTAAATACCACCTCTGACTGGCCCCCATGTATTCTCTGCCTTCCGAGTCCCAGCTGATCGGGAGGAAATGGGGATTTTGCAGTAACCTTCCCCTGGAGTGCAGTGGGAATGGAGATTTTACAGTATCCTTCCCCTGCCATGCCCGCCATGCCATGCTATGCCACGCCCACCAAGCCACGCCCACAGAACCCGTAATAATTTTTTTTGAATCCCATCATTGCCTCAGTGGTCCATCCAACTTCTAGCTACAATGGAAGCTGCTGGTACTTTCACTCCATAAGCGGGGAGAAATGTAGACAGCCATGTCTAAGACGAGCAGGGACATGGATTTCCCAACTATTGTGACACAGATGAGAATGTTACCCACTTACAAATACTGGGACATGTTAACCACAGTTCTGGAACATCCGATCAAATGCACAACTGATTAAGTAACTCTGAATCCCATGTTGTCTTGGGAATTCTGGGAGTTGAAATCCACCCATCTTCAAATTGTCATGGTTGAGAAAGACTGCTCTACACCATCAGTGAAGGAAGCACTGATTAATATTTCTTTTAGGCCAGACAAGGAATAATGGATGGAAACTGACCAAGGAGAGATTCAACCTGGAAATAAGGAGAAATTTTCTGACCGTGAGAACAATCAACCCACGGAACAGAAGTTGCCTTCAGAAGTTGTGGGAGCTTCATCACTGAAGGCTTTCAAGAAGAGGCTGGACTGCCATCTGTCAGAAATGGTGTAGGGTCTCCTGCTTGAGTGGGGGTTGGATTAGATGACCTACAAGGTCCCTTCCAACACTCTTATTCTGTTATCTATCTGTTACCCATCTTTGCTTGAACGTACAAATGGCTTTTATTCATGCTGAAAGGCCCCTGGAACAAATACCTCACCAAAATTGCCGTGCCGACGGTGGTATCATTACTGCAGTTCCAAAATTATGGCTTGTTGACATGCTGAACTCGTACTACTAATATGCTCACTACTAGTTATTAATCTGTTTGACTTTGGGGGTTAATTGGAAGAGAGTCTCCACGATGCTACCCCAACCTCCTATAATGGTCTAGAATTTATCCTCCTCCTCCCCCCCCATTTTCTGAAACTGTTTTAATCATTTATGTTTAGAAGTGAGAAAGCAAATTAGATTGGTGCAGTTACAAATGATATTTGATTCATGGCATTGTTGGTGACAAAAGGGACGTGGTGGCTCAGTGGCTAAGATGCTGAGCTTGTCGATCAAAAGGTTGGCAGTTCAGTGGTTCAAATCCCTAGTGCCGCGTAACGGGGTGAGCTCCCGTGACTTGTCCCAACTTCTGCCAACCTAGCAGTTCGAAAGCAGGTAAAAAATGCAAATAGAAAAATAGGGACCACCTTTGGTGGGAAGGGAACAGCGTTCTGTGCGCCTTTGGCGTTGAGTCATGCCGGCCACATGACCACGGTGGCATCTTCTTCGGACAGCGCTGGCTCTTCGGCTTTGAAACGGAGATGAGCACCACCCCCTAGAGTCGGGAACAACTAGCACATTTCTGCAAGGGGAACCTTTACCTTTATCTTTTATTGTTGGTGAACTGGTTGAGATGTCCAATAGCTGATGTCACCGTTTTCAGAGTAAATAATCACTTTTGAGAAGTGATTGAGAAGAGAGTCCACAACGTTTCTGCACTGTTGTTGATATATAAACAAAGATATTCTTATGGAGATGGCTGTGTTAAGGCTCCTAAGAACTCATCCTCCTCCTCCTCTCTGCACCCCCCCTCCCTTCTAGTACTGATGATGTTACCTAGTTGAGTCATGAAATGTCTGCAAGAAAACTACCAAGCTCAGAGAGCACCAAGGACCCCACAGTCATCTTCTTCTTCCTCCTCCTCCTCCTCCTTCTCCTCCTCCTCCTTGTCTTCTTCTTCTTCCTCTTCCTCCTCCTCCTTGTCTTCTTCCTCCTCCTCTTCCTCTTCCTTTTCCTCTTCCTCCTCCTCCTCCTCCTCCTCCTTGTCTTCTTCCTCTTCCTCCTCCTCCTCCTCCTCCTCCTCTTCCTCTTCCTCTTCCTCTTCCTCTTCCTCTACAAAATCAAGTGTGGGTTCCTTCAACCTCTTTTCAACCAACCTGCCCAGTGATTCTTTTGAGATATCTGCAGTTCAACCAGAAAGCTCCTCAAACAAGGGGAGCCTTACCTTTTCTGGGGCTTAAGTTGGGGGACTTTTCACAGGACAATTTTTTTGGCCCTGTCAGGAGTATGTTGACCTGGGCTAAGGATATCCTGGTCCCTTGAGCTTCTACTAACCTTTTGCTGCTTCAGATTCTTCATGTCCTCACCGGGAACCTTGGCTGAAGATCTGCCTCTCTCTGTATTTTGCAGAAATGCTAAACATGGTTGTGTGGGCATGGCTTTATTTGTGAGCTGCCTTGGGACCTCGTCTAGAAATCTTCAGGTTGAAGCCCTGAAAATAAAACCGTGAAGAGGGAAGGCTGCCATCTCTCATGTCTGCTTCCAATAAAGAGAAGAACTCGAGTTAACACTGCTCTCTGAGTCCTTGTGGTTTTCTGGTCCCACAAGAGAGGTTACCAGAAAGCCTCCTGGGTTCTTATTTTTATTGAGGTTATTGAGAAAGAAAATAACTTGAGAGCAGAGGGGAATTATCCTTCGCTGAGTGACAGACCGTGGCGCCTGTCAACCGGCTCAAATCAGATCGTTCATGCTGCTGTGCCATGCTCTGTTCCCCACATAGATGCAGTCCTTTGCCAGAGATCGTCCGAGGAGCCCAGCCTTCCCCGTGGCTTTGTAATTGTCCCCTCTGCATCGCTTCTACCCATCCCATTTGCTCTTTTGATTTGCAGGCAATCTGGAGAGGTGGAATTTTGCTCGTTGGCGGCCGGTTTTTCTGCCTTGATGACCTTGGCTTTTTGAAGCATCTGCACTGTAAATGAAATGTGGCATTGTCTCATGTATCTTGATAAAATATATCAGTGGATGAATTGATTTTCATATTGATTTACTGCTGCACGGAATGACACAAGTGGGGAAGAGTGGGCAGCCCTATTCCATCCAGCCCTCTTCCGTGGAGGGCCCTATTCCAACACTATTATGGATTCAGAGGCAAAGCAGAAGTTAGACAGGATTCTTTTCCTGTTTTAGTGACAGGTGAGGTTAGTTTAGTGCAGGGGTGAAATCCAGCAGGTTCTGGAGAACCGGTAGCGGAAAGTTTGAGCAGTTTGGAGAACCGGCAAATGCCACCTCTGGCTGGCTCCAGAGTGGGGTGGGAATGAAGATTTTGCAATATCCTTCCCTGGAGTGGGGTGGGAATGGGGATTTTGCAGTATCCTTCCCTTGCCACGCCCACCAAGACATGCCCACCAAGCCATACCACGCCCACCAAGACACCCACAGAACCGGTAGATAAAAAAAATTGGATTTCACCACTGGTTTAGTGGCTGATTGGTTATGAGGAAAAAAATCAAAGTTTTTCTAAAAAAATAAAAAAAATTCAAACAGATCCCAGTGGAAGAAAATATATGCAGCTCAGGGTTCAATTGTGGACTCCTTGGTGTTGCCTAAGCTTGTTATGTTCTTACAGACCTTTCATTACCCAACTAGGGAACATCATCAGTGCTAGTGAGTGCGAGGTTTGCACTTAGTTTATGTACAGTAACTTGTCCTGCCAATGTTGCTGGGGGTGTGGCTTTCTCCTTGCTCGTTCTTGGAGTATGATCCTGGTTTCTGCTTGATGGTTTGTCTGGAGTGCATCTCTGCTTATCTGGGTGTTAGTTGCTGCAGAGGTGTGTGCTTTGATTTGCAGAGGGGTGTTTTGATCTCGTTTCCTTCTTAGTTTTTTTTTTATTGTCTCTTTTGAAGGTTTGTAAATATGGTTTATTTCAGTGTGTCTATAATAAACATAAAGGTTCATCCTGTACATGTGTTGTGCAATTAAGGAGTTTTCTTTCTTTTTTTTTTATTGAAAAGTTTTAGAATGTTTTCTAAAGGGAATGGGTGGGGGGACGAGGGGGGGGAAATCTGTTTGTAAAACATTAAGGAGTTTTCCTTGTGCCTAGTGACTACCAGTTAGTGTTCATGGATGCTGAGGAGAAAACACATCCCCACCAAAAGTGGAAGGGAACAGCTACTGCATATAAGCAGGGAGCAAACCCCACACTCAATAGCACTGATTATGTTACCTAGTTGGGCAATGAAATATCTGCAAGCAAATAACCAAGCTCAGAAACCCCCACCAAGGACTCCACGGTTCAAATAGAGCCACGGATAAATGTCTTGTTTAGGCCAACTTTCCCTAACCCCGAATACCCAAAGCTAGTTAGCTGAACCGTGCTCTAAAAACAGCTAATTGGGTGCCAGCATAGCTTAAAATAAACCATAAATGATGGAAGAGTTTGATAGCCGCCTGCTAACCAGCTTCACCAGTTGAACCTTTCAAACCATTGATTTCAAAAGTCGTTGCTGTGCAGTCAACAGGCTGATTTGAATAATCTAGCTGCATTGTTACCATCCTGATTGTCAGGACAAGATCTCTCCAGATCCAATCAAACCTCACTGTCATTAAGCTGCATTGTCTACAAGAATGTCAAGCTGCATGCTTAAAGAGACAGGACCCTGTTCCCCACAAGACTTAAGATTTAATGCTGCAGCATGCCCTGATACCTAACCTCCGTGTGATGTAACCCATGGAATTTCAGGTTGTATACTTTTATGTGGCATCAGTTGTGTTCAAAAGAAAGCTGACAAACCAGGTTTGGGGGGGGCAGCAGTCAGAAAAGCAGGGGAGTAAATATTTTAAGCATTCCCTTGACCCTAAATTTGACACCCTTGGTCCTCACCTGGGGAACAAAGAAAAAAAAAACGAGAAGCAGGATGGAGAAGGAAGTGTAACGAGTAGCTTGGCTGATCCTCAGCAGGCTGCTGCACCTCCAAAGAGGGGATGTTACTCAGCCTGCCACTGGGAAGGCTTGTTGGCTTGTTGCACTCTTCAGTTCTGGAATGCGTTCAGCTGTTGGATATTTTTGCTTCAGTTAGAGATTTTTTGCTCTTCTCTGAGCCAGGAGCTGTCATTTCCATGCCCAGCTTCTGCAGGCTGTGAAAAGCCATGAATGGCGCCTACGATGATCAGAAGGAACATTTCCTACTCCATAACAAACGATGGCAGAGATTTTTTTTTTGTTTTTCTCCTGATTGTAGCTTCCTGTTTAGGCACGGCAAGAATGCCACCTGTCCAGAGATAGTATTCAGCCGGTTCGTACCAGTTCACACGAACTGGTAGCGGAGATCATGGGTGGGCCCGCTCACCTGCCCACCCGCTCCGGCTCTATGCCATCCTATTTAGGGACATTTTCGAGGCCGGCCACATGCACAGAAAGTGGGCAAATGAGCCAAGCATATGTGTGGAAGGTGTGCACTTGAAGTGAGAGTTCATGCACACAGTAAACCGGTGGTAAGTATATTGGAAACCCATCGCTGCACCCGTCGTATCCATACAGAAAGTGGACTCAGTCCTGATTTGCATTTTATTCCCGAGTTTGTAGCCATTTCTCCCAAACCCTCCTTAAACAGTTTTGAGGGGGGGGGGCGAAAGGAGAAAGGGGGCTGTAATTCCTGCCTGCTGGAGAATTTTTGTCAGCGCCTCCATGCCCAAAACAAAACAAGATATTCTTAAGCATACACTTAAGTCCAAAGTCTAAATTGACCACTGATTTAACTCTTGTTACGATAGGTGAGGTTAAGCTAACATTTGGCTGTTTGTGTACTATTGCGTTGCACAACCCCCCCCCCTCTCTCCCCCCCCTCATAAAGCAGCAGTGGAAATCTTGTTTACAAGTGGGTGTGCTTTAAAAACAGCAACCATACAGGGAGTTAATTTTTCTCCCCATCTTTTGCACCTCAGAGTGTTGATTTATTCATCTTAAAATCTGCGCCCAACGTCAGATTGCGTAATCCGCCTTCCTTTCCATTGTTGGCCTTGTGTCCCCGCAGAGCCCTGAAGGGGCCCGTCGAGGCCTGCGGTTCTGTCTCTGATGGAGCAGCATATTTATAGCCCGATATAAATAAAATGAGAAGCTTTCCTATAAAACTCTGTTATTACTGCAGCGCAAAGTTGGAAATGGCTCCAGGTTTCAGCTCTTCGGTTCTCGCGTGCTCCCATGAATATTTTATGGGGAAGGAAATACATGGTGTGTCTGAATCTTTTTATAGTGAGGCTGTCGGTTAGTCACCTTCCAGGTCTCGCCCTTTTGAAATGTGCTCATTAGCCTCCTCCAATCACAGCCCCTCCAGATGTGTTCGGCTACTAAGGCCATAACCTTTGGCTATCATGGAAGGATTCCATCTTGAAGGCAAGATGTGAGGAAACCTGATTTACCCAAATACCTTTGGCATCTCTTCCCTACACTCTGTTGCTGTTGACATTCTCCATTGAGTTGGGTGCTCAAATCCCCACCCGGTTTATGTTGTCTTCAAACAATTCTGCCAGGACTTGATAGTCTAAGAGGCTCTTTCTGTAATTTGCCAAGGTAGCAAAGTATATTAAGGAAATTTATGAGGAACTATAGACCATTTGGTAACTCTGGAAGCATTTTGTCCTTCTATTGGCCATTGTAGTATGATCCAAACACTTGGAGGGTTCTAGGATGAGTTGCATGTGAAGTTCCACAGACATTACTATGTGCAGGCTGAACTCTTTAGGTATAGACTGCAGGTTGGTAAAATATAGGTTTGTCCATTCTTCTTGATAGAGCAGATTAGAAGTACCTTATTAAGAAGATGGACTCTTGTCTCATCATAGCTGTTGGCCAACTCAAGATTCCTTCACATGGTTTCTTTTTCAGTGTAACGTTCTGAAGTCTGAATCAGGAAATTGTCCAACTATTCATGGATTCCCCAGCCAGGTGGAAATTCTGGAGTTGCCCTCTCAACAAATCTGAAGGACACTTACATGGGGGAGATGGTTTCTTTGTTCATCTAGCTCAGCATTTTCTCTTCTGAGGACAGTTGTTCAGTAGCTTGGTTGGAAGATTTAGGCATAGTCTTTCCCATCACCTGTTACCTGAATCTAAGCCTGGAGATGCTAGGGGTTGAACTTCCAGCCTTTTTGTCAAAGTGGTTAGATTGTTGCTAAGCCTGGAGATGCTGGTGTTGAATTTTGGACCTCTTCATGGAGAATCTCAGATTGTTGAGCAGCTACGATATACCCAAAACTACCGTACATCCATGTTCCATTCCAAGGAACAGTACCTAAATCTGTGGGATAAGTGAAGCCCTCCAACAAAGAATTCACAGCACCCTGAAGAAGCCCCTGGTTCTTTGAGAGAAAAAGACGTGTTCATAAAAGTGACACGTAAGCCAAGCCTTGATGGACTATGCTTGTATTTTCCAAGGCCCCAACTTTGCACTGAAAATAGCTGCACTAAATTACTTCCTAATCTGTTAGGGTTTCTTCTGTAGTTGAGGTATTTAGCGAAGGTTAGATAGAAAGCTGGTGAGCCAGTCCAACCTATCTTCCTTCTCTCTTTAATGGCCAACCTTGGAAAGGATTGGCTGCTGAGCCGATCCAACAGGGCCGTAGCAAGTTTCCCGAGCCCCAAATCTTCCATCTGACAAATAAACTTTCCCCCCTCCCTTCCCCTCCCCTCTCTCCACCCTGTCCCCAAATATCTCTGCCCGTTGAACCGTGCAATTTGCCAAGGCTGTGAGGGACCCTTGAAATGACAAAGCACCCTTTAGTTAATTGCATGACGGATCGCCCAGAGTTAAAAGTTCTGATTTATATGACTGTAGCTCTAACTGCTCAATAACCCGGCTGCGTAATCTACTTTCATTTCAAACAGAGCTGTGATTTATGGGGCGGCCTGCCGTTTTAGCTCAGAAATGAGGTGTTCAACATATGCTCTGTTGACATAAATTTGGAATTTATTGCTCTTGTCAAAACTGCCTGTTGGACAAAGGTGCGTATTAAGGCAATAAATGACTGGGAAGGGTTTTCTGTCAAATTTTCTAACCATTGTGCTCAGGCTGTTTGAGGAGTCAGGGGTGGGATTGGGCACGTCTGCCGTAAAATTTGTCTAGTGGGTGGGTGGAGGTTTCCTCAAACCTGGAGAAGGAAGAGGGTGCAAACTGATTAACCTTTGCTTTCATATATCCTGGAGTTGCCTCTTCCTTTTCTTTCTCGTTAAGCAAAGAAAAAAAAAGGGGGGGGTAGAAGGGGACCCCATCAAAGCAGGCGAGGAGGTTGGATGCATCATTTCTAAGGAGGAGATTTTTTGCACCAAGAAATTCCAACAGTCACTTTTGGGTGCCGTGGAATAACATTCATCCTCGTTTTCTGCAGGGTTTCCTCCTTTGTTAGCCTGAGGAGCAAAAGAATGACTGCATATTATTACTAGCATAATTGGCCATTTCAGGGATGGCTTTAGACCAGAGGTATCTAACCTTGGCAACTTTAAAACTTTGTGGACTTCAATTTTCAGAATTCCCCAGCCAGCATGGCTTGAAGCCCCATCAGCCGTAAAAGTTGCCAAGGATGGATGTCCCTGCTTTAGACTCGTAGGAGATACATCCTTCCACAGTTTCCCCAAAATACTGTAGGTTCTGAAAAGCTTACATCAGATTTTTTTTTTTTTATCTCTGCACAGTCCAGTAATACAGGCTTGACCTACTTCTGGTAGAAAATTAATTTCTGTTGTTTGCATTCAGATTTAGCTCTGCCTTGAATAGATGGCTCCAAATTACTGTAGAGGAAGAAGCGAGTCCCAGCTAATCGAAACCCCAGAAATATTGGAGGGGCTTTTTTGAGCCTGAGGAAATCTTGATCCAGCTATTTATCTTTCAATAAAGGACCCTCAGCCAGAGAAATAAAAACCCTTCTTGAGGGGGACTATAAACTAGTGTCAAACTTTTGGGAGCTTTTATGAGTTGGGATTCTCAAACAGGAAGCAGGACTTGTAGAAGTTCCTCAGCTAGAGAAAGGAAGTGCATTTCCTGTGTGACCTGCCTGTTGGAGAGTGAAGACGTTGGCCTCCAACCTTTCCACTAAACCAGGGGTCTCCAACCTTGGAAACTTTAAGACTTGTGGACTTCAACTCCCAGAATTCCTCAGACAGCTTTGCTTTACAAGTCTTAAAGTTGCAGGTTGGAGACCCCTGCACTAAACCCTGTAAGAAGCCAAACTCTGATTTGTCAGGAATTATGGTAGCCTAAGGATATTTTAGATTGTGGCTTATAGTAAAGATGGGCTCGTCAAATCCATGTTCTCAACCCTTTCCTTCTTCTTCAGACAACTCCTCTTTCAGATTACTTGGTGCAGTAGAGTGAAAGTAGGTTTGACTACTTTCCCTGGGAATCCTCTACTGTCAGTAGTGGGGAGAACTGTGCTCTTTCAAAGTGTATTCATCTCCAGAAGGTTGGTCCCTCAAGAGCTCTTGGTACTAGATTTCTCAGGTGCAGATGTAACCGGGGTCTCTTTGCAGAACTGGGGATCTCGGACCCTTTTCAGAGGATTTAATTGAACACCTTGGAAAGCAAGAATGGAACCAGGCAGAATTATTTTTTGTCCTGATCCAGACCAGGTGGTGGTTACCTTGAGAGGATTCTAGACCAACGGTACTGACCGTTTCCTCCTTGCCCTACCAGGAAGACGAAGGAATGGCAATTCCTCTGGCTTTGTGGGAACAGAGCCCCCCTTCCCAGGAGCTGTGGGGCGGGTGTGCGAGGCCCCCTCTCCTCCTCCCCCTCCCCCCCACTGTTCCTGTGTGCGGGTGGATTCAGTCTGCTTTGACAAATGCCTGTGCACACCCATTGTACACACACAAACTTGAAACTCTCCCGAATGGCCGAAAATCGCTTGCCACCAATCTCCCTTCCCTTTCACACCAAGCACCCCGTTGGGAAAACTCATAATTTTTACACCACACGGTCCTGACTGGTCAGTGTGGGAATGAGTGTCTCTTTGAAGTGCTTTTTGCAGGAGATTTTACAGGCCTTTTTAATTACCTACAGCTTGCGAGAGGCCTCCTCGCCAGTCCAGCTTTTGATGGTTTGTTCTTTTCCCGTGGCCTGTTCAGAAGCCAAGGTGCAGCAATTGTCCACCCGCCCCCGGCCCAGCCCCCCCTCACCCGCCACCCCGGCCCCCCCCCCCCCCCCCTAAGTTTCAAAGAACCCCCCCCCCCCTTGGGCTATCCTGGTCCTGCTTCCTGTTGGGAGAGGGAGAGAGGCCATCCTGGGAACCAGGATCTTTCAAAAGCTCTGCCTTCCATCTTCCTAGTTTCTTCAGGGAAGAGATGAGTTGGCAGCCAACAACAGAAAAAAAAAATATCCAGCAATTAGTAGCCCAAGGTGAAAGATCCAGTTCGGGGGGCACAGGAATCAAACAGACAAATTTCCGAAAAGGTCTCCAATAGAGCAGGAACTTGAAGTGGACTGTCTATTTGTAAAATTGATCTCTGTGGCCCAAGGACCCTTTGCTTGCCCTGAAGTTAGAAATGCTCCGGACTAACTCTTGGCCAGTCATAGGCAGTTGGGTGCTCTCTTCTTAATTTGTGATGAGAAAGGAGAATTGGTTGTTTGATGTAGTGAACACCCTGACACAAGAGATTGGCTGCCTGCTTTGCCAACGGAGGGTTGGCCTGGGTGACGAAGGCTGCTGGGACCTCTGCCTTGGCCTGCACGATATTGGCAAGACTAGCCTGGGCCGAAAGCCTTGACTCTTGTCCCTCCTTCCTTACCCCTCAGATCGATTTTAAACGGCTGTTAAGTAGTTAAGTTGTCCGATGTGCTGAAGGCCGGGGTGGACTTTAAGCCTTTTTGTTGGAGAAAGGAGACTTTGTTGTTTGGTCTCCTGGATCAAGAATCCTCTCCGGAAAGAAACAGAGAAAGAAGCTTCATCTGGGTTTGAAAATAAAAACAAACGAAGCAGAATCTCTTTGCTCTTGTAAGATGGGCAGCCGTATAAATGAGAGAGAGAGAGAGAGAGAGAGAGAGAGAGAGAGAGAGATGGATGGAGATAGGTAGGTAGGTAGACAGACAGACAGACAGACACAGACAGATGAGCGAGAGAGAGATATGAGATAGATAGATAGATAGATAGATAGATAGATAGATAGATAGATAGATAGATGACAGAGAGAGGCAGACAGACAGATGATAGATAGACAGACAGACACAGACAGACAAATGATGATGAGAGAGAGAGATATGAGAGAAAGAGAGAGAGAAAGAGATGGATGGAGATACATAGATAGAGAGACAGACAGACAGACACAGACAGATGAGCGAGAGAGATATGATAGATAGAGAGACAGACAGACACAGACAGATGAGCGAGAGAGAGAGATGAGATAGATAGATAGATAGATAGATAGATAGATAGATAAGATAGATAGATAGATAGATAGATAGATACATAGATACATAGATAGATACATAGATACATAAATAGATACATAGATAGAGACAGACAGACAGACAGAGATAGACAGATAACTCATCTATATGAAAAAAGAAAAAAACACCACCCAGCAAAGGAGTTTCTTCGGTGTAAACTCTGCTGTTCTTTCTGATAGCAGCTCTGATGCTTCGTCTGCCTGCCCAGCTCAACCCTCCAGCCCAATTGGCATCTGCTCTGGCCAGTGGAGAGAAGCGTGATCTGCTAATGAAGTCTTGGTGCTTAAGGACCCTGGCACAGAAATCAAGGCCGCGGTTATCCTTTGGCTAATGACCAGGATGCTCCACCTTCGCCTTTTCACTTTCCTCTACTCATTTCCTGGTTCTGGTTCCTGTCCTTCCTGGGCTAAGGAGATTCCGTTTTCTCCATCACGTTCCCCGAATACTCGAAAGCTTCTCTTAGTTTCTTTACTTGGCTGTTTTTCGGCAACATTTACTATTGCAAAGTATTCCTCGGAAAATCCCAAATCTTGGAAGGTTTCATAAAGTATTCTCGGCTTTTTCAGGTGTTGACTCTGTCTTCCTGGAGGGGAAAATTGTATGTTGTTGGGCTGTTTCTTAGCTCTTGTGCGTTCCATTAATTGATGCTTTCATCTGGGCTACTCGGGGCCAGTTTTATACCCAGAGCAGCAAAGAAGCCAAGTCAGTAACTGAATAAAGCAACCCCCCATTTTTGCCCTCAGAGGCTCCTCGGTTGCCCCCAAAATAGCCCCCTTGAAGGTCCTTGGTTTTTCTTTAGGACTGCATGGAAGTGAGGAAGCCAGTGAGTTTTTATTTATTTATTAAATTTACAGTGCCGCTCATCTCATTGTTTAGCTTTAAGTTTATTTATTTGTCAAGCATATATAAGATTACAGGTAAAAATTATAAACATACTTCGAATACAGGAAAAGAGTAAGTAAAAAAGAATATCTCACCAATCTCTTTTGCATCCCCTTTGCACTTGTTTAAAGCTAGCATCCACGAGCAACGATCCAGTGTTTCTTCTTTTGCTCAGTCTTTTTGGTATTTCCTCCTCACCTTTATAAACTCTTTCTGGCTTCACTTTAAAATGAAGTCACCAAATCCAGAGGGCAGTGGTGAAATCCAAATTTTTTTACTACCGGTTCTGTGGGCGTGGTGTGGCTTAGGCATGGCTTGATGGGCGTCGCAGGGGAAGGGTACTGCAAAATCTCCATTCCCACCCCACTCTGGGGCCAGCCAGAGGTGGTATTTGCCAGTTGTCTGAACTACTCAAAATTTCTGCTACCTGTTCTCCAGAACCTGTCAGAACCTGCTGGATTTCACCCCTGCCATAGGCTGTGTTCCAGGTGTGATCGCACCATCAGTGTGTTTCACGTCATTTTTTAAAAACATGGCAGGTTTATTTTTTGCTTCTTTACCCAGAATTTCTCATCATGCGTTACTCTTTTTGCATGCACACGTGTGTGCTCACACACAAACCCTAATCGCTTCCTTTCAAGCGGTGGCACAGACTTCCAGTATTTCTTTTCCCTTTAAGAATATTGCAAAATGCCTCTGTAAATCAGTGACTTTCTGCCACTCGGGCAAAATTATCCCAACACAATGCCTTCCGAGGTGCATTATTGTTAATTTGTTGGTTGTGTGTATCCCGATGGTCTTTTCTGATAGGAAAGTCAGTCTAATCCCTGGGCACCGTCTCTGCGGGTTTAATTTGCTTGCACAGAACTCAGTTTTTTAAAAATGCAAATGGAAGTTAGATCAGTCGGATGTTGAATTATTAAAGTACAGTTCGTTTTTCTGTGCCCTGCCCTTTTGGAGATTATAATTGAGAATCAATATCTATGGAATTGTTTTATTTCATTCTCCTTTCTTCCTAAAAGCACAACTTTAGCAGAAATAGCTGGCTTGTCTATTGATCTCTCCCTTTCTGATCTTAACAGCACAAGAGGCTATAATACCTTGCTTACATCTGCTGTGGTTTCTCCTCTTTTTCTGCAACATTGCCTTAATCCAGTGAGCATAAATAGAACATTTCAATCATATTTTGCTACCCGGAAACCAGAGATAACGCGCTTTAAGACCTCGTTGAAAGGAGACGGTATGAAACGGGGCGCGATAACATCATCCTCTAAGCAGGTGCCAAATGGAAAACTTTTGTTCCTGTAGAAATTTGTTGATAGAGATATTTCAAATAAATTACTTGCCGAAAGGCTGGCGTGTTCTTTATTTATTTCTTTAAAACAAAGGGGCCTGCTTATGCAACCAATAGCAAAGCTGGTGTAGATCTCTAGGTGAGCAGTTGGCCAGAGTGAGATTAATTTGTCCCTTTGTCATTTCTGACACTCGGTGGAAACTTTGTTGGAGGAGGTGGGCGGGTGGGTGGGAGCAGCAACAGAGGTAGAACAAGACACATTTTGGGTTGTTGTCGTTTTAATAGGCTCAGATGCTCTTGTGCATATTTGCAAAATTAGAAAGTTAAGGTCCTGGAAGAGAATGTTTGGCTCTGAAATGGCAAGGCGACTCTTAGAAAGTGTGCAGACTTTTGGGCATCTTTGAACTTCTCCATCAGACCTTCGTTGGAAACAGCAACACAACCTTCTTGACATTCTTACACATAGTAGATCTGTGTTTTCATAAGTTATGATCCAGGCTCCTTCCTCCATTGGAAGGGGCGGGTTTCTGCTCCTCAGTTTCCCTCTTGGCCTTGAAAACACCAGTTTAGAGAAGCCTCTATTGCAGTGGTTCTCAACCTTCCTAATGCTGCAACCCTTTTAATACAGTTCCTCATGTGGTGGTGATCCCCAACCATAAAATTATTCCTAAGACCTTTGAAAATATGTGTTTTCCAATGGTCTTAGGCGACCTCTGTGAAAGGGTCGTTCGACCCCCAAAGGGGTCACGACCCACAGGTTGAGAACCACTGCTCTATTGAATTAATAGGTTGAAGATCGCCCCACACAGGAGGAATGGACTGGGAAAGGATGGGAAAGGATGAAGGACACGTGAAGAAGTCCGTGCCTGACCTCAATGGCTTGAATTAAGGAGGCCAGTTGAAAGCCAATTACAAATCCATCTGATCGATCTAATTTTCTCTGAGACACCACCCATCTATTAAATTAATACAAGATCCCTATTTCTATCTCATAGAACAGGATTTCTCAAGATGTGAGAACTTTAAGAGGTGTGGACTTCAATTCCCAGAATTCCCCAATTGGGGATTATGTAGGTTGAAGTCCACTCGTCTTAAAGGGGGCCAACGTTGAGAAACACTGTCATAGAAGACATGATATACAGACTTTCTATGATATGACGTTACATTGCATTTTGCAGTACTTTCTGTATTCCTTGCTTAGAGGTACTGGAGGCCGTTTGCAAAAACAGTGGGATTTGGTTCTTTGTGATCAAGGTGGATTAACAGAGTTGGAAGGGACCTTGCAGGTCATCTAGTCCAACCCCCTGCCCAAGCAGAAGATCCTACATCTGCATCTACCTACCCGTGTTTCCCCGAAAATAAGACCCTGCCTTATATTTTTTTGAAATAAAAATAAGTGCTTGGTCTTATTTTCACGGAGGTCTTATTCTTTTGGGGTGCGTGGAGCAAGATGGGGCTCCTCTCGCCGTCTTATCTGATTTCCAGCTCTGCATTTAGATATTTTGGGGGAGGGCTTATTTTGGGGGGGGGAGGCTTATTTGAGCGCATGCACTCAAAAGCCCGATTGGGCTTATTATCAGGGGATGTCTTATTTTTGGGGAAACAGGGTAGGATTGAACTCACAACCTCCTGATTGTGAGGCAAGAGCTCTACCTCTAAGCCACCGCAGATCCACCTGCATGATTGATTCATGAAATGGTATTTAATGCTTGGACTCTCACATTGTCCTAAACTGTGTTTCTCCACATTTTAGGCATAAACCCACAGGGCATGCTAAACCCTGAATCATAGGTTACATGCCACAGTGGCTCAGATCATAAAAGCCACACCAGGGCCTCCTGTATTCTGTGAACCAGGGTGGGACATTTTTCAGCGATTAATGTTTCTCTCCCTGTAGTGTTTCATTCCTTGTTCCAGCTAGTAAGCCATTTTAAGATTCCCTTATATTAAACCAAGGAAGAAGAACCAGCATGGCTCGCTGGGGAATTCTGGGAGTTGAAGTCCACAAGTCTTAAATTTGCCAAAGTTAAAAAACCCTTACATTAAACCTTTCCCTTGGCATTCTTGTTGGATGTCTTTGCTCATTTCAACCGCCTGATCTCAATAGATGCTACCCCCCTCCCCCCGGCTGTTTTCTCCTTGTCTCCTTCACGTTTAGCTTTGCAAAGTTTTGCCAATGATCCAGCCAGCTTTAGAATCACACCAGACTCTGATGCAACTTCTGTCAGGAGCATCTTAAGGATAATGACACGGAGAGGAACCGCGCTGGTTCATTGGAAAAGCATCGTCTTCTTTTGACCTTAATTCATGGTTGCTCCGAGTGTGTCCTGGCAGGATGGCAAGGCTGATGAGAAAATGCTCCTGGATTCAGAAGTGTCTTGTCTAACAAGTCAGCCCTCCCAGCTTCTTCAGAAAATCTGGATTTGTGGTGACTTTTGGCAGACTCCCTGCTCCATGTGTTGTTTGTTTGAAAGGAGCTTCTTCTTCCACTCGAGCTGGCTCAGACTTGTGTCATCTTGAGCTCTTCTCAGAAATGCACATGGTCTTCATAAATATTTGTGCCGGATTGGAAGCCTGATAAAAATGTCATCATCTGAAACATTATGAAACAGTCCAAAAAGAAAGTCTTGTTTTTATGTTGGATGGATGTGCTTCAGTATTCCAGCTAGCCGAATCAACCATTTTGTACCTGCTTAGCATAGTACAAAAATAAAACCAGTTTATTGTACTTTCTTTCTACCGTTCATCCAGGGCTTCAAGGGGAGGGGGGTATAGAGAATTGTTCTTTTTTTGGGGGGGCAGGGTTTGCTGGCATTTAAGTCCCCCGAAGTTGGCCTTGGTGCATTGCACGACGTCTTCCTTTTATTAAATGAAGTTTTAAAAGGTTTTGTGTTCTTCCTTTTCTGTCCTAGACAAAATATATCGGCGAGTTTTGCTTCTTCTTTTCTTTTCAGCTAGAAATGAATTGAAAGGCTATTTAGATGGCAAATAGCAGCAACTGTCCGTGTGTAATTTCTAAGGTTATAATTAGTGGGTTTTTGCCCCCCTTTCTTGAAACTGTGCATTTGAAGAATTGTTTTTTCAGCAAATGCCACAAGCAGCTGCTGGGTCTTTCTGTACATAGACACCTCTCTAATAGCCACAATTGCTTTGCCCACAACTGGACTGTGAACAAGGCTGGAAAGCCAAAACAATAAATAAATAAAACAGATATAGAAATTTCTTCTCTTCCCTCTTTTCGCCAACCTCTCCCTGCTTCTAGCTGAATTGTGTATTTCAGAATAGTTCCAAAATATGCCAAAAGTGGCCCCTTATTTACAGCCAAGCTGTGTAAGTAGGTACTTGTCTTGAGTAAAGTTATTCCTTTTTTTAAAAAAAAATGTTTGCTTCAACGTTTCTCAAATGTTCCACTAGAAGAAGAACCTGAAAACTACTCTTGAAATGTTTGCTTTTGACCAAATTCAGAAGTGTCACATATCTGATTGTGCTGCCGGATTAGCTATATAAATCTCAGGGGGGGGGGAATCCTTCTTTAGAAAGGTTGAGAATGTAGCCAGGTGGCTTTAAGAAGTGGGAACATTGATAATTTTCTTAAAATGGTTGAAAAATCTTGCTTGCCTTGTCCGAGTTAAAGGCATGGCTACTGCACAGACCGCAGTTGAAGGGGCCTGACCTCAGGAGACTGGAGACTGTCTTCCATATAGCCTACCAAAAAGGGTGTTTTTGTGTGGCTCCTCCTCCTTGCTCCCCAAACCCTCCACCTTTAGGGGAATGGTGATGATTGGGGTTGATAAAACTTGCCGTTACTGCTCCTAGCTGACTCTGCTATCCTTGGTGAAGAGTTGAGCGTACTCAACATTTTGGGAATATCAGTGGGATTGGAGGCTCCCCAAAAGCAGGTTGCCTCCTTGTAGAAGAGGTTGAGGGGTCTCCATCAGACCGTCAGGGCTTCTTGAAGGAGTGCTTCTGCTCCAGCCTTGGGAAGATCAAGCCCATGCGTGAAGTAGGAAAGTCAACCTCTCCCACACTCCTTTTAGTGCTTTGGGGGCCTCTTCCGACCACGCGGTTTGCATTTCGTGTCTACAGACGTGGTGGTTTCTTTTCACCAGTCATTTCCAGCCTGTTTTGGAAATGTGAAAAAAAATTTCAAATTGGGTGATGGAGCAAGGCAACCAGAAGTGCAGTGGGGAGATAAGCAGGGACTAGGACAGGAGTCAGCAATCTGAGGCTCTGGAGCCGCATGTGGCTCTTTCACCCCTCTGCTGCGCCTCCCTGTCACTCAAAATATGCATCACAACCACCAATGTGCGACACCCGCTGGCACGCAATTTATTGAGCTTTTCAACCTCCGGTAGGCCAACCATGGATAAATCCAAGAAAAGAAAAGTTTCAGAAAAAAAACAGAACACTCAATTCAATTACAAATGCTAATTTTGTGGCCGCTCAAGAAATACTCATGCACGGGAAGGGTTTTGTGGCTCCCGGTGTTTTCTTTTCTGTGGGAAACGGGTCCAAAGGGCTCTTTGAGTGTTTAAAGTTGCAGACCCCTGGACTAGGATATAACCCCACCCATTGAATACACACCCATCACAAATAAAGTGTGTGTATGCCCTTGCTTCAGTATTCAGGGCCTTCACCAAGATGTCAAATCGATTCCAAAGATACGAGCCACTCTTGTAAAATTAATGTCATTGCTTCTCCTTCCGTGTGAGAATTCCATGTAAGAATTTACTCTTCCGTGTAAGAGTTTAGTCTTCCATGTAAGAGTTTACTCTCCTGTGTAAGAATTGTGCCCAACAGGCAATCATTAGGGGGGACGGGGGTTTTCTGAGCTGGTGAGAATCTCTGCATCGATAGAATTTGGGGGAGGCTTCCTAATTCAAGAAGGGCCGTGCCCTCTCCCCACTTAGGCCCCATAAGCTATGGACCTAGACTTCATCTCCTCTTTTCATTTCCCCTCCCCGCAGGAAACTGCACAGTGCAATGAAGACCTATGGGTGTGAATTGTGTGGAAAACGATTCCTTGACAGTCTCCGCCTTCGAATGCACTTACTGGCTCATTCAGGTAAGTGTGTATGTGTGTGTGTGTGTGTGTGTGCGGGGTGGTTGTGTTCTTCCATCTTGACCCAAAGTTCATGGGAACGTCGGTCTTGTCCTGGAGTTACCATTTGCCAAAATCCTTGGTTCTAAAACCGTTCAACCAGGTCCCCCAGAAGGACAGGTATGTTCCCAACAGGTGTGCTTAGGACCCCAGGAGGTGTGGTGTTAAATGGCTGGATGCCTTGTTTGGATAGTAGCGTACAAGAAGGGGGTTACCTCTTCCCCGGCCTTCTCCTTTTCCCCTCTTCCCAGAGCTCTCGTTTGTCCTGGATATTTTGCCTCCACTTAAAAAGATCTTTTGCTGGGGGTGGAAGCCCACCTGGGAGTGACTGCCATGGATCTTCCAGTGGGGTTGGTGGGAAGAAACCCATCTAGGCAAGGAAGTCTTGTTGCTCTTTTTAAGGGAGTAAAACCAACCATGAAATGGATTGATGTCTTTAATATGCTACCCCTGGCCGTGTTGAGGGGGGATTTAGCGATGGGGCCCAGCTGCTGCCGTTTCTTGATTTTGGGAGGAAGATGTGATTTGTGACCATTGGTGGTTGAGAGATTTCTCAAGAAACAGAACTAGAGCTGCAGGCTGGGGATTCAGTTTGTGTCGACGCCGAGGCATTCAAATCAGGAGCTCCTGCAGAGGAACAAAAACTGGGCTCTTTCTGAGATGGTAGACCAGGTGTCCTTCCTGTTTGGGATGTTTAGAGAGGCCCAGAGGGAGACCTTCTCGTTCGTAAAGGCTGTTCTGGGCTCCCCAGCTGTACAAGGGTAGTTCTCAATGGCAACCAGGGAGCCCTCTTGCTTGGAGTTTGGGGCCTCGTCCATCAGCTTCCCACCTGGACAGACCCTTCTTCTACTCCACCCACCGTCTTCCTTCGAATTTTGCATTTTCAGACATGCGTCGTGAATCTCCTCTTCTCCAAATTCAAGCCTCCACCAAAGTTTCATTAGCAAAAGTGGCAGAACTGGGCACTCGTTTAATGAATTTCCCTATTAGGTTGAAATGATGCAGGCCCTTTAATTAAAAGTACACGGAGGAACTAGCATGCTAAGCTGGGGACGATACTTGCCTCTCTAGAAGCTAATTTAGTTCCCCACTCTCTCGTATCTCTCAACTGAATGTCTGTGGGCACCCACACTAACAGAAAACTCGGTTCTTGGAGTGCCACCATAGTGTTCTTAATGCCCAAGAGCCTGGATAAAATCTCCAGGTTTATCATCACCAACATCATCGTCAACATCTTCATCATTGGTGGAACCTGGAAACTTTTTTTGGTGCTACTCAATCCAAATTGGCATGCAGATTAATTCCTGGGAGGACAAGCAGACCTTAGGTTGAGATGGGGTGATGGGAGTATAAAGACGATGGATGGAATTGAGGGTTCTCCACAGGGGCAACATTTAGTTGTCCCTCCCAAGGAAAGCCCCCTGGTTGTGAGGTTGTACTCCTTGCTCCTAAGAGGTGCCAACGTCCTGGCCGGAGGAGGAGAGAAGGATGGAAATGGTGGCATTCTGTTTCCAGCCGAATTCTGGGACAGTTTAAGGATTCTGTAAGTAGAATGCTCTGGAGGAAACGTTGCCATAAAGCTTAGCAATCAGTAGGGAAGAGCTCACATTTTACCCAAGAGAGGTTTTGATTTGAATTTGGAGGAGGGACAAATATACAGTGGGCAGACAGCCCCACCTCTTAGCTCTCTTCCTCCGTTTCTTCTGTTGTTGGGAGAGTAAATTTTCCCAGGGCATGGAATGACCATCAGTTGGGCACTGTTACCTTTCGGGGTGGTCTTGGAGAATCAGCCATGGCAGAAAAGCTGGGGAGACCTGTTTGTTCTTGGGGGGGGGGTCTAATTTCAGGAAACTTCCACGAACCTTCCAAACCCCCTCAAAAGCCCCCTTTGTTTCCTTTGGCCCCTGGGGGAGCTATGCCAACTTCAGCTGGGACCCCCAGAAACCTCCCTTTGAGGTTCTCTTGCAAGTTCTGGGCAATTGTGCAGATACAAGGTTTGTGTTTTTATCAGCAGGTGTCCACTGGAAGTGTGGGGAGGAAATGGGGTGGGGTGGGGTGAGGAGGGCTGGCCACTTCCCAACCACCTTTTCCCTTGTCGGAGGGCAGCCCAGGACACGTGGGGTGTAACGCGTGTTTTGCCTTCCCCTTCTTGCCCCGTTTCCCCCCCTCCTCCCGCTCTCCTGGCGCACGCGGCTTCTGTTTGTTGCTGTGGCCGTGGCCTCATGCCAAGCGCTGTCTGGCTGCCGGCCCACTTTGAGGGTACAGTATGTAAAGCCAGCGCTGAGCCAAGTTTGTCATTATGAAAGATGATTATGTTTTTTCCCTTCCTATCCGGGCGGGAGGGGGAGGCGCCCTGATGCTCGAAAACAGCCACGTTAAATTCCAGCCACGTTGTTGACAAAAGCAGCCGCTACACCTTGGACTTTCTTCTCCTCCCAAGCTGTGCGCCCCCCTCCCTCCCTCCTCCTCCTCCTCGCCAGATAAGCCGAGGCAGAATGGGCCGGAGGAGGGCCGCCTCTTAATGCTCCCACAATGGGGTTGTTATTTTTTTGGAGGTCTTTTTTGGGGGGGGGGCAGGAGGGGGTCCACGCAGAGAAATTCATGACTTGTTTAATTAGAAGTGGGCTCCCCGCGTGGAGGAGCCTCTGGTCTGTTGGGGGGGGGGGGTTGTAATGCGTGTACGGCATTCGCAAAATCCTGAGGTTAAAAGAATGGAATTCCAATCAATTTTGGATGCACATCAGCTAAGCGGGCATTGAAGAGAGCTAATCTTCAGGTGTAAGGTATACTTGAAGATTAATTTTCGAGCCATAAAGCCCCAGCCCTTAAGTAACAAGGCAGAGAGGTAGAATCTTGATTGTCCCGTGGCTACTGTACTTCTAAGTTTGCTCGAATGAAATCAGGGGAGCATGCCAGGTCCTTGTGCCTAGGAGCAGGTGAGGTGAGCACACTTCTGCAGTCAGGTGTTCAGTGCTCAACTCCAAATCCCCTTCCTTCTGCAAGCATTCTCGTGGTTGGGTCTTCTGAAGGCCACGAGGGACCATCCCACTCAGGATGACCAGCAAGAACAAATCATATTACTCTCCTTTGGACCACCTGATGCAGGGGTTGCCAGCCTTGGCAACTTTAAACCTGGAGGACTTCAACTCCCAGAATTTCCCAGCCAGCTGGCTGGGGAATTCTGGGAGTTGAAGTCCGTCATGCTTAAAGTTGCCAAGTTTGGAGACCCCTGACCTGATGGATCCCTTTAGTTCTTTCCTATATATTAGAACCTCTTACCCCATTCCTCTTAGAAATGAAAGGTGGAGTAGAAGACCTCCATAAGTCCTTCATTGGCAAAGAGCAACAGTAGGCAGAAATTCCTCCATTCTTCCATGCAAAGAAGAAGACATGGCAGGTTCTTCACAGTCTCTGGTCAGTTGGGAGTTGATATTTGTTGCTCCTGATCTTAAAATTGGTGCCTGATGTCAGGAGGACTTCACCCCATCTAAGGTTGTTCTCAATATCAAGAATGTAGGGAAAGGAGTCCCTGAAACCTTTGAGAAGATACGATGGTGAGAAGTGGAGAAGGAGAAGAAGAACTGGTCTTGGTGAACACGTGCCTCCTCTAGATACTCATGTTAGTTTTGTATGGAGCCCTGGGTTGGAAGGATTAAGGATGGGGTGGTGGTCCCTGTTACTCCCCACTCTCTCAAGTGTGCCCCTACGGCAACTGGAAAGTAGGGGAACATGGTGCCCACTGCCCACCCTTGGAAAAATGCCACCTTTCATTAAAATTGCTCTCTGCTTGTGTTTACGTTGAAAAATTGCGTAGGCGTGTTTTCTCATGGCAGTGTTTATAGCAACTGTTTCGTGTACACGCGGAATAATTATAGCTGCGCAGAGCACATGCACATGCAAACACCTCTGTGGTAACCTGGGTGTGTGACAACACAAAAAAAAAAAATGCATGGCTTGGAAAGAGGGAAGATGGGAAAATTTGTTTAGTCTGTATGATCGGTATGGCCTTCTTTAATTCCATGTTTTCAAGTCAAGGCTCCAAATTAAAAACTTTTGACTTTTCTGAATTTCAGACGCAATTTGTCGATTTAGTTTTAAACAGGGGGTGTCAGGGAAGCGTCTTCTCAGAAAGGCGTGCCCTCATGAAACGAAGACACCAAAACACAACTGGAGAATATTGTTTAGAAGAAACTTGTAAATAGAAAGTTTGGAGTGATGTGCACAGCACCGATTTTAGTACAAACTTTCTTTTTTCTCCCCCCCCCCCAGTTCCTTCCCCGCCAAACTAGGACAGGAATGAGGCAAACTGAACTTACCCATGAAAAAAAATAAGAAGTTCCAAAACACCACAACCGCAACCTCCTCCATCTCCGCTCGTTCCTCCGAATCACAGAAGGGGCCCCAAAGAGCCCAGGTTGAGATCTGACTACCCTTTGGGCTCCATAACTCACTGGGGTCTTTTCTCAAAAGGTCCGTTGAGTCCCACCAGCCTCAGGAAACAGCATCTGAACCTTGTGCACCAAGGTGGCCACCATGCTTGGATGGAGATCAGAGGTAGCCACCTCTGGAGTTGGAGTTGAGGAGGTCGTGGGTTGTGTGAAAGACAAGGGGGAAAGATGGAATAGACCTTAGGGACCTACCCCACACTCCATATTCATAAAGTAGCCCACTCTTTCTAGAGCAGTGTTCCTCAACCTTGGAAGCTTGAAGATGGGTGGACTTCCACCCATCTTCAAGCTTCCAAGGTTGAGGAACACTGTTCTAGGGGGACCTATTAGGGAAATCAAATCTGTAGGATCAGAATTTGCAGTCCCATTTTCATTGAGGGAACCTTTCTGGCCTTTGAAACAGGTGTGATACACCTCATTTGTGTCAACCCTCCAGAGGCTGCTGCTGTTTATCTACTGATGTGGTACCTTCAGATTTTTTTTGGGGGGGGGGGTCCTTGTTCCTGCCTCGGTTGGCATTTTTCCTTGGTTAGGGGAGTGCCTGCCCCCACCCCGGTGGTCTTCTCTGTGTCCATTCTTCTGGAGCCAGGGACTGCTTTTCCTTCCTCCCTTCCCCCTGGAATGCAAAATCCATGGCTGGGGAGGTAAATGCAAGTAGTCCTTGATTTACGACCAGCAATGGAGGCCAACATTTCCATTGCTAAGCGAGACGTTCGTTGAGTGAGATTTGCCCCAGTTTTACGACCTCTCTTGCCGCAACTGTTACATGAATCAGCGCAGTTGTTCATTTAGTAACCCGGTGGTTAAGTGAATCGGGCTTCCCCATGGACTTAGGTCGCAAAAGGGGATCCCGGGACACTGAAACCGTCATAAATGCGAGTCAGTGACCGAGCGGCTGAATGCAACGGCCATAAGTGTGAAAAATGATGATAAGTCCCTTCCTTCAGTGCCATTGTAACTTCAAACTGTCACTAAATGAACCGTTGTAAGTCGAGGACCAGCTGTAACAGAATAAGAGAATCGGGAGGGACCTTGGAGGTCTTCTAGTCCAACCCGCTGCTCAAGCTAGAACCCTAGCCCATTTCGGACCAGTGGTGATCCAAACTCTTTTGAAAAGCCTCCGGGGTTCGAGGTCGATGCCCAGGCTGCCTGTCCGTCCAGCTAGCCTTCTACCCAGGGAAGAAAAGTCTCCGGCACCCCTAGTCCTCCTTTCCTCCCGGCCCCTTTGTGTGCCACCCTCCTGGCCATCCACCTGCTTTTGCCCCTCTTCCCCCAGCTGCCCAGGGTGGCTTTGCTGCTGCTGCTGCTCCTCTTCGCTGGCCGGGCGCCCGCTGCCTCCTCGGGTTTTGGCCGGGCTCCCGAATTTATTCCCCAAGTGATGTCATCGGCTTGCCGGCAGGGCTGGATGTTCTGCCAACATTCCAGAGAGTTTATGATCGTTGGCAGATGCGCAGCCAAGAACACACTGTACCCGCAGCAGAAATTAATGCAGGCTTGAGTTGAGTCCAACCCCGATACACAAGAGAGGAAGGCGGGCGGGGTGGCGGGGGGGGGGGAAGAGGGAAAGAGAGAGAGAGAGAGAGAAAAAAAAAACCACACAAACTGTTTAATGCTGTTTATAAATTATACACTTGCTGATGAAAAATACATTTCTTTCTCTTCCTCCTCCCGCGCACACCTCTTTTTATCTGTCTTTTCATTTATTTATTTTCAGCCTCGAGAGTTTAAGCTGATTAGAATAATTTGGTTGTGTGTGTGGGGGGGGGTTGTGGTTTTTTGTTTGCTTTTAGCTCCTGTTCGGGCAGGGGTCTCGAGCCGCTGGCACTGGTGCGCCAAGGCCACCCTCTCCTGCCCCCCCACCCTTCTGCCCCCCCCCACCCCGGCCTTTACCTGAGGACCTAGGATTTACTTCTCCCCTCTCCTCTTCTTCCTCGAGACCTCTCAGCCCCCGTTTCTCTCCTCTTCAAGAGCTGCCTTCTGCAGCACTCTTTGGAAAACAACCCCAGCCTTGTGTGTCTCGTGTTTGAGGTTGTTTGCTGGTGTTCCGTGTCCAGGGTGAGCTCTCGTTTTTTTTATTTTTAAAGACGCTAGTCCTCTGCAGGGGAACGAGAACTTCTCTAAGAGTTGAGCAAACACCAGGACAATAGAAAACAATGGTCTCAGGATCAGAAATCAGAGCCATTGGTGACGGGGAGTCGATTCATCCCTAGTCTCCATCCAGCCTGGATGGCTGTTTTTATGGACGCCACCCAGAAACATTCAGGTGTCTGTCTACACTTGCTACTTTTACGTTGCTTCGGTTGTTGTGCCTTCCCCCCACCCAAAAAAAAAAAAAAAAAACCCCAGCCCACCAAAAAAAAAAAAAGCACAACCCCCAACCCCTTGCTAATGTTTATCATTTGCCAACAGGCTCGACAGATTTCTGCTTCCTGTCGAGCGTCTCCGCTGTAAAGGCCCCCGCGTTGCTAAGGAGCCGCTCTCCGTACTGTAATGGGCTGATTGTGTATTCCGTTCAGCACTGTATTTTATTTTTGTATGCAAGGCAAAGTGTTTTGATGGAGGACGATTGCAGAGTGTCTGGAGGCTGTTGGGGAGTTTTATAGGCCGTACAGTACACCGCGTGCCTTCTGGAACGGAACGCAGGCTGTTGAATTTTTGGATAAGGGGTGTCACGCTCTCCCTCCCGAGCTCGCACCCTCGGAGAGAGAACAGGGTTTTCTGGGGCAGGGGCAGGAAAGAGGACACCGTGGCTTCCCTCTTGCACTTTTGGGGGGGCAGAGGTGGGGTTTGGGGTCTCAAATGATGGGGGGAGGTGTCAGAGAGGGAGAGATCAAGATTTTGTTCTTTCCGTGCTTCTTCTCCGTCCCTTTTTTTGGGTGGGGGGTATGTGTCAGTGTGACCCTCTGATGGCTCTTCCAATGCAGTGTGGCTCTTTGCAGGGAGGGGCTGGCTGGATTTTTGGATTTAAGAGTCTCCTTTAGGGAGGCCTGGTGTGCAAGACGGAGAAAGGCATTTGTGCGCCCCACTCGTGTTTGTCTGGAAGTTGGCAAGAGGTTGGCTTGATATCTTGATATGGTGTATGGTGCAAATCCTTCTACACACAAGCACACCCACAGGAACACTGCTTGCCCACCCTGGTGAGGAAGTTTAGGTCCACCTAGGAGCCTGGTCAGGTGAGCCTTGAACATGGCAAGCAAGGCCTGGTGTGGAGCAGAAGCTTCAACCATCTGTGGTCCAGGAGGAAAGGTGCTCTGCTTCTTTTCATCTGCAGCGCAAGGAACCAAGAACCAGGAATCCACCCTGGTTGGCCGTAGCCTTCCTCACCTCCATAGTCTTCTCCGGGAACCACAGGCTGGGCCAAGCATTGGAACATGAGGCAGCTTTGATGATTCTTGCTCCAAGTCACAAGGACCATATCGTCTTGCCATAGGACAGGAACAGATGTGCACAAATGTACCGTCTGAATGTACCTAGTGGTCCTTCGGTGAGATCACACCTGGAATCTTTGGCTGTCTGATCCCTCAGACCAGGGATTCTCAGCCTTGGCAGCTTGAAGATACTTACCAGCTTGGAGAATTCTGGAAGTTGAAGTCCACACATCTTCCAAGTTGCCAAGTTTGAGAAACGCTGATTTAGCCTGGAGATGCTGAAGGTTGAACCAAGGATCCAGTAGGCCATGTAGATGTTCTGCTGTGGCCTTTGGTCCTTCCACGGAGACTTCAAATGTTGCCTCCATGGTACTGAGTCCTTTGGAAAATGAGTGACTCCCAGTTTATTTTGAGGGGGCTTCGTAAAAGGATGCTATGGATAAGGCCTGCTCAGTGGGGAGATAGCCCAGGATGCTTTATGGATGGACAGATCTTCAGTCTTCCCCAAAGCACTCTCTCTCTCCCCCTCCCTCTCTTCTCCCTCTCCCTCCCTCCCCCTCCCTCTCTCTCTCCTTCTATGTCTCTCCCCCCTTCCTCTTGCCCTCTCCCTCCCCCCTCTTCCTCTCCCTCCCTCTCTTTCTCCCTCCCCCTCCCTCTCTCTATGTCTCTCCCCCTTCCTCTTTCCCTCCCCCTACCTCCCCCTCTCCCTCTCTCTCCCTCTCCCTCTTTCTCCCTCTCTCTCCCCCTCCCTCTCTCCTCCCTCCCCCTCCCCCTCTCCCTCCCCCCTCTCTTCCTCTAGTATAGGGATCTCCAAACTTGGCAACTTTAAGACTTGTGGACTTCACCTCCCAGAATCCATGAATTCTGGGAGTTGAAGTCCACAAGTCTTAAAGTTGCCAAGTTTGGAGACCCTTGCTCTAGTGTACCTTTGACCTGCTTGCTTTCCACATGTTGGACAATGTTCCCTTCAAAACAGCCCCATGAAAATAAGGAGCATGACGGGGGGGGGGGCGATATGGCTTGGTGGTGAGACCCCCGGTGCAGAATTCAAAGAAGCACGACACCCAAAATTGTCCTTCTTTTCCTCTTCATGAATTAGTTTCAGACATGTTATTTATTTAAAAAAAGTTGCATTAAGATTTTACTGGTCAGATGACAGATGAAAATAAGGGGGGGGGGGAAATCATACAGGCATGAAAATACCTGTACCAAACCTACATCCCCCCCTATCCGTAACAGCGATAACGGCAGAGCTGGTGATGTGGTGGGGGCTGTAACCCAGAAAGCGAAGCGTGGGAGGCCGGGTGGTGGTGGGGGCTCAAATCATGCTGCCGAGAGCGTTGCCTTGTGGTTTTAAAAAAGGAAATAAGACATTGACAGGGATGTTCACTTTAGAAATCTGCCTTGTGATCGGTTTTAAAAAAAGAAGAAAGAAAGAAAGCAAAGCCCCCCCCCCCATTCCCGCTGCCCTTAATATGCTTCTGTCTGTGGCTTTTGGAAGCTGCATTATTCTCTTCTGTAGGTTCAACGGGAAAGGAAATGGGTTTTGGACCAGATTCGGTGAGGAGGGGAGACTTTTTCGGGGGGGGGAGCGGAGGGAGAAAACTAGAGTAAACCCAGTGGCTCTCTTTTTTTTTTTTCTTTCTTTCTTTCTTTTTTTTTTTTTCCTGGGCAAAAGAAGAAAACGAGGGAATGGGGTAGAGAACAGGCTAAATTTAAAATTGTAATTGGCTGACTTCCACAAGCTTGCGGGTGTTTTAATGACTCATAATAACTTCATTTAAAACCAGCTGAGCAGAAAATAGATTGGAGAAGAGCCTCGAGCCATTATGGATTTCTCTGGGTTTGGGGTTTTTTTTTTTATTTTATTTTTTTTTCTCTCTTTTGCTTCCTTCCCCAGCTTTCTCCCCCCCCCCCCCTCTTTTTTTTTTTGACAAGCCGTTTTCGGCAGCCAGCAAGGGTGCTCTGAAGACTTGGCTGACTTTCGCTCTCTCTCGCTCTCTCTTTCAGAGTTTGGTGGGCTGCCCGAGAGAGATTCTATAGAACCTAGGCTTTGTGTGATATTTTTTTGTGTATGTGTATATTTGTGTGTGTAGACTGATTAAAAATAGATGCCTTGAGGTATTATTTTAGCATCAGTGTGTGGAGAATGTTTCTTTTTTTTTTCTTTTTCTTTTTTCTTTTTGCACTTTTGATGTGGTAAATGGGACATAAATAAAATTGTTTTTGAAATGACTGAATTAATTAGGTAGTAAAGTGACGGCAGTGCATAAATTTGCTTTTGCCAACTTTTTTTTTAATTTTAATTTTTATTTTCCTCTTCTTTTGCAAATGTCTCGTTACCTCCACCTTTTCTCCCCTTCTCCATCTGGCCTTCTCCCCCCCCCCCCATCTCCGTTTTTTGACGCCGGCTGAATCATCTTCTGGGGCGCATTTTAGGGTCACCGATGATGGCACACGGTGTCCTCTGGCGAGCAGAGAGAGAGAGGGAGGGAAGGTCGGGTGCCTGTGAAATTTTGGAAGATTGCAACGTCAGAAAATATGCGAGTTATGAAACTGTGGTTGGAGAGGGAAGGCATCTCGCGGTCATGGCTGGCCATAACTCAGGAATGGGCAGCGGCTGCCAAAAAACGTGACTGCCCTTTTTCATGTCTCTCTGGATGTAAACAGGCGAAATACATTTGTAAGCCGGGAAGGATGGAGGCGGCTCTTCACACCCGAGCCAGTTATATGGCCCTGTTCACAAAACAGCCATCCTCGGTTAAGGGACAGGAAAGGCGGGATGAAGAGAAGGAGGGGACGCAATGTGTCTGCACACACAATTCATGCCTTTGATCCAAGGGTGAGATGCTACCGGTTCGGACCAGCTCAGCCAAACCGGTAGCGTGGTTCGGACAACCGGTAGCGGTAGTAGAGTGGGGCTCCGCCCACCCGCCCGGACATTGTTATTTCCTGGTTTTAACCAAGAAGTAACTTTATTTTGACCCTCTGTGCATGCGCTTCCAAACCAGTACGGAAGGTAAGTAGATTTCACCCCTGCTTTGATCCCCCCCCCCAAAAAGGGGCCAAGCAAAGTGCATTTGGGGCCAGAGCTTGTGTCCAGGGGTCTTTCTCAGCACAGGATTTGGCCTCCTGACAATCTGGCCCAGTGTGGGTGGTTGTGGTGGGCAGCTGGTGTGCCAGTCTCAACTGGAAAGAGGCCCGCAATCGAGGGCCAAACAGCAATCTTCAGCACACCTGGCTTATCTATGGAGGAAGCTCTTCTCATTTATTCCTTATAGGCTATTTTCAGACATGGAAAAGGAAGAACAGAACAGAAGGTCCTTTTCTGCCCTTCTCCAGCTTTGGTTCCTCTGGGTTTCACCTGTAGAGGAGACTATGGAAAAATTCAGGGTGGCAGGTCTGCATTGGGCATTACCTGGTCCAGAAGAGAGGTGGGTTGACATCTCTCTCTCTCCCTCTCTCTCTCTCCCTCTCTCTCTCTCTCTCTCTCTCTCCATCGCTCCATCTCTTGGTTGATTCCTACAGCCTATCCTTGAACCCAAAAATTGGCCAGTCTCGTTTGAGTGGCCTCTCCCTCCCCGATAGGCCAAAGGTAAGAGAGAGAGAGAAATGAAGACTGATAAATGAATTGAAAGTGAGAAGAGACTTAGGACCCCATAGTTCACGCCTGAGCTTCAAATCTCTTCTATCAGTTAGAAGACCATTTCTTGACTTCATAATCGTCTTTTAAAATTGTCCATCAAAATTAACCTTCTGATGCATTAATAATGATTTGGGGCATCTTAACTGTTGGAATTTGATACCAGCTTCTTCAGGGCTCAGGCTCAAGGAGATATCAACCCTGTCTTCAAAGAGAAACCCCAAACAAGGAAAGTTGAGTGGCCTTCAGAGAAAAGAGAGTTGGAACATTCATGGTGTATCTCAGAGCTCATTTGAGGTGAGGGCAGGATGCCGGTTGCACACATCTTGCCACCTGCCCCCTCCCCAAATCTGCAATGTCCTGACTTGACCCCCATTCTTGGTTCCAGTTGCACTCAGGAATTATCTGACCTCATAACTTCCAACCACTTGTAGTGAATCACTCCCAGACTCCAGAGTATGAGGGTCTCAGTTCTGCACCGCTGCCTGTTGAACAAAGAGAGCCATCAGTCCCACCCAAAGAGGGGAAAGGGTACAATAACATCCAGGTGGCCTGACCCCAGGAGCATTTGGTGTCTGTTTCTTGGGGCCTTCAGCCCAACTTGCCATCTAACCAATCTTATCCTAACCACCTCCCACAAAGCAGTATACAACAGAATTTTGGCTCATTTTCATGGTGTCTGAATCGGTTGGTTTTATGCGAGAGGATCTTTTTCAGATGATTACTCAATTTAACGTGGAGAGCTCTTTAAGGAACACACATTCACAAAACAATTCCCGTCATTCCAGTTGATGACCCAACTCTAAGATACTGGAGCTGAAATTGAGATGCCCAGATTCACAAACTGTCCAGCATCTGGTCCAAATTACCCCCTTTTTAAAAAAAATGTTTAGAAAACATATTTCTGATGTTATTGTTGGCATGGAAATGTGATCATATCCTGCCTTTGGCAATCTGTTTCTTGCAAGGAAAAAGCTCATTGGCTTAAACAAGGAGAGGTGTTGTCTGTCTGCTATTCCTGATCTCAGCCCTCTTGAGAGTTGAAGCTTCTTCTGGCTCTATGACCTCAAGAGATTGGAGATGAGTAAAGTTAATAGTTATGAAGGACGTCAGAATAGCTCAGGCCAAGCCAGGAAATATCAAACATCTGGCTTGCCACCATCCATGAAGAACGGGCTAGCCAAGTCCCTTCTTCATGGAGATATCGTACTAGGGCTAGAGAGAAATGTTCTTGTGATACATGAGAAACAATACCTTTGTAGGAGTCCTAGAGCATGAACGATGAACAAATTACAGTCCTTAGTCCTTGGTTCAAATTCTTCTGTTTTTACCAAACTGGAAAGAGTTGAATTCTCAACGTCTAGTCATGTCAACATTAGGAGCTCTTCCTCTAGCTCGTTCTGTTTCTCCTCATGTGCTCCTTTTCTCTCCTCTACCTCGTAAAATGTTAGGGATGGTCAAATGATTGAATTAGTAGGTTTATAAAGTTAATAGGCCATCATTTATCCGGCCCTCTGGAAGAGACAACAGGTTTATTGGTGGCATTTGTACACCTAAGCAAAGGAAAGGAAAGCGTCAAGGGCACTTTAGTGTTTAAACAGATGTTCCTGGTTGATATTCTTGATAACAGTAGATTGACTGGGTTAAAAAGGGGGATGTTAGATGGAGTATTTTTGTTTTTAAATCACCGAGCGAGTCTTCGCTGAAAAGAGAACGTGTTTGATGCACTTGGCTGCCTCTTGCTCCTGGCAGTGTCTTCCACATATTTTAGTCATGCTCTCAACTCCTCCGTTGCAAATAAATAAATAAATTTGAGGTTGACGAGGTAGCAATTCTGCCCAGCAGGTTGAGCCCATCTCTTCCTCATGCAAATGGCTGCACGGAAGTTCACCGCTTGGCCCTGCCCTGCGTTACCCGTGTTTTCGGTTCCTCTCTAACGGCCCAAATCTTTCCACTTTCTCAGCCAGCAATTTGAATGTCATTTTTTACCTGGCAGGTACCGTTTAACAATGCTCAGGAAAGGAGGCAGTAAAACAAAAAAAGAAAGAAAGAAAGAAACAGATTTCGCATACAGATTTCTCACGCGGCTTAAAAGGAGGAAGAGACAAGCGAGGAGACAACGAGGGGCGTTTGGGTGCACACAAGGATGTTGTTTGGATGCGCCTCCTTACATCTCCCTTTCCAAAACATCCACCATAGCGCTGTACAATGTCACACTTCAGTTAGAGAGAGAGAAAGAAGGGGAAGGAGAAATCAAAGGGTTGGAAATCAGTGAGAGGGATCTTTGCATGCCAACTGTGTGTGTGTGTGTGTGTGTGTGAGTGTGTGACAGTTAAGGCTTACACACACCAAAGGCAATTGGGTAGGTGTCACTTTTTAACCGGTTAGAACATTTTTTACTACTTCCTAACATCAGAAGTACAATCTTCTGAGGAGCGTAGGTTTGCCTCTTCCATCGAGCCAGTAAAATTGGGGTTTGGAGAGCATTAAGAAGGGAGGGAGTGGGGGGTGTCTAGGCACAGCCCCGCTGGGTTTCCATATTTTGTGGGCCCGCTGAATGTTTTGCAGAAGGTATAAACCGGTCTTAAGAAGACTCGCGGCTGCCTTTTATTCAAAGGAGTTGATGCAGACAGGCAGCAGCTGATCAATTGCCTCTCCATTTTTCAGCCTCAAATCCCAGGGGGGGATAGAAGGGAATCTATTTTTCCCCCTTTAAACAAATGCAAAACAACTCTGAGAACGTTTTGTGAGAGTCCAAGTGCAAACCTTTTTCCTAGGGAGGTTTGGCAGATGGAGCTGGGTGGATTTGGGTCTGAAACTGGGACGTTGCTTCCTGCCCTGGTCCTCCCCCTTTGCATCTCCTTCAGCTGGTTGCCCCCCTCCCCAGGGGAAAGCAGAAAGGCCGTGTCCAGGTGGGGTCTCCATCGTCTTGGGTGCTGAAATCAGAATGGCCTCCCTCCAAAAGATGGGGGACCGTTTTCAGGAGGAGAGAAAATGGATGCTGTCGCTCCAGAGATTTCTATACGTCACTCCCACTTTTCTGTCCTAAGTGGAATTGCTTTGATGAAAAGAATGACAGGAATTAGTTCCACCAACACGAACGATCAAATATTAAACCACCTAATCGGGGAAGAACCAGGAACACTCCAACCATCACTGATGGTGGAAGCCACTGTATATAAACAAAGAGCAAACTCTGCTCCCTTCTAGCACTGATGAAGCTAACTAGTTGGGTTATGAAAGGCCTACAAAAAAACAACGAAGCTCAGTGAGCACCAAAGACCCCATAGTCCTCCTCCTCCTCTCCTCCTCCTCCTCCTCCTCCTCCTCCCTCCTCCTCCTCCTCCTCCTCCTCCTCCTCCTCCTTCCCCCTCCTTCCTCCTCCTCCTCCTCTCTGCAAATCCCACTCCCTTCTAGCACTGATGATGCTACCTAGTTGGGTAATAAAATGTCTTCAAGGAAACAATCCAGATGAGACAGCACCAAGGACCCCTCCTTTCCACAAATATTCTCTTCTGCCAGGACAGACCTTCCTGGCCGAGGAGGAGACTTTTGGAAATGCAAAATCTCTGTTGTGAGCTTTTTTTTCTGAAGAGGTCAAAAGGCCTGTCTTGTCCTCCCACCCACCCCCACCCCAGCCCCACATGCCAAAGGTAAAGGGGCAGCCGGTGAGCCAACTGAAGAACTTGGTCTTGTCCCGAAGGTCAGGTCAGCCTCTCGGCTGAATCCTCGTGGTATGGAAAAACCACTTGTTTTTGCCAACCTTGTGGAAGGGGGAGGATCTGCTGAGGATCTGGGGTGATCCGTCTCCTTCAACACATCGCAGATTCTTGGCAGCACACGGGGTCCCGTCCTTCCAGGGTCAGCCATCAGGAAGTCGGCTGCGACTGTAGGCAGCTTGCTAAAAATACTTCCTTTTGTCTTTTCCCTGAGCTGCCCGCAGCTTCCCCAAAGTGGTGCCGGGTTGTTTTTTGTTGTCGTTTTCTTTTTCAAAGTCCTGCTTCTGTGAACGCTGCTCGGCTTTGTTATGAGTGTGTGTGTGTGTGTGTGTGTGTGTGTGTGCTTGAGGTTCAATCCAGCCACCCCTCCCCAATGCATGACTTTTCAAGTGTTCTGTCCTCGGTGTTCTGTGCTTTTAATAAATCTCTCCCCTTGTTTTTCTGAAAACTCCGGAGTCATGATGAGCGCTGAAGCTGGCTGACATTTTCCTGGTGACTCACATAGTAAAATTAACCTTGAACTATTTGCATATGCAGCCGCTGTGTTCCCTGGCTCCTCTTTTCCTCTCCCTGCCTTCATGTGTGTGTGTGTGTGTGTGTGTTTGTGTGCGTGTGTGTACACACAGTCACACACACACACTTCCCTGGTCTTTTTATGCCTGTGCAGATTGCAAGATTTCTGGCTCCGTCTCACATTTTGTTTTTCTGATTTGATTTAGCACAGGGGGCGGGCAGGAAGGGGTGTGTGTATGTGTTTGTGTGTGTGTGTGTGTGGTGTGCTGGCGGGCAGGCAGCAGTTTCTGCTCCCAGTACACATGGACTTGAGCGAGCGAGAGAACACCCAGTCCTGGCCTTTGGAAACTGGCAGGCCGCGCACTGTTCCCTGACTGATAAGGGAGTACTGTAAATAAGACTGTACGGGCTGCCGTAAGATGCCCCCGCCTGCACTCATTGTTCTCGCTGTGTTTTGTGGGTCAGCTCTCTGGGTACGCGCTGTCCTTCCCTTATGTAATCAAGCCTGCGTATCTTGATGGAACATTCAAGATGTTTATTTGAAAGTCCCGGTTGGGTTGGGTCTTGGAAGCCTCCGGGACTGGATGATGGCGAGATGTTGATGTTTGGGAGTTGACCTACAGATTTCTGCCCTCTGGCAAGCGCGTCTCATGTGTCTATGGATACTCTCAGTCATCCAGGTCACGCTTGTCCCAAAGGTGCTTTTTCCAAAAGGCCACTGGACAGTCTTGTTTGGTTTTGTTTTTCCCCCTGAAAACATTTTGCTTCTCACCCAAGAAGCTTCTTCACTTCTTCAGAAGTTCTGAACCGAAGAAGTTCTTCTTGGATGAGAAGCCGAGTGTTTCCAAGGAAAATAACCAAGCAAGTCCAGTTGCCTTTTAGAAGTGCGTCCCGTGTGTTGAAGCTGAAGTTCTCCATCTGGGTTTCTCCGAGCTTCGTGTCTTCTCCTCTTTTGTGTCTTCTCCTCTTCCTTGGTCCTTTCCCCCTTCCTTCTGGACAGTAGACAAGTTTAGCCAGGACATTTATAAACTCTTGGGCCACTGTTGCTTCTTGTTGTTGGTTTGATGAAGAGGGCAGTGAAGGAGGCTGGTAGACTTCACTCGAGCCTGAAGCTTTCCCAGACCCTTCCCCACGGTCTGAAATACTGGGGGTTCTTACACAGGACTAGCAGCACGAATGCAAATCAGGCATGTTTCTTTAATATTTGCTTCTCTGTTTAGCATTTTAGAGCCATCTATGAATAACTGGCTACATTTAGTACTGTATATGTTTACATAAGGGACACGGTGGCTCAATGGCTAAGATGCTGAGCTTGTCGATCAAAAGGTGGGCAGTTCAACAGTTCGAATCCCTAGTGCTGCCGCATAACGGGGTGAGCTCCCGTGACTTGTCCCAGCTTCTGCCAACCTAGCAGTTCAAAAGCAGGTAAAAAATGCAAGTAGAAAATAGGGACCACCTTTGGTGGGAAGGGAACAGCGTTCAGTGTGCCTTTGGCATTGAGTCATGCCGGCCACAGGACCACGGAGACGTCTTCTTCGGACAGTGCAGGCTCTTCGGCTTTGAAACAGAGATGAGCACCACCCCCTAGAGTTGGGAACGACTAGCACATACGTGCGAGGGAACCTTTACCTGTGTTTACATAAGAGTAAGTCTTGATGGGCACCTGGGACTCCCAGCTGCCCTTGACTTTCAAAGACCAGTTTGGCTACCAGTGGTTACTTGGCATGGATACTGGATCTGCCCATGATAATGCTTAGTTAATTTTCAATCTTAATTTTAATTGATCTTTTGGAGTTTAATGTTACTGGTCACTTAACCAGTAACCCAAGATATGCCAGGTCTACCCATGGAGTAAATAAAATGTTAACCCCCAAACTCATCGCTGAAATAATGGAAGCATAGCACAGCATAATTTTGGGGTTCCACCCTTATCCGTCTGCCAGAAACGCTGAAGAAGGCGGAAAGTGTTGCTACACAACCCTCCCTTGCGGATACGCACAAATACCCACAGAAACACGTGCCTTGGGCCCTGCCCTGACCCCCAATTTCCCAGGGGCCCCTGAGGGGCTGAAGAATGCCTGCTCAAGCCAAACACCTTATTTTATGGAAGCTGCTTTCAAACCCAGACCAGAGTTCGGTTTGCAAAGCCCGTTCCTTCCTTGCCTCTGCCCATGTGCAGAGTCGCTTCCTCTTCTCCCTGAGTTTCTGGGGGTAGCCCAGCAGGGGAGCAGAGCTGCGGGGTTCAAGGGGGCTGCAGAGAAACTTTCTGGTCCTTCCCTTCCACCCTGGCATTGCGTGCTGCCCTTTCGTGACCAGTTTCTGGAACGAAACATCTCCCAAAGAGTCCTCAAACCCGTGTGATGGGCAGCTCTGATTTCTCAAGTCGAGCTGACCTCTCTAATTAGGATGGTAATGAAGCCGTGTTTATTATTTAATAAGCCCCTTTGGGTTGGACCCCCTTCCTCTGTTCCCTTCCTCTCTTCTTGCTTCTTGGATAGAGAGCCATGGGGCCCGTCTGTGCTGCCTCATGGGGCCCCGATTTTGCAAACCAACCCCTGCTGCCCATCTCTTTGCCCAGCAGGAGCACCTGTAGCCTTGCCCTGCCTTCTCCTTCCCTCCCCACGTGCCCCCCACCACCACCACACCCGGCCTGTGATGTTAGGACCCTGCCTTCCCCCCACCCCATTCCCCCAGCCCCCTGGATTCTGCTTTCTTTTGAGGGCCGGGCCATTTGGCTTAGGTACACTTGAGTTGTTTTGAATGCAAACTTGACATCTCTCCCCCCCCCCCCCTCTTTCCCCCCCCCCCCCCCCAAAGCAGCCGGGAACGGCTTATGCACAGTAAACAGGCAGACTGTCTTATTGATTAACAGATGAGGCCTTTATTATCGATCAAAGCTTGGCGAGAAAATTTATCACTTTTAATTTCACTGCTGCCAAATTTTTCTGCCTCTGAGCCAGCCGTTACTGAGGCAATTTAAAGGCAGGGGAATTATTCTCCGGCGGGGATGGGGAAGGGGTGTGGAGCGAGGGGCATCTGTTTTATTTTCCTCCCTTCTGGGGGTCCACCCTGCCGTGGGGCTCGGAGGGTCGTGACAGGCGCCTGGGAGGGTCTCCGGGGTGGGACGACCGAGGCACGGAGGGCTAAGGATAAGGCAACCCATCAGGCCCTGCTCGGTTCCGTTTTGCCACGGACGGATCGTATAGGGAGAAGCCTTCTAGAGGTCTTAACTCTCTTCTGCCATGTCTTCAGCAGAGGTCCACACACGGCCAGCCTCTGGAAGGAGCTGAGGAACAGACCCCCCAAAACCCAAAACCACCTCCAACTTCTCTGTAGTCAATCCGTAGTCAGTGACATTAACTCATCCCCATCCGCTCTACTCTCGCCGGTGCACCACGTTTCTCAGCGCCTGGCTGGAGACACGGGGAAACGGTGCCTGCTGGAATAGCTTTGGCCAACCTGTGGCACAGCTGGCCAGATGGGGATGAGAGTGCCTGCATGGCCTGGTTGGTGTTGGAGGCTGCTCTAGCCCAACGAGGCTTCAGTTTTCTGGAAGAGCACCGGGAGCTGCTCTGTAGGGAAAGAAAAGGGGGCCTCCGAGTGGTAGGCCTCCAGCTGTTGCTGGGAGAAGTCACCCTCTTTCTCAAACTTGGGGTTCTTCTAGGAGAGCCATCCCTTCCTTAAAGATGAAATCGCCCCCACTTTCTCTCTCTTTCTCTCTCTCTCTTTCTTCCTTTCTTCTTCTTCCTCCCTCGCTCCTTTCTTCCTTCCTTCCTTGCTTTTTTCCTTTTTCTTTTTTCTTTCTTTTTCCTCCCTCCCTTGCCCCTTTCTTTCTTCCTTTCTTCCTTTCTTCTTCCTCCCTCCCTCCCTCCCTCACTTTTCTTTCTTTCTTTTCTTTCTTTCTTTCTTTTTCTTTTTTCTTTCTTTCCCCTCCCTCCCTCCCTCCCTCCCTCGCTTCTTTCTTTCTTTCTTTCTTTCTTTCTTTCTTTCTTTCTTTCTTTCTTTCTTTCTTTCTTCAGACCAGGCTGTCCCTCAAGGCTGGGTCTCAGCATCTCTTGGAAGCGGTGAATCGAAACTTCCAGGTGTAACCCTTGAGTTCATCACTTTGGCCGAGTCTCTCCAAGGGCTTCTTCATTCTTCTCCCCAAGGGCTGTGCAGAGGCCCCGCGTGCTCCTTCTCCTTGTGATAACCGGGGCCCTGCCAAGCGAACAGTCGCCTCCTGCCTTGCTATGCATTTTCTAAGAAATCCCACAAATGCCACACCTTAACGCTGGTTGTGGAAATTATCTTTCGGTCTGGTGTGTCGTTCTTATCTGATAGTGTCGCTGCCGTTGTCTCGAGCCTTTTGTGTGCTGACGGCGTGTTGTGATCATTAGGGGAGCGTTGGAAGGCACGGAAAAACAAGACTGCTTACCACGCTGACATAATCAGGATGTTGAAGCCTGTTCGTTCTCGCTGGAAACGCTGGGTTTGTTTTGCATTACCTTTCTTTCTTTCTTTTTTTCTCTCCTTCTTTTATTTGCAAAAGAGAAGACTTTGTGTCCACATTGAAACTCACACTGCCCAGATAATCCCATATCTGCTTTGCTGGATCCTATCCGTCGAGCTCAGCCAGCTCTCCCAAGCGGTTGTGCCAGGAATTCCACAAAAAGTGGGGAGGGGCATTTTTGGCCCCCATGCCCGGAGTATTTCAGGTACCCCGAAGACCAGATGGCGGCAGACTGACAAGCTAACCACGCCACGTGGAGCCCTCCACGCTTTCCCCTGGCCTGGCACTGCCTTTTAATTTCTTTTTAGCCCTGGCATCTGCCTTCTGTGCCAGTTAGGTTGCTTGCCTGCTTTCCTCCTGGACTTAAGAGGCTTAGGAGGCCGTATCCTCCTTCTCCAAAGGGCCTGGAGATGCTCTGTTGAGGCCATTCCCAAGTACAGAACGAACTTCCTGGGAGCAAGCTCCATTAGTGTTCATTTCTCCTGCGTGGTGTTTCCGACTTCTGTGTTGTGTATGTGCGTGGCTGTTCCTTCCATCCACAAAGTTTGGATGTTAGGATTGGCCTAGGCAGCCCATAAAGTTCTCTGCCGTTCCAGTTCAGGTGAATTTTTTTTCTGCTCTTCTGGCTCTTTTGTTTTCTGGAAAGGCATCTGAGCCTGTCCGTAGCAGCACCATTATACAGTAGTGGCCAAAATTGTGGAAAGTGTGTTTTTGAGATTTGATGGCTAATAACACCACTTTTTCTTTGGAGTTTCAAGAGAATCCTATTCCACTGATGGGATGGCCTGGGAATAGCCCAGATTACCTTAACCCAATTGAAAATTCTATGGAGCCGACTAAAGAAACTGGTTAGTCAGAAGCGACCCAGCAATAAAACCCAGTTAATAGAAGCCATCCTTCAATCTTGGTTTCACATGATAGCAGCTGCAGAACTCAAAGACTTGGCTCACTCCATGGGAAGACGTTGTAAGGCCGTCATTCATGCTAAAGGTTACCCAACTAAGGATTAACTGACAGGGTGATCATTTTTGCATATCTTGTTTTTTCTATGTGTTTCACTTTTCTTCTTTATTATGTAACGGCTATTCTAATAGCAAACCCTTCATAAAAGTTATCGCATTACATTCTTGATTAAATTATCTTTCCGTTGATATATAATTTTATGGTACTACTCCCAAAAAAAAAAAAAAAGCAGTGTTATGACCTAGTTTTAGAAAATACACTTTCCGTCAAAAGGTTTCCACAATTTTGGCCACTACTGGGATCTTTGGGTGATGGGACAAGTTGCATTTTGGGGAGTCTTATATTTTTGATTATTCATTGTGTCCATTCAGGGATCTTTGTGGAGTGGAATGCAGGCGGTCCTTGACTTACAACAATTCAGTGGCCGTTCGTAGTTGCAATGGCACTGAGAAAAGAGATTTATGACCATTTTTCACACTTACGACCATTGCAGGGTCCCCACAGTCACGTGATCTACATTTGGAGGTTGGACAACTGATTCGCATTTATGACAGTTGCCGTGGTGAGCGAGCAAAGTCAATGGGGGAAACCAGATTCACTTAACAACCGTGTTACTAATTTAAGAACTGCGGTGATTCACTTAGTGGTGAGACATGTCATAAACTGGGGCAAAACTCACTTTAACAAATTTCTCACTTAGCGACTTGGGCTCAATTGCAATCGTAAGTCGGGGACTATCTGTAGTAAGCACTGACCGTTTCTAAGTCCACTGAATTTCTGCCTCTGTGTGTAAGGTAGACGGGAAAGGGATCTTCTGGATCCCTCGGTCCCGAGTTTAGCTCACTGTAGGAAAGCAGTCAAGAGTAGCATTGCTGGATCCATTTGATGCAAATGATTGAATGATCTCCTGAGGATTCAGCTGCTTCTGGAGCCACCATCTTTATGAAGGGAAGGGCCAATGCCATCTTCTACTTGTTGCTCTGCTGATGTTTGGTTGGGAGGTCCTCTTAGGAGCACAAGAGGTTCCACCTCTCCTTTCTCAGCTGCCATCTTGAGGTCCTTTTCAAGGACTGGAGGCCATCAGAACGAAGGAAATTAGAGCACCAACTAGGAACCTGGACTGAATGGATCTCTTCTCATCAGCACCATTGATCTACCTGCCCGTGGTGGAAAGCAGAGTTCCAATCCTGTATTTCTCCCCTATTTTATTTTTAAGTAAAAGTTCTGGAGAAAAGAGAAGAGGAGGTCAAATACACTTTGGAGATGTACAAGGCAGCTGGGGAACATCTCTGTTCCTTTTCTTAATCGTAGAACTTCTCCAGATGTTCCAAGTGACTCTCCATGCAAGGGTGGTGGCCCTCCCAGCCCTCTTTGAAATGGTCATGCAATTACATCATGTATCTGTCAAAATGTAGGAGGGGTCGTTTTCAGGGAAGATCCCCAGGACTTTGTTCCTGTTGACAGTTGTTCAGCTTGAGATCTGCTGAGAGTAAAACCATCTAATTCACTCCCAGCATCTGCCATATAATAGATACTCTATTTCTATCTCTCTCTATCTTCCTATCTTTCTATAGATCTATATATATATATATAGATCTACACCAACGTTCAGTATATGGCTTTTATCTTTAGATTTTCGTTTATTCCAAAACCCCAATAAAATGCCACAAAAACATATAAATCAGAGCTTGTCGGTAGCCTGATTCGGGGGTTAGTTTGGTGATGGCAGTGGGGTGCTTGCTCTTAGCACAGATCCAACCACTGAATAATTTTAAAATGTGGTTTTAATACTGGGATAGCTTGAAAAAAAACAACCAATCTTGCAAATCTCCATAACCCACAGAAATGAAAAAAATACAAAAATAAGAACCTTCTCGGATATCAGGGATCCGTTCAGATCTCTTGTCAACTCTACGTACAGTTTTCTCTGGACTGTATATTTGATAGTTGGGATGTTAATGCAATAATGTCCCCAAATATTGATGGAATAGGAGCGTGATATGCCTTGAAAGAGGAAACATGTATATTTGAGTGAAGATCATGGATTCATTCCAGTTAAAAAGTAATTTTTGCCCTGGATATGGTCAACTCTACTTTGGGATCTCTCAATTTGTGGTCGCTGTGCCGAGCGCAATTCAGTGTCTCAGAATCAGTTTAGTGACTGCTGTAATGATTTGTCAGGGCTTCTTGATATTAACGTAAATTTTTTTTCCCCTCTCTCTCTTCCTCTTTCCTTACAGCAGGTGCCAAAGCCTTTCTCTGCGATCATTGTGGTGCACAATTCTCTAAGGAAGATGCTCTGGAAAGTCACAGGCAGACCCACACTGGTAAGTCTCCTTTGGGGTTGGGCTTGTCCAAATTCCTCAGCTTTGGAGATAATGTCCTCTTAGAGATGGTTTGGTGGCACTTCTTCCTAAATGGGGCCTTTTTCTTGAACTGGCAGTGTCTGTATAATGGACCATTCAACCAGTGTTTGACTAGTATGTTCTGACGTTGAAGGAAATGAGAGGTCTTAACCTTGAAGAGAAAGTCTAGTTCTCTCGTGCCCAGTTTCTCCTCAACATTTCACAGTCTGAGCTTGGCCAGGAAAGGAACTGGAAGATCTATATTCATGGTGACTCCAGAATCACTGGGACTAAAGGTCCCAGATTGTCCATGTTTGATAACCATGTAGAAGACACCAGTTGGGAAGGCTGATCTTGATCAGTTATGCAGTCTATAAATAGAAACAGATAGGTCTAGTGAATGTAAAACATCTACAACTAGGGAGTAGAAACTCCTGTTGGAAAAGATAACTTTCTGGACTGGTTCCACCACTAGCAAAATCGGTGTGGGTGTTATGTGAGACGTTGCAACAGTCCAGTAGATCATCAATAATTTTCCAATTGGGTGAGGCTGCTTGGCCCCACTTTGGAGAGGCAGGGCGAGGTGAGGAGGGCTATGAAATGTGCCAATCAGCACTTTGCTCAACAGCTGTTGCTCAACACTGGTTGCCCCATTTCTGATTTGATCAATGCCTGATTTAATTGGGTTCACCTGAGCTGTGATGTGCCTGATCAGCAGGCGTTCCCACCAGGAGACAGGGACGATTGCTCCACAGCAAGGAGAAATGATCAAGTTGTCATTACATACAGTATGAAACAAGAGATGCTTTGAACTGGGTGTCCCAGAGGGCAGCTGAGGTTCTGGGCTGGTGCTCACCATCATGTAGATCCCAGAGTCTGTGCGACTGTGACCCCTCCAGGAGAGGTATAGCAACTGAGATCCTTCTAGAAGTTTTCAGTGACTCTATTCCCCAGCTGGTATGTCTGCATCCCGGGATGGGACAGTTGTTTCCAAAACATGAGGAAAAGATCCTGTTACTCCATTGTGAAGACTTCTTGCCTTTAATATTCGGGCAACTGAAGGACCTGCAAGCTAAGCTGAGAACCTGGAAGAGAAAACAACCTTGGTGGATTTCTGCTACTCAAAAGCAGAAAAGGAGGGGAGATGTCCTCTCCAGATTTTTTGAGCGAGGTTGTAGGAGAAGGTTCTCAGGGAAATGAAAGTGGGCATCCTTTCTTAGGTTATCAACCACCATTAGGGAACCAAGGGGAAGATGAGAGGCAAATCCTGGCCTTGTAGCCACTGATTTCATCCAGCTGACCCATTTTAGGATCCAATAGTCTAGTCAAACATTTTATCAGCCCACTAGACCTATGGGGAGCACCAGGGGTGAAATCCATCAGGTTCTGACAGGTTCTGTAGAACCGGTAGCGGAAATTTTGAGCAGTTCGGAGAATCGGCAAATACCACCTCTGGCTGGTCCCAGAGTGGGGAGGGAATGGAGATTTTGCAATATCCTTCCCCCAGGAGTGGGGAGGGAATGGGGATTTTGCAGTATCCTTCCCCTGGAGTGGGGTGGAAATGGAGATTTTGCAGTATCCTTCCCCTGCCATGCCCACCAAGTCATGCCCACCAAGCTACGCCTACAGCACCAATAGTAAAAAAATTGGATTTCACCACTGAGGAGCACCCATGTCCTTTGCTGCCACACAAGAGGGGCTTGGTTGATGTTGGCATAGAGCAGGGATGGGGGAGCCATGGCTGTTTGCTGGCCCAGGAATTCTGGGAGTTGAAGTCCACAAGTTGTAAAAGGCTCATGGTCCCTCACCGCTGGCTTAGAGGATTATGTGGCTCCATACGCTGCGAGAGGTAAACCTAAATATGTGGCTTAGCGCAGTAACTTTCACAATAACCTCCGATTAAACAAGCTGCAACTTTGCATGGCGTATGAACTCGGCTTCTGAGAACCATGAGGGAATTCCCCAATACAATTCCTCCTGGACTGTATTAAGGCAAGCAAATCTGTTTAGTACTGATCAAGCCACGCAGGTCATTAAGGATGGGATGTTTACACCTGAGAGCTGAAGCGTTAAGATGATAGATGTTCTCCTGCGCCTGGTTTTTCCAACGAGGACCAGGATGGTCAGCAATAGACCACTGGAAGGGACCTTGGAGGTCTTCTAGTCCAACCCCCTGCTTAGGCAGGAAACCCTACACTGCTTCAGACGGTTCAAATGGTTATCCAACATCATCTTAAAAACTTCTAGCGTTGGAGCATTTACAACCTCTGGAGGCAAGTGGTTCCACTAGTTAATTATTTTCACTGTCAGGAAGTTTCTCCTTAGTTCTAGGTTGCTTCTCTCCTTGATTAGTTTCCACCCATTGCTTCTTGTCCTACCCTCAGGTGCTTTGGAGAATAGTTTCTCTCTCTCTTCTTTGGGGCAGCCCCTGAGATATTGGAAGGCTGCTATCATGTCTCCCCTAGTCCTTCTTTTCATTAAACTAGACATACCCAGTTCCTGCAACCGTTCTTTATATGTTGTAGCCTCCAGTCCCCTAATCACCTTTGTTGCTCTTTCTAGAGTCTCAACTAAAATGCTTGAACGCAGCGGGTTGTTGGCTTTGTCATTTGATCTGGCAACTTCATGGCCAAAAGAGCCTGTTTACAAATTTAGGAACAACAGCTTTGCTCCTTCAGGGACCATCCAGGTGGTTGGTGGTCACTTGCAACAGATAAACTGGGCTGTTACCCAACCCCTAATCAGGGAAGGCAGCTTTGGCGCCTGGGTCCCACCAAGAGATCAGATGGTGGAGGTTGCCCATGTTCACACAGAGCAGTTGAGTCAGATGTCCCCACCCTTGATTGCTTGCCACAGTTTCAGGTGCAGTGGCACATGGGGAGGGGGGTCCCTAAGACTCATCCCCACCCATCTGCACCGTCTTCCCAGCTTCTGCCAAGGAGCAGCCCACGGCCTCTCCTACATGTATTTCCTTTTGGCCAGAGAGCAAATAAAACTTGTCCATCGCGATCCAGGACCTCCATGGATGTAGGTGGCCCAAAAGAGCACATGGGGCAAAGCTGCCATTTCCTCTCAAACTTCCTTTCTTTCCTTCCTTTCTCCCCAAACTCACAGAATCAAGAACATGAGTCCGTGTGAATATGTTTGTGTGTGTGTGTGTGTAAACAAGCCAAGATAGGAGTCAGAAGCATGTGGTGAGGTTGTTCTGTTTCCAATCAGTATTGAAATCCAATTTTTTTTACTACCAGTTCTGTTGGCGTGGCTTGGTGGGCGTGGTGTGGTATGGCTTGGTAGGCGTGGCAGGGGAAGGATACTGCAAAATCCCCATTCCCTCCCCACTCTAGGGGAGGGTACTGCAAAATCCCCATTCCCTCCCCACTCTAGGGGAAGGGTACTGCAAAATCCCCAATCCCTCCCCACTCTAGGGGAAGGATACTGCAAAATCCCCATTCCCTCCCCACTCTAGGGGAAGGATACTGCAAAATCCCCATTCCCTCCCCACTCTAGGGGAAGGATACTGCAAAATCCCCATTCCCTCCCCACTCTAGGGGAAGGGTACTGCAAAATCCCCATTCCCTTCCCCACTCTAGGGGAAGGGTACTGCAAAATCCCCAATCCCTCCCCATTCTGGGGCCAGCCAGAGGTGGTATTTGCCGGTTCTCCGAACTACTGCCAGATTCCCCTCCCCCTTCCACATGCCTCTGCCAACTGGCACCCCATGCATCATGGGCCTTCATACATGACATGATATAATTAATGCAATGATGTTGGTCACATACGATGTCCTTGTAGTTTGCCCCAGACCGAAAGATCACCTGTGGCAGGTACGTTAAAGCTCCCAGCTAGAGGGAAAGGTGGACATTCTGTGCCTCTCTTGGCAGAAGAAAAACACCTGTTTGTCTCATGCTTCCTTCTAGGAAGCGTCTCTCCCAGGCGCCCTCCTGGAACTCAAGTCGGAGAGAGTTGCCGGCTGCCAACATCTCCGCTGACCTTGGGCGGGGAGGGACCCGCAGAGAGGCATGAAGTGTGTTTTGATTGAAAACTTTGAGATGACATGTCAGGGGCTGCCAAGGAGATCGGCGTCCGTGCCAGGGCTCAGAGGGCGACATCCAAACGCAGAATGGAGAGGAACAAAAATAGGCGGCGTTGGGTCACTGTGACCCGATGAGACGCGTTTATCATCGCCTTCTTGAGCTGTAAACAAGGCCTTCTCGGTTACATGTCAGAAAGGGGCTGTATTTTCAGAGCTGGCTTCCTCCTTGCCAAGAAATTGATAGCTTCCTCTCGCTGAGCAGGACGTCAGGCTGCACTTCAGGGGGGGAGGAAGACAGCCTGCGCTCCAAGGGAAGGAGCCTTTTTCAAAACCCTGCAAGAAGGCTGTGGAGTTTCCTCAGCTTCCATGGGGGAAAGCAAGCATCATTTAGCTTCCCCACCGCACCCCACCCCCTTCAGATTGAGGACGGTGGAGGGTTCGAAGTGGTCGGCCATCTTGTTCTGCCATTTTTGTGGACCTCAAATACCGGTTAAGTCTCGGGGAATATCTGTTGCCTTGGTGGATCCAAAGGAGATCTATTTTTTTCCTAGGAGTTCTTTTGCAGAGCCAAGAGGGCTTCTGGTTGTGGAGTGGAATGGATCCTCTGTGGAAAGGAAGTTAGAGCAATAGGTTGAAATTAACCAAGAGCCAAATGCAAAATTAAGAACTCGGAGAACAGGAATCAAATGCAAGGGGCTACGTGGCTTGCAAACCATCTTAATCTTAGGAATTAAGCAGGGTGCTGAACCTTAAGCAGAGGAGACAGAAGGGGGATATAAAAACCCTCTTTAATTACCCAAAGGGATGTCCCCCAGAGGAAGCCCCCAACCTGCTCTCCATCCTTCCAGAGAGCAGGACACAAAATCACCTATTTGAGATTCCATCAACAGTGGAACCAATGAGGCAGGCAGGTTCCCCCTTTACCAGAGGCGTTGAAGCAGAGCCTGGAGGCTTTAATTTGGATGCCTGTACAGGATCCAAGCTGGACTTGAGGGGGCTCAGTGATGCCCCCACCACCATTGTCAGGACTGCTAGATGTAACAGCAGTGAGGATTTCAGGACCAAGCAGGAAGGGCTGATTATCCCTTACCTTCTTTCTACGCTTCCCAGATGGGCAGCAAGGATTAAGATGGTCTTTCCCACTGCTCCTTCTACAGATGTGGGTGCCCCAAAATTATAAGGATTGTGGTGACTGCTAGCAGATTTGGAAAAGCTGGCTTAGACATAAAGAGGTTAAACACATAAATGTGTCTGTTTATCATGTTGCTGTAAGAGAGTTAAGATCAGGGCATGTATGAAGTGTCCCTCTAAGGAACTGATAGGACATGTCCATCCCTTTCAGCCACTGGTAGGCATCTGTCATCCCTGGACTTGGCACATCCTATTTCAAAGCCGACTGCCCATTCTTATAAGAACAAATTCCACCAATTAATGAGAGGTCCCAGGGTCGTAGGCCCCCTTTCATACTTTTGCCAAGAAAGCAACATGGATACATCTCTGCAGTTACCAGGAATTGAGCTGAACGGAAAAGATGAAAAAGTCATTTTTTTAATGAAATGTCAAGTGAAGAAGTGTTTTGTGTTGTTACTAAAAACAAGGATGATTAATGGTTGAGTATGGGTATACTCTTGGGTATGAGTCAGGAATGTATTTGTTGCATGTGGCTATGAGGAACGTCAAGAAGATCTGATATGTTCTGGAGGCTGGTTGCAATGTCTTCTGCTTGAGGAAGGATCTATGAGGCAGGCAGGACATTTAGAGAAATGGATATTTGGATTCTTGCAACTTCATGAGTCTCTGGAATGGCTGGACATTTCTAACAAGTCTCGGTGTTACCTCCTATTCCAGCCTTCTTCAGATATTTCAGAATTCCATCTTCCCAAATCTGGACGGCAACCAATTGGTGTAGGTTGAGGATCCGTTGATAGTGACCCAACAATTCGGTCAAACTGGGCCACGCTAAAGCGTGTGTGGTCTTTTGGTTGTAGTTGGAGTGGAAATAGTCTCCCTTTTTCCTCCCTCTCTCAACTTTTCTTCTTCTCAAGAACAAGTCCTCCAAATTTCCACGGAATCAGATTCGCATCTCCTTGTTTCTGCCTTGGTTGGAAAAGGTGGGAAACCATGTTCTTGTCAAATGAAAAAAAAAAAGGAATGATCTCGGTCCCTGCCAGCTGCCAGCTGCCTGGTTGCCTTAGCCAGATCCCCCAGGGGTTGCATACGTGAGCGGGATTCTTCCTCTTCTTCGCTCAGAGCAGATGACTTTAAAATATCAGAGGTGATTGCTCTAAGGTTTCTCAAGGCCGGCCAAGTTATTTCACATGAGCAAAAGTTTTTGGAGCAGAACACGGTCTGACGTCTCACTAGGGAAGTGCCTTTGTCATTGTACACCCATCCTCTGGCCACCGTTCACTCTTTCCCACTACCCTGATACGTGGGGTGATTCATACCAAGGGTAGTTTATGAGCCTATCGTTTCTCAGCCACAAGTTTGAGTCCTGGTCTCCAGAGCTAGGTGGACCCCTCAGGAGTCCTGATCCGTGCAGCCCAACATCTGCACGTGTGCCCAGGTGTGCATGGGTGTTGATTTGTCCTGACTGAGCAAAGGCAGACGTGTTTGGCCACCACATGATACCATTTCAGACAAGTGGTTGTCCAACCTCTTCTTAAAATCCTCCAGGGATGGAGCACCCACCAACTTCTGGAGGCACTGATGAATTGTTCTCATTCTTAGGGAAATTTCTCCTTAGTCCTAGGTTGCTTCTCTCCGTGATTTGAGGACTCTTGTTTCCAAACAAGAAGGGAGCTGTCCATCCCGTTCCACAATTTTTTTTCTTCCTGATGCTTTAGTTCAATGTAAAGCATTCTCATTGGGGGGAGGGGAAAGGCCCCCAGCCCCCTTCCCCTTCCCCAGCTCTTCTGACTGTTGCTTCGACGTCTTCCTTCTGGCCTTGGTTAGCCAGGTGCAACCTTGTCTCCTGCACACCTTCCGTCTCGACCCTGCGTGACGCCTTTTCTGATTTTGATTTGGGTTATTGGCAGCTTCTACCACACCCCCTCCCCTCCCCCCTGTCTCGTTCCAGATCATTAGTAAACACGTTAGTACATCACTGCTGTTGCTGGCAAGCCAACAAGAGGAGAAAAAGGGGGGATTTTCTCCCCTCCCTCTGTTTCTTGGGTAAAAGCTGTGGGATGTCCAATGGTCCCCTTGCCCCCCAGCGTCTCTGGAAAAGACCCCCAGCAGCCCACCCCAAAGGAAGGGAGAAGTCCATAAAACCCGATGTGTAACCGAAACATGAAAAGCCATGAATTGCTTTGCTTTTCCCCCCTCCCCTCCCTTCCCCGCCCGCCCCCTTTCCCGGGGATGTTGGTAGCATTTTGATTTAATATTGGACAAACACAGGGGCCTTTTTTATTCAGCACTCCCAGGCCTTGGGGCTGTTATTCTTCCAAATTTAATAGCATTGAAATTGCAGGGTTTGTGATAATTTGCCCATCACTTTCGCTGCTTCCATTGATGTTTATTGTCAGCGGGATGGAATCTCGATCCGATTCACTTAGATAACATGTCTGTTAAACATTTAGATAATTGTGCCATCATTAAGTTGTCACATTATTTTAGAGATTCAAAACAGTATCGTGGTAAGTGGAGGTACCGGGAGAGGGTGGGGATCGTCTCTCACAAGGGGTGGCAATTGCTGGGAAGGAGACGGAGGGGAGCGTGTAGCTCACAACTTGCCTTTTGTGTGTGTGTGTGTGTGTGTGTGTGTTTGTGTGTTTTAAAAAAAGAGCAAAAGTTGGCTGGCGGCACCTTTGGAGGAAGCATTAAAACAAGCTTCATTTCCTCCGATCAGAACTGTCGAAGGATTGCATTAGGGGCTGTTTTTCCAGCCAGTTTTCACATCTGGAGAAAACACAGATCACCTTTGTCTTACCTGGAAAGATCAATTCGTGGCAGCCAAGGGGGCCTCCTTCATTCCATGTGAACAGAGGATGCCAGCGTTCATTGGATTGCCCGCACACCAAAGGGCACCAACGAACAACCAGCCAGAGGATAGCATAACATTTAGGCTTAAAATACCACCCCATAAAACTTTCTAGATGGTTTACAATGTCAGCATTATGTGCATATTGCCCCCAACGATCCAGGTCCTCGTTTTACCCACCTCAAAAGGATGGAAGACTGAGTCAACCTTGAGCCCCATCAGGATCAAACTCCAGGCTCTGGGCAGAGTTTGCCTGAAATACTGCATTCTAACCACTGCCCCACCAGGATCCTATTGGTATTCATGCTGTGTTCACATGGACAACCCCAAATCTTCAAATAATTGGAGAGTGGGGGGAGGATCAGGTAATGATGCCCCTGAGGAAAGAGCCCATGAGAGAGTGGTTGTGGCCACATGTTTACGGCATGCATGGAAAAGATCTGACCCAACAAACTTCACTCTCTTGGACTGGTTGAAGATCTTATTCCATTAGTCAGAGATTTCCACCTCCATTAAAGATGCTGGGGTGTGTGGAACCTTAGACCAAGTTCTTGACTTCCCAAGAAGCAACGTGCTAAGGTGGTATCAAAAGACTGGCACCTGTTTCTCTCAGATGCCCCTCAGATAGTCTCCAGGACATCCAAAGGAACGGTTTGGAAACCAGTAGTCCTTCTCCTCAAGCAAGTCTTCTACAGCCGCTGAAATAGAGATTCCAGATTGCCATCAGAATGAATAAGCATTAATAGATCTGTCTTCAGTGATATTATTTAATTCTTGGGACGTTTTATTGTAGACAGTGGTCAGCCTACATTTTGTAAGTAATAATCTCACAATTTAGTAATGGGCTGGGTGGAGCAACCATGTCCTTTTTCTGGCTTGAGTCTTCTTCTCCACCTCAACTCCTCTACCAGTTCCATGAAATGCCCATAGAAGAAAGAAGAAGGTCTCTCGGTCCTCCTATTTGCATCTCAAATTGATAAACCCTCCAGTGTGTCTCTTCCTCTTCAGAGAAGATGCTAGAGTTGGCTCTTGGTTATAGTTGACCTTTTTCTCTTCTCCCTTGGCAGCAGTTCAGGTCCTATTAATAAACACTGCTACCTGAATTCTGGTGTCACCACAAGTGTGTGTATAATTCATTAAAAAGGCAAAGAATGGATAGGTGGAGTCTCGTTGGCTTTTCATCCCTTGTTGGACAATCCAGAACTTTCTTCCCTTCTGACAGTGCCCCCATTGACTCTTGGAAGCTTGTCTCTTCTCCCCCGGCCCCACTCCCTCCCCAGCCTGAATAAATGAAAATTCCTTCCCCGGGAAGCAAATGAGTTTCTATTACTGCTTCACAGTACTCTAGAGAGTTTTAAGATAGCAGCTTGATTAAGCTTGTGGGGAAAATACTATCAGCTTGGTACTCCATAGACCGGGATAATGTACCGTTGGCATTAAGTATGTTTAAGGGTAATTATCTTTCCCCTTTTCATATTGGTTACATGGAAAGAAACGTGAGGAAGGGGGAATTCGGAGGGTTGGAATTCGGACTCCACGTTCAGCAGGGACAGGTGAAGTGAGCACCTGGAGGGCGAAATGCAAGGCCCTCTTCATTGTTGTCCTTTACCTATCGAGTGCTGAGTCCTAATGTCTTTGAGTGAAGGATGGTTATGAGGTTTTCTCCAAAGGAGGTTTTCAATCGCAGGGAAACCATTTTTCTCCTTGCTAGCCACTGCAGCTAACCACACCATTTGAAACTCCCTTCCTACCATTCTGGCAGCCGAGTCTCCATCTGATCTCTGACTTACAACCAAGGACAGGTTTAAAAGGCTCTTTAGATGTAACACAGCAGCTGTTACACAACCCAAGGCCACCATCTCTTTTTGACTTTCTTGAGATTGATGGATTGACGGATGATCCAAGATCAAAACTCAGACAAATTATTCCATGTGCCTGTTGACTCAAACCCAAGGAGCTACATTAAGTCAATGAAGGAAACCTACAATCCAAAACTGCTTAAATAAGAATGTGATATATTTGGGACCATAAGAATTTTATGGGAGCTTAAGAAGAGTCCTGCTGTAACAGGTTGATACCCATTTTAGTGTGGCATTTTGTTTCTGATAGTGGCCAACCTTTGGGGAGTGGTCAAGTTGAAGGTAGAGACCCTCCCCTTTCTCCTGGTTATTCCCCCACAAATGGCATGTCTTCTGATCCAAAGGCAACTTGGAGACCTCAGGATGAATAGTCCTCCATACATTGATCCTCCACAGTGGTAGCTATCACCACATCTTGCCCTAATGCAGGGGTGTCCAACCTAGGCAACTTTAAAGCTTGTGGACTTCAACTCCCAGAATTCCCCAGCCAGCAGGAATTCTGGGAGTTGAAGTCCTCAGGTCTTAAAATCGGCGAGATTGAACATCCCTACTGCATTCTAAAGTTGACTAATGTGCCTCTGGAACAAGCCTTCTTTTGCAGAGATCTGCAATGCAGCCCTCCTATGCCCTGGGATCCCACCCAGAAGCTTTGAGCTTTCTCAATAATGATGTAGATTTTCATTGACCTGGGGCCTTTCTTGCACACAAGGCATGTCTCTTAACATATATGTGCCACGGCTTCCTAAATTTGCAAGGAAGCTGTTCAAGTAAGCAACCGTGTTCTGATGGACCGATCGTTGGGATACTGTAGGAATCTGTCATCCATGTTGTTCCTGCTTGCCCAAATCTTTCAGTGGATTATGTAAAAGTTAGGAGAGTTGCAAGAAAGAAGGGGGAGAGATTCCCTCTGTACCCCAATGCTGATTGGTCGACTCTGTCATCACCCCCTTCCTCTTTCCTTTCATGTGGGATTCAAACAAGCAAGGGAAAGGCTTCAATAGAGATTATTTGTATTGCAAGAACTCCAGCAACATCTGGGAGAGAAGGGAAGGGAGCCACCATCTTATCCTGCCAGCCTTCATGAAAATAAGAAATTCTTTGCAGACCTTTTCGTTTGAATCCCTCTGTCTTCATACAGAAGATGTCTCAGTTCCGCGATTGTTTTAGTTACTCTTTTGTGTACTCCCTAATAACTTTTCTGAGATGGGACAGCTGGAGTTACAAATAGCAAATCTGTCTCTTTCTGTCTCTCTCTCTCTCTCCGTCTCACTCGTTCACCCTCTCCTTTTAGATGATGTGGTGTGAATGTCTAAGACAAGGACAAATAAATAAGTCCAGCCACATTTTCCCCAGCAAGTTCTCACTGGCAATAACATCCGCGGCTGACGGCCGAAGCTATGTTAGGAGGTCTCGAACAATCCTACCACTTATTTTTGGTATTGGAGGATCTGAAAGCTTGGCCTGAGACATGTCTTTCTTTCCCACCCCAGATTGGCTCCCGGCCACGCGCGGCCTTGCTTTGCCTCCTTGTAACCGAATCTGCCTGATGTACTTGAAAAAGGGCCATCAGAATGTTTAGAGAGGAACAGAAAGTCCTGGAGCTGGTGTCTCTTTTTGGAAAAGACTCCTTTCTATAATCGGAGCCTTATGACTCGCAGCTGAAATGAGTTTGCTGCGAGCCTTGGCTCCCGCCTCGAAAACGAAATGCCTCGCACACAAAAACAAGGTTCATCCTCCCTCCTGAGGTTGCTTGGGCAAGGGAGCACCAGACGGATGGCCGAAGGGCTCTCACACTCACTGGGCACACTGGCCCAATTCAGGCCCTCTGTCCTGTGGGCTGGAGGATGGTCCCGTAGGGTCTTCTTTTGCAGAGGGACACAATCCTCAGGGGGCAAATTCTCCCAACATCTCATGGGCTTCCTGAGGTTCCTCTCTTGTCAGCTGTGCCACCTCAAACTGCAGTGGAGAAACGTTGTTGTTGTTATTATTTTTAGTTTTTACTCTTTCCTGACAAAATGCCCTGAATGGTTCTAATGATACAAGAGCACAAAGGCACCAGGAAAAGAGGTGGAAACCAAACGATCTTCAGGATCCAATCTGGGTCAGGCACTAGGACCAAAACCTAGTCCTCCGAGGTTTTGGACTCGTGCTGGAGCCCATCCTCAAGGAACTTCTCTCTCACTAGAATGTGGCAATAGGATTATTGGGAGGCCTGCTCTTTGGATAGGTCCCATAAGCCCTTGCTGTTGCCCCAAGGGATTGAGAGTGAAAGGATTCCCAAATGCCTGGAGGACATCTTGGTGCCCATCTCCAATCTAGTCTTTCTGAATTGTGGGTCCTTGGTGCTCTCTGAGCTGGGATTGTTTTCTTGCAGATGTTTCGTTACCCAACTAGGCAACATCATCAGTGCTAAAAGGGAGTGGGGTTTGGTCTCTGTTTATATGCACTTGTCTTGACTGGGTTGACTTGGTCTCCTTAAGTGTAGGAGATAATATTCATCTCCCACCTCTCTGTCATGAAAGTCTTGTGTAGGACGCTAATGAGCACATGGGTGAAATCACATAGAAATGATGAAGAGTTAGAAGTTTTCCTTGATTCCATCCAGACAGTTTTGCCAAAATCACACAACTCATCATGAAGATGTAGGTTCTTCTAGACCAGGGATGGTCCTTCTGGTTTGGATTGGGGTATTCCTGCTAGGTCCTTGTGACCTTCATGCAGCGAAGGATTAGATTAGAAGAAATTCATCTGGAAAGGTACGGATTTTACGTGCATCCTTTGTGTTTTTATGGCAAATTAATATACAAGCAGGAGTTAACCACCCTAAGACTGGAAGAAGGAAATGCTGGATAAAACCAACCTTGGTAGCATCTTCCCTCTCTTCCCTTTGGCCTGAAGTATGAAGCATTCTTCATACGTTGACTGACAAGGGATGATCCCAGCTTGGCCCACCTGAGTTGGTATCTTCTGCATTGATCGGTGGTGGTTCTTTCTCACAGTTTCAGACAAGAGATCCTACTTCCCAAGCAGTTACCCCTTGACAGAACTACGGTTTTTCTGCAGTCGTAGCACTGCTGTTGGATGAAACAATCTACAAAGTATTTCAGAGCTGTGGCCCAAATCCGTGCTGTTAATTTGCAGATGACATCACCGAAACAGCTTTTTCGCTATAACATTTATTCCATCTCTCCTTTTTGGCTACCTAGTTCTCTCTGCGGCTAGAACGCCAAATATTAGGGGTTTCTGCCAAGGCGAGCTTTTAAGTTGTGTTTTGCGAGGCTCAAATTTCCTTCTAGTGCATCTTGTGTGAGTTTTTGGCAACGTGGTTTTCCAGCCTTAAAATAGCTATATATCACAAGTTGTGTTTGCAGCGCATAGAATCAGGGGTTAGTTAAGGTTAGGGTTTCTTGGCTCTTGTGGGTTTGAAGCATTTCCCCCTCCCCAATTCTAAGATATCTAAACACAGAGACTCTTTGTGTGGCTGTAATGTTGTGTGACAGCATTTGAAATCTGAATCTAAGTACACATTCTGAAAACCGGGAAATCTCCCTGGTTTTCAACCCAGAAAGGGGCTTGGGGGAAGGGGCTGAAACAGCCTGCTAACTTTTCTTTTTTTAAAAAAGTCGGTAGCAAAATTATAATCCTGGGCTGCTGATTTTCTGAAGCTGCAGTTCAATCTGCTTGAAAGAATAGGAAAAATATGCAAGACCTTGGAATCTATATTTAAACGAACGGTGAATAGCCCTGGTTTAATTTTCCCCTTCTGCAAAACCTATTTAGAGAGCGATGAGAAAAGCCCTTTTTTGCTAAGCTACAGAAAACCTTTCTTGTCCTTTAATTCTAGATGAACAGGATTAGCGTGAACATATTTAGCCTCTGACCTTTGGACAAAAGCATTCTCAAATTTAGTGGCCAAGTGGGACTCCATTTAACTGAGCCAGTTCGGCATCTTGGCATCTTGGGGAAGGGAGAGGGTGTTTGTTTTTGGGATTCCCCCCCCCTATTTCTTCCCTCCCCTATTCCCCCCCATAAGCAAAGTTCAAAAATCCATCCTTCGATGACGCCCTCCTGCAAGTCTCTTCTTCAGATGGAGGGTGAAATTTGGAATGGTTCTCATCCTGTCCAGGTAGGAGAAGAAGAGCAAAGGTTGACCTTGTCTGAAGAGTTGTAGAAAAGCTGATGGGTTGGGGTTTTCTAAGAACCCCACAAGGTCTTCAGCCAGCCATTCAGTTGAGGTTGTTGGACATCCTTTCCCCATCAGTGGTTCTTCTCTGGTACCCAAATCAGAGCTTTGGGGCTCCTAGCTCTTCACCACATAGGGAGGACCAAACAAACTTCCTGACAGTGAGGACAATTAACCAGGGGAACAGAAGTTGCCTTCAAAAGTTATGGGTGCTTCGTCGTTGGAGGTTTTAAGAAGAGACTGGACAGCCACTTGTCTGAAATGGTATTGGATCTTCTGCTTTAGTTGGACTAGAAAACCTCCAAGGTCCCTTTCAAGGTGGTCTCCTCCTCCTCCTCCTCCTCCTCCTCCTTCTTCCGCCTCCTCCTCTTCTTCTTCTCCTTCTCCTATTTCTCCTCCTTCTCCCTCCTCCTCCTCCTCCTCTTCTTCTTCCTCTTCTTCCTCTTCTTCTTTCTCCTCGTCCTCCTCCTCCTCCTCCTCTTCTTCTTTTCCTTCTCCTTCTCCTCCTCCTCTTCTTCCTCTTCCTCCTCCCCCTCCCCTCCTCCTCTTCTTCTTCTTCCTCTTTTTCCTCTTCTTCTTTCTCCTCCTCCTCCTCCTCTTCTTCTTCTTTTCCTTCTCCTTCTCCTCCTCCTCCTCTTCTTCCTCTTCCTCCTCCACCTCCTCCTCCTCTTCTTCTTCTTCCTCTTCTTCCTTTTCTTCCTCTTCTTCTTTCTCTTCCTCCTCCTCCTCCTCTTCTTCTTCTTTTCCTTTTCCTTCTCCTCCTCCTCCTCTTCTTCCTCTTCCTTCTCCACCTCCTCCTCCTCTTCTTCTTCTTCCTCTTCCTCTTCCTCCTCCCCCTCCCCCTCCCCTCCTCCTCTTCTTCTTCTTTCCTCTTCTTCTTTCTCCTCCTCCTCCTCCTCCTCTTCTTCTTCTTCTTTTCCTTCTTCCTCCTCTTCTTCCTCTTCCTCCTCCCCCTCCCCCCCTCCTCCTCTTCTTCTTCTTCCTCTTCTTCCTTTTCTTCCTCTTCTTCTTTCTCCTCCTCCTCCTCCTCCTCCTCCTCTTCTTCTGCTTTTCCTTCTCCTCCTCCTCTTCTTCCTCTTCCTCCTCCCCCTCCCCTCCTCCTCTTCTTCTTCCTCCTCTTCTTCCTCTTCTTCTTTTCCTTCTCCTCCTCCTCCTCTTCTTCTTCTTCCTCTTCTTCCTCTTCTTCTTTCTCCTCCTCCTCCTCCTCTTCTTCTTCTTTTCCTTCTCCTCCTCCTCCTCCTCCTCTTCTTCCTCTTCCTCCTCCACCTCCTCCTCCTCCTCTTCTTCTTCTTCCTCTTCTTCCTCTTCTTCTTTCTCCTCCTCCTCCTCCTCCCCCCCTCTTCTCCTTCTTCTCTTTCTCCTTCTCCCTTGACTTGCCCATGAAGAAGCATCCCTGGCGGGGCGAGCCCCCAAGCCTTCCTCTGGATAATTAGCCCTGAAACATATAAAGAGGCCCTGGCCGCCTCTCCGTCCACCGTAAAATCCTCCGAAGGGCCTGTGGAATGCCAGAAGGGGCCTCTCTTAAGCCGGTGTCCACTTACAGTTCATCTCTCATAAACTCCACCGCTGGGCTAAGGGCAGCCAGCCCAGGCCTCCTGGTATGTGATTGATTATCTGGTATTTATGCCACTGAGGAGTTTTCAGCGGCTGCGGGTCAAGGGGTCATCTTGTGTGTCCTGCTGAAAATCCGTTTCCTTTTGTACAGTGAGGGCTGGGTGAGCAGCACACAAAAACCACCTTTTTCTATTCCTTGGGAAAAAGGGGAGGGGGACAGGCCAGTGTCAATGATTTTTTTTTTCCCCCCTTCAGCCATTCTGAATAGTGTCCTTTTTAATTCTAAAGAACTTTAATTAAAAGTAGCAGGGGAAAGTTCATCTTGACAAGGGTTAGCTTACCTTATGTGCTGTCCTGGGACCTTCAAACCCACATTTGCGGGATGGGGGGGGAGGATTGTTGATTCTCGCCCCCCCCACCACCACCCCAGCATGACTAACGAGTTGGTTGTGTGGTTTTAATTAAAGCTGGGTCTCAAACAAGAGGAATAAAATCAGAAGTTGGGTTGGGGATGTCTTGTTTTTTATTTATTTTTTAAGCCCACTGGGGTCTCTCTCGACCGTTCTCGCAATTCTGCTGGAGGATTGGGGGGGGGGTCTTGCAATCTGTAAAAAATCCCACTGGGGGTTTGAAAATCGGATTCCCTTTAGCCCAGAGATACAAGAAACATTAGATTCTTAATGGACGCAGCTCAATGACGATAGACCAGATAGAGGGACTTGCTTTGAAGAGCTTCCAATCTTAGCCTTGCAGCCAGCGGGAACCATGTGGAATATGCTTGCAGGTTGGGCTCCTAATAGTTTTCAAAACTATGACAAACTTCCAGAGAAGGTTTCTCCACATTTTTCTTTGGCTCTTACGGTAAGATTCAAGACTGCACAGTGGGGTCTGCGTGGTTATAGAGACATAGGATTCCCTCACCTCCCCAAGGTGACTATCTTCATCCATTCAAATTCCTAAATAGCTATTACAGAAACATTCCGCCATGATATTTGTCCCATCAGAGATGGTCCAAGGGTTGTTTCAACGAAAATATTGTCAGATGGGGCACAGGTTAAATCCAACTCTAGGGAGTGGGAGAGAATATTGTGAATGTGCCCACACACATCTCCAAAGAGCTCCAGAGGATGGCAGGGATGTCCCCCTCCCTTCTCCTGTATAGTCTCCCGTCTTTCCTTTTGCAACTTTTGCCACCACTTTGAGAACTTCCAAGAACAACTTCTCCAGAGAGAGATTGTCTTTTGTTCTGAGCCTTCCCAAATATCGTTTACTGCCGAAGGTCTTCAGCAGCTGGGAGAGGTGATGAGGGAAAGCCAACCTTGTGCAGGTAAAATGTCAGGATGGGGGCAGGGGGGGTAACCTTTGAGAATCGGCCAATTAATTGCTGATACAGGACAATGCATTAAAAAAAAGGGGGTGAATTGTTCCCTGAATACATTTAACCTCCGTATTTTGAATAAAAATAAGCCCCCCCCTCTTTCTGAGCCTGGTTTTTCAGTCCCATCACCCTTATTTCTCTGAGGCACATGCTCTTCTCTGGGGTCCTTGGTGGTCTCTGAGCTTGGTTATTTTCTTAGTTGTTTCTTTCATTACTCAACTAGGTAACATCATCAGTGCTCGAAGGACTAGTCCAGTGTTTCTCAACCTTGGAAGCTTGAAGATGGGTGGACTTCAACTCCCAGAATCCCCCAGCCAGCAGCGCTGGGATTCTGGGATTTGAAGTCCACCCATCTTCAAGCTTCCAAGGTTGAGAAACACTGGACTAGGAAATCCACCCTACTTGCCTTAACATCTGCAAGAAAACACACACCAAGCTCAGAGAGCACAGTTCAACCCTGAGCTGCAAATCCTTGGTTCCCTAGGTGGCTCAGTGGCTAAGACGCTGAGCTTGTCGATCAGAAAGGTCAGCGGTTCGAATCCCTAGTATAGGTCTCCCGCGTGAGCAGGGGTGTGTGGACTAGATGACCTCCAAGTTCCCTTCCGACTCTGTTACTGTTACTCCTGTCTTCTGTGGATGCTCTTCTTTGTCCACGCATCCAGAAAAGGAGCTCGTTTCTCAGTCAAGTCCTCTGGTTGGACTTGCCAGCTTTCTCCTGAGATGGTGCATATTGATTCTGTGTAGACCCGAGCAACTACGCTTTTCCTGTAACCTGCAATGTCCAGAATCTTGGACATCCTTAGACCAGACTCACCCTGTCCAGAGTCACGCCAGCCTTTCTGCATCACCCATCAGTTCAATTCTCGGTTCTTCTTTGGATCGTCGTTAATATGTCCTCACCTTTTCATTTCCTGTATCTTGGGGGCTTAACTGTGTCTTTGGTCTCCCTTTATCATTTCCTTTGTTAAAATACTTCATTTCTGAAGAAAACGTCGCTCTGAAATTCTGCAAGAGGACAAGGAAATTATTTGCAATTTGACGATTTCAACCAAGGTGGTTTTTTTTATTGATTTTTTTAAATGAATGACCTTTACTGTAAGCCGGGTGGTGGGAACAAACGAATAGGAAGGCATATGCAACGTGTTAAGTCTTCTTAAGCTTTTTTTATTTTTATTATTAAGCCAGAGTCTAGACTGGGATCTGATAAAAGAGGTGATAAGATGCTTTGGTTTACATTAGTTCCCACCTCGCATTTGCCTTTATCTGGAAACAGGAAATTTTACGGAGAAGATTCATCATTAGCTGCTGAGTGGTAGACAGTTTGCCTGGATGGGGCGGCTTGTTTAATGGCGGGTCCCCTTCTGAAAATTGCTCCGTTGGGTCCGGAAGTGGGAAGGGCGGCTGGGTGGGAAAAGGAGGCATTGGACCTCGCGCAGTCCTTCTTGGTCTGAAATGAAAGCTTGGTTTGACCTGGTCTGAAAATTGAAATGCAGCTGCTGCTTCTTTGTGAAACTAAATATTAGAACTGTTTGTTGGGATGGAGTAGATTCTTTCACCGTTCCCTGTTCAGCTGCTGCTTAACCACATGCAGCTCTTTTTCTAATCTTTATTCTTGGTAGGAACAATCTAAGTCAACTTCTACATCTCTCTCTATCTCTATCTCTCTTTCACTTCCTCTCTCTCCCCTTTTCTTTCTTTCTTTTCTTTCTTTTCTTTCTTTCTTTCTTTCTTTCTTTCTTTTCTTTTTTTCTTTCTTTTCTTTCACCGTTCCCCTCTTTCACCTCTGCTGCTGCTTAACCACATGCAGCTCCCTTTTTCTAATCTTTATTCTTGGTAGGAACAATCTAAGTCAACTTCTACATCTCTCTCTATCTTTATCTCTCTTTCACTTCCTCTCTCTCCCCTTTCTTTCTTTCTCTTCTTTCTTTCCTTCTTTCTTTTTTTTTTTTTCTTTTCTTTCTTTCTCTCTCTCTCTCTCTTTCACTTCCTCTCTCTCCCCTTTCTTTCTTTCTTCTTTCTTTCTTTCTTTTTTTTTTCTTTCTCTCTCTCTCTCTCTCTCTTTCACTTCCTCTCTCTCCCCTTTTTTCTTTTCTTTCTTTCTTTCTTTCTTTCTTTCTTTCTTTTTCTTTCTTTCTTTCTTTTCTTTTTCACCGTTCCCTGTTCAGCTGCTGCTTAACCACATGCAGCTCCCTTTTCTAATCTTTATTCTTGGTAGAAACAAGACTTCTAACTTTCTAATCTCTCTCTCTCTCTCTCTCTCTCTCTCTCTCTCTCTCTTCTCTCTCTCTCTCTCTCCTCTTTCCTCTCTCTCCCCCTCCCCTTCTCTATCTTTCTCCTTCTCTTTCTCTCTTCTCTTTCACTTTCTTTCTCTTTCTCTTTCACTCCCCTCTCTCTCCCTTCTTTCTTTCCTTTCTCTCTCTCTCTTTTCTCCTCACTCCTCCCTTCCTCCCTTCTCTCTCTCTCCCTCCCTCCCTCCCTCCCCCCCTCTCTCATCTGTACACGCCTTGCAAATATGTAGAGCTTGGGAAACTGTGCAAATGCTAGATACGGTTGTCTCTGATGTCTGTAGGTGACTTATACAATCATTATACAATCTCTTGTTTCCCATTATGGCAGTTCTGTGTTTGCACTCATTAGATTTAGCTAATTGTTTCACTAGTTTTATGGGTCATCTCATTCCCTTCCCCAGCTGCTTTTTTGGGACACCATCCTAGTCACTCCCCCCCACTCCCCCCAGATCCATAATCCACATCCTTTTCCCCTCCAAACCAGGGTTTGAAATATTATTTCCCGTCATTATGGAAAGTCTTTCAGAGGGGAATCCTAAACTCATTTCCTGCTCTGTGTGGACAACTCACAACCTGTGAAAAAACAGACGGAAGAGCCAAGCACCTGCTTTGAGACATCTGAAGGAACTGGTCCTCCATTTGCTGTCTTTGGTGCCCATGAAAAAGAGACCATCCTGGGAATTATTGGCAATTATTACAGGCGGCCTTGAATCCTCTCCACCCCAACTGCATTTCCTTTAGTCATAAAACGGATTGGTCGCCTTCTCAAGGACCCAGAAAATGGATGGATTTTACGCTGGTCTTCACGTAACCAGCCAGCCATTTTTACCCCATAGAACTGTAATAAATAAAACTAAATAAATTGACCTACCCCTACCTCCCTTTCCTCCCCCGCTTTCCGTTCCATCATATCCGATTCTTGGTAGCTGCCTTGACTAATCCCGGCAAGGTTTTTTTGCAAGGTTTTCCCAAGTGGTGTGCCATTGCCTCTTTCCTAGGGCTGAGAGCGAGTGACTGGCCCAATGGGCTTTGTGCCCAAGGCAGAACTAGAATTCGGGATCTCCCGGTTTCTAACCTGGTACCTTCACCCCTAGAACAAACCGGTTCTCACCGCCAAATATTGCTTAATGCATTGTAAGCCGCCCTGAGTCTCCGGAGAAGGGTGGCATATAAATCAAATTTTTTTTAAAAAATTAAAAAAAATAGGTTTCCCCAAACCAAGAAAGCCACATTCAGACATGGCCCCATTTCTTCCTCTGCTCGTTTCCTTCTGACTCAGGTCCATTTTTGGAATCCAGCGGATCCCATGAGTGGAGCAGATTCCCATAGCTTTGAGTTTGGGGTATTTTTTTTTCTCTCTTCCTCCCCCTCAGACTTAACCCCACCTTCCTTGAAACCCCAAAGCATCCGTAAATTCACAGAAGTTGTCTCCATTCTTGGGGACTTTTCATGCAGAGCCTCCCAATCTGGTCCACAAGGTAAAATTGAAATAAAATCCTTCCCTCCCCTCCCCTCCCCTCCCCTCCCCTCCTCCCCCTCCCAGGAATACTTTTGTGGCTTCGCTTTTCCTATCCAAATCGAGATCAGACCTTTTAAAACAACCACATATCAAAGCATCATTAGCAATGCAGCACTGTTAAATTGAGATATTAACTTCTTTCAAGCATGCATTTTCGGAAAGGGGGGGGGGTAGTTTTGTAACTCCTGACTGCGGTAGCCTTTCTTTTTTTTATTATTATTTTGGCCCAAGGCACCAGCATCTGGCTGCTGGAGAGACTGTAAAAATTAAAAAGCCACACAAATCACAGGGAGAGAAAAGCAGTAAATTCAGTGATAAGAATTTAAAATTAAAATGTTCCGGGGTTTTTATATTCCAGAGAACATGAAAGGAATGTGGTTTTTTGGTGTGTGTTTTTTTTTTTGTCCCTGTTGCAATAAAACGGCTGCCACTAATAGCTGCTTGATTCCCTTCCTTTCTGCCTTCACTTTTGGCATAAACAGCCTTCCTTGGGCCATTGCCGGAAAAAGGGCAATAAAGTTATAGTAAACCGAGGACAGCGGCTGGCCAGGATGGCGAGGGGAGATGGGTTGGCAGGAGGAGGAGGAGGGTCCCTCACACCGGACTTGGCGCTGGTCCAGCCTCCTAGAGAAAAGGCATTTTTTCCACAATCCCAAAAGGAAGATCCGTTTTTGAGGGGACTCAGTCCAGCTTTCCACCTTGGTCCTCGGCTGGCATTGCCTTTCCCTCCCCTAATAAATGTGTATACCTCAATGTCATCCCTCTTTATGACATCAACAGTTTCAACTCATGTCAGAACGACGACTAGACCAGGAGTGAAATCCAGCAGGTTCTGACAGATTCTGGAGAACCGGTTGAGGAAATTTTGAGCAGTTTGGAGAACCGGCAAATACCACCTCTGGCTGGCCCCAGATTGGGGTCGGAATGGGGATTTTGCAATATCCTTCCCCCAGGAGTGGGGTGGGAATGGGGATTTTGCAGTATCCTTCCCCTGCCAGACTCACCAAGCCACACCACACCCACAGAACCGGTAGTAAAAAAAAAAATTGGATTTCACCACTGGACTAGACCCAAGGACAGTTTTTCCCCCATGCCATCCCTCTGCTAAACAACTAATTCCCACAACGCTGTCAAACTATCTAGAAAGGCAGAATTGCCATCATTATTCTCAACTTCTCTGTTACCTTTCACCTTATCTTCTTATGACTGTAACTTTGCTCCCTATCACTATTGTTGTATGTACATTGAGAGCTTACCCACCGGAAACAAATTCCTTGTGTGTCTAATCACACTTGGCCAATAAAGAAGTCTATTCTATTCTTTGTGGCATGTGATTATGAAGTCTGCATCAACCCTGACGGACCAGAAACCTCATAACATCACCCATAAGACTCCTCAAGCAATTTGGGGAACCTTAGAAGGTTTCAATCCCAAGGAAGGTCAATCCATCAGAATAGAGATCTTGGACGTCTTCTAGTCCAATCCATATCTCGTTTTTAGGTCGCCCGTCGCACCGATGGGTGGCAAGCCCCTTTGTCTCCTCTAAACTCCAGCCACCAAAAAAAGAGGAGAGAAAGTCCCATCATTTGGCGGCACTCAAAGGGGCTGTGTGAAGAGGAGGGATGCAGGGGTCGAGGAGGAGGGTGTGACTAACATGGCCAGCCATTCAAAGATGGGACCACATTGTTCCCAAAGTCCAGATGGCCCTTGGAATAAATCAGCGGAGGCCGGAGCAGCCTTCCAGTGTGCAAGAAAGTTTGTTCACAACTCAGTGGTGTAGTGGGGAGGCAGAGCCAGGATCCACTTTTGAGAAATGGACATTGAGACACCAGAAAATTCTTCTCAGACTGCAGCCAATTCGTTTCCCTTCATTTTGGAGACCTCTGCTTTTTTTGCCTTTCTTTAGACATACTACACTCCAGCTTTTACAAGGCTGTTGTTAAATTCTCGACTTTATGTTATGTGTGTTATCATAGGACGTTTTGTCCTGTCATTCCTGAATTGGCAACAAAGCCTGTATAATATGTGAGAAATGTTGTTGTTGTTGTTGTTGGAAGTGGCTGAGAGCAATCGACAGGGGTTGTTTAGTGGTCAAGGAAGTTTGCAAGAGGCAGGAATGCTGATTGGGGCTTGGCTAGGTTACACTCTACACACCCTCTGCTGCCGCGTTGTGAGATGGAGGCTCTTCTGGTGTGGGGGAAACACACTTAAGAGGGATGAAATACACGTGTCCCGCTTGAAGAGATCGCTTCTTCGGTTTTTGAAACTCTGCTGGTAGACAGATTAGTCCCAAACAGCTTGGGGAAGGGGAAAAACCCCAGTTCTTCCATGTAAATGCTTAGGAAAAAGAAATTTAGGAGCCTTGATAGTACAGTGGTCTAATGCACCCTGTTATTAACCAGCTGCCTGCAATTACTGCAGGTTCGAATCTCACCAAGGCTCAAGGTTGACTCAGCCTTCCATTCTTTCTAAGGTAGGTAAATTGAGGACCCAGTTTGTGGGGGCAATAAGCTGACTTTGTATAAATATACAAAAGTATGAAGGCTGTTGCTTAGCGCATTGTAAACCGCCCTGAGTCTCCGGAGAAGGGCGGCATATAAATCAATTTAAAAAAAAACAAAAAACACTGCCCTTTTTGCTAAGAACGTAGCCAGCATATCACCTGGGTGAGAAATTGAATTTGCTTGATCCTTGCCCACGTTAGAACTCAATTTTGGAGAACAGCCTTTGAAGTTGACCTAGAGAAATGGCCAAAAATCCATTCTAAGACAAATGCCAGATTATTTTTTTAGACTTATGCGTGTCGTCTAAGATCTGATTTCCCCTCTGGTCTAAAAGGCGTTGTGATTTTCCACAACAGTTAGAAGAGTCTGTCCTTAAGTGGAACGGAGCTCATGTTTTACCCATGGATGCCCCACCTCAGTCCCCATCTCATCAACTGGATGGGGGGGTTCCAAGAGTTGAGGGTCCGCACCAATTAACGTTGCTGAGAAACGTTGGTCTAGGAGGCAGTTAAAAGATTCTCAGGTTAGCAAGTATCTGAGATACATCACTCTCCAGGTTAGGAAGGACAGGAGGTCTTGATCAGCACCTCTAGAAGTTCAATGTTTCTGCCAGTTGGAGGCAGCCTTTCTTTTCTTAATCCCCGCTAGAAAATTACGCAAAGGTTTCTTTACTTCGGGCGTCTGCTGGTTGAGTGATGTTCCCCAAACATTTGAGACAGAACATCAAAGTCTCACTGATGGTCAGTGATGAAAAGAAAGCCTCCTCCCCTGTCCCCCAGCAATGTGCCCACGTTCTAAGGAGGCTGTCTTCATTTTGGACCTTGCTCTGACAGGTTTCACTCCTCAGCCCTTGATCTGTTGGGATTGCTCCAACGGAGAGAAAGCTCGCTTGTTTTCAAGCAGGTGGAATTGATCCGAAGGCAGTTGAAAGGAATAGGAAGTAAGGGAAGGCTGGAAGAGAAACCAAAGACACCCCCAAAAAGCATTCCTTGGGAGAACCTGTGGGTATTGTCTGCAGGTCCGTAACTTTGGCCTCTTTTGTTTACATTTGGTCCCTGGTCATTTGAATCCTCATAACAGGACTTTTCTGGTAGATATATATTTATTAATATTTTGCTTCTGTAATGACAATAAAAATGTGATTTTAATTTAATATTTATGAAATGTATTTGCTGTCCATCTCATATCTACCGACTCTGGGCAGCTTACAACATACTTTTAATACTGAAATAAAATCATCTCCATCAAAGGCCACTGAAATACCAAAATATATAGAGAACTCTGTTCTGTGGCTTTGCTGGCTCCTTTCAAGGTTCAAACACAGACACAGACACAGACACAGACACACACACACACACACACACACACACACACACACACACACACACACCGATGTCTCTCTGTTGGGAAATACATCCCAGGTATGAAAACTCACCATGGCCAACTCATCACAGCCAACTCGCTGCAGGACAAGAGTTACACTAATATTGAAGAAATAATGATATAGAATCATTAAAGAAAGGATGAAAAAGGAAGGGACAATGAAATTTGAAGGACAAAAATTAAAATATTATTTTAACTATTTTAAATAATTGAATTGAATTGCTGAATTGCCTTTCAGCAAGTTGTCCTGTGGCAAATTGGCCATGGTGAGTTGTCCAAGTGAAGGCCAAGAAAACTACTAAGCTCTCACTGATGGAGCTCCAGCTGGCCTGTTCAAGGCTCAGCAAAAAAGGATTCCAGAATCTCATCAACCAAGCAGGTCTCTATTGATCCAGTCAGAGTTTTGATACTGATCACTCAACGAACACATCTCCAGAAAAACAAACTGTCTGCCTCAATTTTCCACAAGCTGCCGATCTATTGATGTGTTGGACTATAAATCCCATCATTCCCAACCTGTTGATGATGGAGGGTGTTCGACTGAGGAAGGCTGATCCCACGCTCTGCAGTGCTGGTGTCTTAATCAATGATCCTTGAGTATTGTAATATTGAATTTCCATGGTATCAGGCATGCTTTTTTTTTTAATCCGCAGAGCTAGTGGTCAAGAACAGATTTTGCTTTCCCAATAACACAATATTTATTTATTCTGGTCATTCCCAGAAATGTGTGAGCCACTCCTCAAAGGTACATCGTTCATATTCCTAAAATGTACAGCCACAATGGAGGACCAAATCCCTGCCCAGTCGGAAGTGTTGTGGGAATGAGAGATTCCTCCAGTTGGACATATTTCAATTGATGAGTATTGGAGGCTACTTTAACCAATGTTTCATGACTTTAACAACTTTAAGACAAGTGGACTTCCACTCCCAGAATTCCCCAGCCAGCAAAGAATTCTGAGAGTTGACATCCACTTGTCTTAAAGGTTGAATTAACACCGGTTAGGCTGTTCTCATTGGAATAAGGAGTCAGAAGAGAAAAGGAGGCAGGATGGTGGATTTGCTTTGACGAAAGAGTGCAGCTTTTCTTTTGACCTGCTTGTCCTTGTGGATGGTACCACATCAGGGTTGACTTCAGAACTTGGCAAGATGGCCAAGCCATCTGTGCGGGAAGAAGAGAGCGAGGAAGGCAAGCTGTTTTACTTCGAAGCAAGCAAACTCTCTGAGATTCAGTTTCATCTCCAGATAGGAAGGAACAACTGCTAGAAAATCCTGGAGACCTTCTCCCCATTGGGTGGGATGCTACTGAGCCAGGTGGACCAAGGACCTAGTCAGTTGAAGTAGTGACTCCCTAAGAAGGCCCAGTGAGTGAGTGCAGGAAACCACACTTCTGATATTCACAGTCATTTCAGTTCAGGATGGTTCCTGAAGGATTGAGTCAAAATATTTTATGGAAAAGTTGATGTTCAAAACAAGAGAAGGAGATGACACTGTATCTCTATTCTGTGAGGGACCCAAGAGTGGAAAATGGTTGAGATGCTGCTTCTTTGGAGTGGTCATATGGACTCTTTTGTACCGTGGGACATTCATTTCCTGGGAAGGCTTCACCACAATAGATTTAACCCACATAATCCGCTAGCACCAGAAACGATGGTCACCCAACCCACTAAATTCTAAACCAGGAGTCAGCAACCCGCAGCTCTGGAGCCGCATGTGGCTCTTTCATCCCTCTGCTGCGGCTCCCTGTCGCTGGTCGGCGCCACAATTTGGAGAGGAGCTTCCAGTTAAGAGGGGGGAGGGAAGCATGGCGTCCCAGGAAAAGACTCTATGGCAAGGAGTGGGTTTTCTGGTTGGCTCCACAATTGATAGGGATTTTGGTTAGGACAAGTAGAGGAAAAAGGACACTGCGCTAGGAGGAGACTCTATGGTGGGGGAGCCGGACTTCCGGTCGGCTCCAGAATTGATTGGGGGGCTTCTGGTATGTGGCTCTTTGAGGGTTTAAGGTTGCCGACCCCTGCCCTAAACCTATCTTAGCAAGCATCATGGCCCCATGCACACAAGAGGTTGAACCCCCAAAAGAAAGCCTATGATGCCTGAAATATTTGCCCCCCCTGCCCTGCCCTCCCCCCAGAGAGCTGGGGTCTTGCAAGATTCTGCCTCGCAAACCCACCCACCCACCCCCACAACCCCACCGAGCTTCCCAAAGTGTGTCCTGTGGACTCAGCCGGGCGGGCCACGGCAGTGTGTGTTTCTGTATTTTATTTTTTATTTTTTTCCTGGGGTGGAGGGTAAGAAGACTTGAAGTCAAATGTCTCAAAGTCAGATCCCTTTTTAGTATGAATTTGCTGTATCTCATTCCGAGCACTAATTCCAATTTAATTGCAAGTGGCCCGAAGCCTCTTCAATAGGAGTAACAAATGGTTTGATTTTGTAAACTTCATCAGACTGCATTTTAAATGCGACACAGTAGCCTGGCTCGAATGCCAATGAAGCACTGAAGTAGCTCTCTGTTTACTAATTATCCGTTTTTACTTCAAGCCACGCTGGCTGGCTTGTCTGATTAAATCGGATTTGTGGGATACAGAGCAGCTAGCAGAGTTTTCTCTATAGTAAACGAGATTGGAGCTATGGAGCGCCTGGCTGCACACTGTAAATTATATTTCCTTTTAAAGGGGACGTGTCTCTTTTATGCCTTCGGCCTGCCTGCTGCATATTAAACATGACGGGGATGGGAGAAGGGAACGGAGCCGGGTTTAACTTTTAATGGGATGTGTGTCTCCAGACGTATTTATTTCCCCCCCCCACCCACCCACGCTCACCGGCAGAGCCACCCGGTCCGGCTGCAGGGAGGATGAGCGGGCTGTGCATTTAGCCAGCAGTGCCTCTGGTTTGGGGAAAGGGGGGGGGGAGGAAGGAAGGAAGGAAGGAAGGAAGGAAGGAAGGAAGGAAGGAAGGAAACAAGGAAGATGGGAAGGAGGGAGAGAGAAGGAAGGAAGGATGGAGAGGGGGAAAGGAAGGAGAGGAGGGGGAAGGCAGAAAAGGAAAGATAAGGAGAGGAAGGAAAGGAAAGGAAAGGAAGGAAGGAAGGAAAAGGAAAGAAGGAAGGAGGGAAGGAAGGAAGGAAGATGGGAAGGAGGGAGAGAGAAGGAAGGATGGAGAGGGGGAAAGGAAGGGAAGGGGGAGGGGAAGGCAGAAAAGGAAAGATAAGGAGAGGAAGGAAAGGAAAGGAAAGGAAAGGAAGGAAGGAAGGAAGGAAGGAAGGAAGATGGAAGGAGGGAGAGAGAAGGAAGGAAGGAGGAAGTGGGAAGGAAGGGGAGGGGAGGGGAAGGCAGAAAAGGAAATATAAGGAAGAAGGAAGGGAAGTAAAGGAAAGATAAGGAGAGGAAGGAAAGGAAAGGAAGAAGGAAAGGAAAGGAAAGGAAAGAAGAAGGAGGGAGGAAGGAAGGAAGATGGAAGGAGGGAGAGAGAAGGAAGGATGGAGAGGGGGAAAGGAAGGGAAGGGGAGGGGAAGGCAGAAAGGAAAGATAAGGAGAGGAAGGAAAGGAAAGGAAAGGAAGGAAGGAAGGAAGGAAGGAAGATGGGAAGGAGAGAGAGAAGGAAGGAAGGAGGGAAGTGGGAAAGGAAGGGGAGGGGAGGGGAAGGCAGAAAAGGAAAGATAAGGAGAGGGAAGGGAAGGGAAGTAAAGGAAAGATAAGGAGAGGAAGGAAAGGAAAGGAAAGAAGGAAGGAGGGAAGGAAGGAAGGAAGGAAGGAAGGAAGGAAGGAAGATGGAAAGGAGGGAGAGAGAAGGAAGGAAGGATGGAGAGGGGGAAAGGAAGGAGAGGAGGGGGAAGGCAGAAAAGGAAAGATAAGGAGAGGAAGGAAAGGAAAGGAAAGAAGGAAAGGAAAGGAAAGGAAAGAAGGAAGGAGGGAAGGAAGGAAGGAAGATGGGAAGGAGGGAGAGAGAAGGAAGGATGGAGAGGGGGAAAGGAAGGGAAGGGGAGGGGAAGGCAGAAAAGGAAAGATAAGGAGAGGAAGGAAAGGAAAGGAAAGGAAGGAAGGAAGGAAGGAAGGAAGGAAGATGGGAAGGAGGGAGAGAGAAGGAAGGGGGAGAGTGGGAAGGAAGGGGAGGGGAGGGGAAGGCAGAAAAGGAAATATAAGGAGACAGAAGGGAAGGAAGGGAAGGGAAGGGAAGATAGGAGAGGGAAGGAGAGGGAAGGGAAGGAAAAAAGGAAAGGAAAGGAAATGGAGAAGAAAAAAAAAGGAAGGGAGGGAAGTAAATGGATTGAATAAGGAAAGGAAAGAGAAGGAAGGAAGGGAAGGGTTTGAAAGATGAATCAGGAAAGATTCAATCATAGCATTTATAACATCCAGCAGTGAGCAAGTTGGACTTTGTGAGTAAGAACAGCTCCGGGTACATCATCAGTTGCACAAATGCTGCTTTTCCAATGGCTAATACTTAAAGCAGTTCTGGGCACCGGAGATCAGCTCGTGGTTCCCTGCCTCTCTTTTTCTTTCAACCTCCCTCCCTCTCTCTTCCTCTCTTGCAGCCCCTCCGTTGCGTCCCCCAAATGGGTGCCGGCCTGTTTTCACCTTTGATGTACGTTGAGTTTATGGTTTGCTCCTGCTGACTTGAAGGAAACAGGCCCACGTCCGGGTGTTTTCCTGACAAAGCCACACATGCCTGACCCCACTTGTTCCTCTCTCCCACCCCTCCCCCCACCCCTTGGTTTCCCTTCCCCTCCCTCCCCCCCCTCCCCAAAAGAGCCAGAAAGGCCAGGAAAGGTGGCCCTGCCGTGCCACGTCACGGAGCCATCCTTAAGCCTCCTCGGCTGTTGTGGGGGACTTTAATTCCACAAGCTTGACCTCCCTTGCCCCTTCTTTCCATATCTATCTTTGTGCTGGGAGCTTTTTATATTTTAATTTGCTTTTGAATGTCCTGCAAAATTAATGGTATACTTTTCTCTCTCTTTGGGCTATTGTGCGCCGTACAGTCCTGCCGAGGCCCCTTGGTGTTTTCTGATAGCGCCGTTACCGTGGAAATGAATGGCCGCAATGCTTTTCCCCATCCATATTCTCCCGTTTTAATTGTTGACAGTAAAAAGCATTTAAATGCTCTAAATTTGTAATCATCTTCTAGAGAAGGGAAAAAAAAGGGAGGGAAAAAACATTAAAATGTCAAGCCCGTGAATAAGTCTACTACTCCCTTTCCCATTTCTGGGGATTGCATCTCCCTTCTTCAAACCCCTTCCCCCACCCCCACCCAAAATAAATGCCTCGGGGGCTGGATGTCATTTGGGGGTGACTTCTCCCCATTTTCCTCACTTTGCTTTGCCTGAATGTTCCAATATCAAAATGCGCTTCAAAACAAGGAGGATTTGCCGTTTTCACCAACGTTCCATTTTAGTCCCGTTCCGGACAGGAACAAGCGATGGAAAAAGGGTTGTTTTTAAGATCCCAAAAAGGAAGCAAATGGTTGCCCCCACCCCAACACAGACACACACATACCACACACACACACACACACACACACACATTTTGGAAAGAGATTCAGTGCAAATGGACTCCACGATTTACAGTTTGGATCAGTTTTAAAAGCTTTGGTCCAACCCAGCTCCATCGTTGGCTTCTAGTCTCCATTTGAGAGCCTCTAACACAAGTGTTTCTCAACCTTGGTAGCTTGAAGATGGATGGACTTCAACTCCCAGAATCCCCCAGCCTGGGGGATTCTGGGAGTTGAAGTCCACCCATCTTCAAGCTTCCAAGGTTGAGAAACACTGCTCTAACAGCTGTGAAAATCATCTCCCAGTGGCTTCAAGCGGATGAAATGGGACACAATGGATTATTATTATTATTATTATTTTTAGGACAAATGTGCAAACAGCCTTGGGAGACTGCAGAAACTAAAAATCTAGGGCCAGGGCCATCAGGAGCATCCTGACAGTCAGAACAACTGATCAGTGGAAAAACTTGCCTCCAGAAGTTGTGCGGGCTCCAACACCGGAGGTTTAAACAGCCATTTGTCTGAAATGGTGTAGGATTTCCTGCCTGAGCAGAGGGATGGACTAGAAGACCTCCAAGGTCCCTTCCGACTCTGTTATTCTGTTAATACCGGGACATGGGCTGAAATTGGGCTGGGGGTTCAGCGGTAGAAGGACACGGTGGGGTTGAGCCTCGGACAGCCATCTCTCCATGCTCCCTCTTACGATTTAATCAAGTCCTGAGAAGGTCTCCAGGTTTTGACCGATCAGGAAGCATGGAAGCAGCCGAGTCCCCCAAAGTCAAAATGGAGACTGCAAATGCAGGATGGATGCGCCAGGTTTTGTGATGGGGCCGTTCCAGCCGCCATCTTGACTTGCTGGCCATCGTCCCCTTCTCAGTGGATTCCTGGAGGAAAAATTAAAGGAGCTACAGTAGGAAAACGAGGCCAATCCAGGGGTGAAATCCAGTAGATTCTGACAGGTTCTGGAGAACTGGTAGTGGAAATTTTGAGTAGTTCAGAGAACCGGCAAATACCACCTTTTCCTGGTCCCAGAGTGGGGAGGGAATGGAGATTTTGCAGTATCCTTCCTCCAGGAGTGGGGTGGGAATGGGATTTTGCAGTATCCTTCCCCCAGGAGTGGGGAGGGAATGGAGATTTTGCAGTATCCTTCCCATGGAGTCGGGTGGGAATGGGGATTTTGCAATATCCTTCCTCCTGGAGTGGGGACTTCCTCCTGGAGTGGGGAGGGAATGGGGATTTTGCAGTATCCTTCCCCTGTAGTGGGGAGGGAATGGGGATTTTGCAGTATCCTTCCCCTGCCATGCCCACCAAGCCACACCCACCAAGCCACGCCCACAGAACCGGTAGTAAAAAAAAATTGGATTTCACCACTGGGCCAATCAAAAGAGAAAAAAAAAAACAATCTCAGCACCACAAACTTGAATTAATTCAATAAGCAGAAGAAATATATGGAAAGAAATGATAGGGGCCTTGAGAATGCCATGATATATCAAAGGTGGTGGAAATACAGAAACGGGCAGGGCATTTTTGCCCAATGCTGCTTAGTCCCAAGTCTGGAATGAATGTATTTTAGAGGGAGGGTTTTTCTTTAAAATTATAAATCTGGCTATGGGAATTAGCGTTTCCGCCCTCCCACCCCCTCGGCCACGTGGCAGATTGAGCGTCTGCCTCAGGGGGGGACAATGGTGCGAGGGCTGTTGTGCCAGCAGTTGGCAAGGCTGCCAAAGACTAGACAAACAACCTTGGCAGTTGCCATGAACAGGGTCAAGCCCCTACCTCACCTCCACACACGGATTTGGCTCCCGAAAAAGCTCTTTATTTCCTGGCCCCGTGCCAGCCAGCCCCTTCAGGCTCTCTCTCGGCTGAACATCTGCCAAAGTTGGCCAAAAGGAAACGGTAGAGAAAGGCTGGTGCCCTTTGTCCCTTTCTTAACACTCAGCCTGCTGGAAAACCAGCCGCCCGGCTTCCCACTCGTCTGGGGAAGCCGACAACATTTTGCAAATGAAGTAAGATTTGCACGCTCTTACTGTATTTCACACCTGCAAAGCATTTGGGGAACAAGAGGACTGTAAAGAACCAGCCAAAGAGATTTGATTGACGGAGAGATTCTTGCAATGGGGCTGTTTATTAATTTATTTGAGACATTTCTATAGCCATCCATTTTTTCAGCCAGCCCAGTTCTTCAAACATGGGGGAGAAATAGGAAGATTTTGACCAGGCCCCGGACAGCACTCCCAGGATCTATGAACCTGAATGGGGAAAATGTAGTAACTCTATTTTCACTAACCTGTAACTGAAACTTTTCATTCAATATTGTATACAGGCAGCGTCCTCATTTATAGCCTCTTACTCCAAAAATATTGGTTAACTTCGATAAATCTCACTGTTTAAAATGGTTAACCTCCTTAATAAAAGGAAATTTTCTATTCCTTTCATGGCTTAATAAAAAAGCACATCTATCACATATTTGTTAAAAATTTTGATAACTGTACTTTACACACCTATAACACAATCTCTATCTATGCCTCTTATGCCTTTAAAGCAAGGGTGAAATCCAGCAGGCTCTGACAGGTTCTGGAGAACTGGTAGAGGAAATTTTGAGTAGTTCGGAGAACTGGCAAATACCACCTCTGGCTGGCCCCACTGGAGTGGGGTGGAAATGGGGATTTTGCAGTATCCTTCCCCCGGAGCGGGGAGGGAATGGGGATTTTGCAGTATCCTTTCCCTGGAGTGGGGTGGAAATGGGGATTTTGCAGTATTCTTCCCCTGGAGTTGGGTGGAAATAGGGATTTTGCAGTATCCTTTCCCTGGAGTGGGGAGGGAATGGGGATTTTGCAGTATCCTTCCCCTGGAGTGGGGAGGGAATGGGGATTTTGCAGTATCCTTCCCCTGGAGAAGGGGTAACTCTAAAAGGGGTAGCTATAGGGGAGTTGCTCTCCTGATGTACCCAGTGGGACACCCACCATATCTTTTTTTTTATTATTATAAAAGTTTTTTTATTTTTATTTCTCCTAAAACATTTACAAATGTTCGATCTCTTTAACCATTCTTATCACACATATTATCTTTTGGTTTCCGTATTGGTTCCTTCTTCAAGGGGAAGGAGAGGAGGAAAGAAGAAAGTTTTAAAGAGTAGAAGGAGGGAGGGAAGGGTAAGAGGGGAGACGGAGAGGAATGGTGGTCGTGGAAGAAGGGAGGTATGGAATGGTAGAAGAGCGAATATATTTTAAAGGACACCCAACCCCATCTGAAGGGCTCTCCAAAGGCCTGCTGTGGACACCAGCTAGACTCTTGCTGCCTCAGATAAAAAGGGGGAGTGATCCAGCCCTGCCAAGACAGGATCTCTCCTTCTTGGAAGTAGATCCTGGGAATCTGCTGCTCTCCTCAAGACCAAGCTGGATGGTCTTGGGGGGTGCCATCACCTTCTATCCAATTGGGTTGAAAACCAAATCCTCTTTTGGAGACAGACTTATTTTGTGTTCGTGCGTTCTGAAGCAGGTTCAGCACGCACGATGCTTCCTCCTGCCCCTTCCTCCCCCCGCCCCCCCATTATGGGGGCCCAATTAGTTCCACAAATGAGGGTCTGGGGGTGCCTCTGTAGATTTGTTCCAGCCCTGCGCACCGGCCTGGCGTCATTGTCCGGCCTTCCTCTCCTGCTGGCAACCTTTATCTTGGCCTCAGCGGGTGCAACTTACAGGAGACCGCTCTGGTCAGGCGTCCTGCCGGCTGGGGGCCGCTTTGCTACAGCTGGCCGAGGTGCTCAGGCCCTCGGACCCCTGACCTTTGCCCCCGGTCCTGCTGACATTTTGAAAGTTGACAGCCCCGAGGCCTGCATACTTTGGGGGATTTACTCTTTGTGGGTGCCTCTCCGCCCACCCCCCCTCCTTTTGTTGCCAGAAGTGGCAGGATTGGGAACACCAACAAGGCTTGGCCAGGCTGCGTGTGGGGCTGGGGAGCAGGGCTCTGCCTCATCTCCCCCTCCCCAGGCGGGAAGTAGATAAGAGGGATTCTGGCCCACGTCAAGAGCGGTGGCTTCTCTTTTTCATTCTTGGCCTCATTCATTCATCGCCAGGCAGGGTCTTTGCCTGTCGCTGGCAGGGATCGGATAATTCCTGCTTCCCCACCCTGCCTCTGCTTGGCAGAGCATCTGCAAACCAACAGGTGCATTGAGGAGCTTCCCTTTTCCCAGACTCGGTTAGGGAAGGAAGGAAGGAAGGGCAGAGCTGGGGTTCTTGCAGGAACAGTTGTTAAGTTGTTCCTGCTGTTTTGGCTCTCCAAACCTGAAATCTGTGGGGTCCTTGATGCTCTCTGAGCTGGATGGTTTCATTATCACTGCTAGAAGGAATTGTGAGTAGTAGAGGAGGAGGGGAAGGAGAAGGGGAAGAGGAAGAAGGAAAGAAGAGGGGGAGGACTGTGGCTTCTTTGGGTCTCTGAACTTGGCTGTTTTCTTACAGACCTTTAATCGTGCAACATCATCATCGGTGCTAGAAGCCTGTATCTGGAAGGTTGTTTGCCTGCAAGCCCTCCAACCGCTAGGCAACATTAATAAGTACAGGGCTAAGGAATGGGCTGGGGGTGCAGTTTCTTGTGGCAGGCGTGGTGCAAATGGCATTTATCTCCTTGCATTTGAAAGCTCTGCAATGCAAGGTGTAAAAATAAAAAAATGGAGACTATTGCGTGGAAGGGGTGCTCGCAGCGAAAGAAGAGACAGCTCATTGCCCAAACTCTCAAGGGTGGGTCAGAAGAAGGAACCAACCCGGAGCTGCTCTGGTCAACTCAGTTTCTTTTGCATCCTCTTAAGATGCAGACGGAAAGCCGTCTCTCCAGAGCTGAGCTCCTGCAGGGTGGAGGAAGAGGAGGAGGCAGCTGTGTGCCTGGACTAAAAAAAACAGCTGCTGGCGAATACTTAGGAGGAGATGCAAGGAAGGGGCTTGTAGTGGAGCCTCTAGAAGTCATGGGTGCTTCATCTCTGAAGGTCTTTCAGAGGAGACTGGGCAGCCCCTTGTCTGAAATGGTGTAGGGTTTCCTACTTGAGCAAGGGGTTGGACTAGAAGACCTCCAAGGTCCCTTCCGGCTCTAGTCTGATTCTGAGGGCCATCATCTCTTCCGTGAAGGCAGCAATTGTGGTTCCTAGGTTTACAGTTTATCGATCCAGCCTGAATTCCTGGGATTTCTGCTTGTCCATCTCCTGGAGAAGCTGGGAAACACAGAGGCTGCTGCCTACATTTGGGTGACAAGGGAGGCTCAGTGACCTCACATTTGTCCTCTCCCCCCACCCCCCACCCCCCACCCCGAAGTCACTGGCACTCGCATGCCCACCGCTTTACAAATTGCTACCCTGAGAGAGCCCGTGTCTATTTAGAGGTCCTCTCCAGGAGGAAGCTGGCATTTGCCACGCAGGATAATGAGAGCTTTGTGCCGGGAAGGTGTGCGCACCTGGGACTGGCTCCAGCAGGGCCCCTCCCCTCCGGGGTCTAATTGGGGAGGAAGCCAGTACAGGTGTGAACAGAGAGGCTGCTTTGCTGGCATTGGGTTGGACTGACTCCCGAGGCGCGTGGCTGGGTCAGAGCGAGAGGAAGGAGCTGGGCTTTTATGGGCATCAGGAAGTATTTATCCCTGAGCTGTTCCTGCCAAAGGTTCTGCCGACGGCATCCATGTGTGGCTTCATAAGCAACTCTGTGCAAAGACCCAGAAGAGAAGGAGCAGCCCCCCCCATTCCCTCCCAGATCCCTGATTTCTGAACACCCGTGGCTTTTGAGGGTGGTGGTGTCATTCAGCTTCCCAAGTTGGCCTGTCTTAGAAGCCCAGTTGGGACTTTTGACGCACCAAGCGCATCATAAAGTCTTTTGTACCTTTTTTTTTAAAGGCACCGGGCTAGAAACCAGGAGTCTGTGAGTTCTAGTCCCGCCTCAGGCATGAAAGCCAGCTAGGTGACTTTGGGCCAGTCAATCTCTCTCTTCATCCAACTCACCTCACAGGTGAGGAGGAGGAAGAGGAGGAAGGAGTACCAGCAGTGTTCACTGCCTTGTGTTGTTTCTAAAAATAATAAAGGCAGGATATAAATTAAATAAATAAAGTGCAGAGAAGAACATCAGAGATGATTAGGGGACTGGAGGCTAAAATATGTGAAGAAGGTTACAAGAATTGGGAATGTCTAGTCTGATGAAAAGAAGGACTAGGGGAGACATGATAGCAGAGTTCCAATATTTGAAGGACTGCCCCAAAGAAGAGAGAGTCAACCTATTCTCCAAAGCACCTGAGGGCAGGACAAGAAGCAACGGGTGGAAACTAATCAAGGAGAGAAGCAACTTAGAACTAAGGAGGAATTTCCTGACAGTGAGGACAATTAACCAGTGGAACGGTTTGCCACCAGAAGTTGTGGGTGCTCCATTACTGGAGGTTTTTAAGAAGAGATTGGAAATGGTAGAGGGTTTCCTGCCCAAGGAACTAGAAGAACTAGAACTTTGGACTAAAAGACCTCCAAAGTCCCTCTTAACTCTGTTATTCTGAGTTCAATCCCCTTTATTGGATATGATAATGCCGTAATGGACCGAAGGTGCTTGTAACCTTCCCTGCCTGTGCCACACCTGAGAAATAAAAACCCCACAGCTGACCATTGACAGGTGTCTTCGGGTTGCCTTCACAAGCCACCCTGAGATGATGCCCTCCTTGGCTGCGAATGAAGCTGGCGCTGCTGTGGTCCCCAACCCAACCCAGCCCTCCCTCCCTCCCTCCCTCCCTCCCTCCTGGACCTCACCGATAAGAAGGAGGCAAAGAACCCCTTTCCTTAGCTTCTACCTCTCCTCGCATTGCCCACCATGGTGTCCCCTCTCAAAAACCAAATTCCACCTCACAAGTGGAAAATGGACGCGTAGAAACGCTGAAAGGTGGTTGATGAGGAAGAAACATTTGAAGGGATCGTGGCCAGGGGTGAAATCTCACAGGTTCTGGAGAACCGGTCATGGAAATTTTGAGTAATTCGGAGAACCAGCAAATGCCACCTCCGGCTGGCCCCTGAGTGGGGTGGGAATGGGGATTTTGCAATATCCTTCCCCCAGGAGTGGGGAGGGAATGGGGATTTTGCAGTATCCTTCCTCCAGGAATGGGGTGGGAATGGGGATTTTGCAATACCCTTCCCCCGCCATGCCCACCAAGTCACGCCCACAGAACCAGTAGGGAAAAAATTTAGATTTCACCCCTGATCGTGGTTCCTCTCCACTCCCCACCCCGCGTGGTTTTCTTTGACTGGATGGATGCCCTGGGAATTGGATTTGAAATGTGTTGCCAATTTTTTTTTTTGGGATGGGGGGGGAGATCTTTTCCGGACCGAAAGGATGTTACTCAGTAGCAGCTCTGCCTTTGGGCTCCTTCCTGGAGTGACCCGCGTTCTACATGCAACCAAATTTAGCCTTTGTGATGAAGGCAATTGGCATCGCTTTCCCATCCCCGGTTTCCTTGCAAACATAATCATGGACAGTTCATTTCTGGCATGCAAATGAAGTCACAATTGCCTCTCATTTTCTCTTCCCTTCCCCCCCCACCCTTTTCATTCTTTCAAGGCAGCGCACAACATTCCTTGCAATGTTGTGCTGCTGCTAATGAATTGCTCGTATAATTTTCCAGATCATTTTATTTTCCATCTTTCTCCGAAAGGGCCTTTCAGAAAGCTGCTTTATTCTTGCCGGGGTGATCTGATTTTTTTTACTGTTTGATAACGTTTCAAGATGATCAACGATGCATCAAGTGGAAGACATGAGTCTTATTCGCCATGTGTAAACATTGAAATGCGAGAGGGAGAACTTGGTCACCTCTGCGGACACAGGCCGGAGAAGAGTCTTGGGTCAAGTGGCTGTAGACCCTTCCCTGGGGATTCTCCAGGGGTCCACAAGCAGGAGACTGAAGTCAAAACGTTGACCCTCCTCCTTTTAGGGCAGCGGTCACCAACTGGTGGTCCGTGAGAAAACTTTGGTGGTCCACAGAGAAATTATTTGCATTTTTTATATTGCACTAAATCAGGGGTCCTCAAACTACGGCCCCTGGGCCCGATACATGCAATGAACATTTATGTTGCTGCAGAGAGTCTCCCCCTTCGGGGCCTTTTTGTGTGGGTCAGAGGAGGAGGCAGAAATTCCGATGTGGGGTCTGCTTCAGCCTCCTGGTGTGGGGCTTTGGGCGAAGGCTGGAGGGAAGAGCCACTGGTGGCAAAGAGCCGGAGGGCCTCGTTCCAGTGGGACTGCATCATGGCTTGGAACTGGCTGACCATCTCAGCCCGCTGAGCCTCCAGGCGCCGGTATCTGGCCTTGCACTCCCACAGTTCTTCCCTCTGCTCGGAAAGCCTATGCTCCTAGTCCTCAGTGAGGTGGTTCTGCTGAGCCTCCTTCTCGCTCAGATCCAATTTGAACTGGGCCAGCTGTTTTGCCAATTCTTTCTCGTGGTGGCTGCTTAGCTCCAACAACTGCTTCCTGTTGGGGCCCTAAAGAGCCCGGGCGGGCAGGGGAGGAGTGGCTGGGAGGGGAGGGGCAAGTATAGGGTAGTGAGGCGCCCCTCAACATGAGTGACATAAAGTTGGCCACACCCACCCAGTCACATGAACACCTAGCCACGCCCACCCAGCTGGTCATTAGGCGGATCATAAATCCGCGGGATTTAAAATTATGAATTTAATGGTCCCTGAAGTCCGAAAGGTTGGTGACCCCTGCTTTAGTGGATGAACACCTCCAGGCACCCTTGGACAATTGGGGTGGGGGCTGTTGGAGGTGGTGCTGAGCTGGCAGTGAGAATGAAGAAATGGGCTTCCTTCTGAATGGCACCGTGTCTTTCCCAGCCGTGAAAATGTTCCCAACTGAGCTGGTGTTTATTTCCTGCTTCAAAGAGAAGCAGGAGCATCTTCTGAAGTTGCCCCTGTCTCTCAGGAAGACCCCCATAAATGTCCTGGATTGCCCCAAACTCTGGAGACCAAGATGGGTCCTCCTGCCCATCCACCCCAGGAAGATAATTTTCAGAATATTTGGGTTTTCAGAGCCGTGAGAAGAAAGTCCTGATTCTTTTGGAGTTAAGTGCAGAAGTTTTTTTCCAGCAGTGGTTATTGTTATTGTTATTTTTTTAATTTTACATTTTCAAAATAACCCCTGGCTTGCCTGTGGATATGTGGGAAGCCCATTAGAGAAACCATCTCTTCGCAATTGCAGATGGCGAAATTACACATCATCTACCCTAGGAATATGCTCGCACTTCTTATTTTCCGTCTCTCTTTAATTTACCTACTATTTCATTTTATATTATTCTATTGTAATTTGCTCCCTAACTAGTATAATAATCAGGTTTCATTAGAGAGAGGGGGGAATGTTTAGTTAATAAGTTCCTTTGATTGTTGCCTTTGATAGAATTCAATATATTAAAAGTCACAACCTTCGCTGCTCTAGTTTTCTTGCAAGGAAGTTGTAACCGTGAAAACTTGCTTGGGTTCCCTGCTGTAAAACAGGTAGGTAGGCAGATAGACAGGAGGTGGTGGGAATGGATGGATGGATGGATGGATGGATGGATGGATGGATGGACGGACGAATGGATGGACGGATGGCCACAGAGACAGACAACTAAAGAGATGAAAACTCCGAATGCTGAATGAGTCAAGTTTGTATAATTTCATTTCTCCCAAGAGGGAAACAGGCCATGGTCTCTACATGTTGGGTAAAGACCAGGGGTGAAATCCAGCAGGTTCTGACAGGTTCTGGAGAACTGGTAGCGGAAATTTTGAGTAGTCAGAGAACCAGCAAATACCACCTCTGGCTGGCCCCAGAGTGGGGTGGGAATGGAGATTATGCAATATCCTTCCCCCAGGAGTGGGGAGGGAATGGAGATTTTGCAGTATCCTTCCTCCAGGAGTGGGGTGGGAATGGGGATTTTGCAATATCCTTCCCCCAGGAGTGGGGAGGAATTGGAGATTTTACAGTATCCTTCCCCTGGAGTCGGGTGGGAATGGAGATTTTGCAATATCCTTCCTCCTGGAGTGGGGAGGGAATGGGGATTTTGCAGTATCCTTCCTCCTGGAGTGGGGAGGGAATGTAGATTTTGCAGTATCCTTCCCCTGCCACACCCACCAAGCCACGCCCATAGAACCAGTAGTAAAAAAAATTGGGATTTCATCACTGGTAAAGACTATCCATGGAGAGAACAGGTTCGTGAAGGACAGAAACTCCCTGCACAGATTTGTGAAAACCTGCCTGACCCATGCATAATTCTTATCTTTTCCCCCAAATCATCAAAATTAAAAGAAATCATGATAGACAGGTAATAACTGTGAACTAATTTGCAAAGTCTTCCTGATTGGCTTTGTGCTCTTCAACCCAGGTAGGACTTCGTGACCGATGGACGTGTTGGCCACTGTCTCTTTTTCCCTGACCGTTCACAAGAAGTTGTCCGTGTCCCAGACGCAGGGAGTAGAAGCCTGGGACGGGGCCGTCTGGGGGTGCAGGCCTTTCTGTGCACCTGGCCAGGCATTTCTTCTGGAGGTGACCATCCATTTCCCTCTTCCTCCAGGCTCAGACATGGCTGTCTTCTGCCTGCTCTGCGGGAAACGCTTCCAAACGCAGACAGCCCTACAGCAGCACATGGAAGTGCACGCTGGCGTGAGAAGCTACATCTGCAGCGAGTGCAACCGCACATTCCCCAGCCACACGGCCCTCAAAAGGCACCTACGCTCGCATACAGGTAAGCTGGGGGGGGGCTGCCTGGGAAACATGCCAGGACAGCGACGGGCAGGGGATTTGCAGGGTTGCAGAGGGTGGGGGTGAACCATCGAATGAGGAGCACACGGTGCATCGGCCCACCCAGGGCTCTCCTTCTAATATACCTTTACGGCCAGGGAATTCTGGGAGTTGCAGTCCACTTATCTTAAAGTTGCCAAGGTTGAGGAACATTGGTTTGGCAGCTGTCACTTCCCACAAAAGGAAAAGGCCTGTGCTTGCTTGGAAGTGGGGCAGGCTGCTCATTTGACCCATCGGTGTCCACCCTTCCTGCTGCAAATAATACAGAAAGAGGCCACACCAGGCCTTAAAAATTTATCTGCTGTTGATGGGTGCTTCATTGGAGTTCCCTTGCCGGTCTGTCCTCGGAAGACACTGTCCCAAAATATTGCAGGATGCTGTGAGCTTTAAAAGAAGAAGAAGAAGAAGAAGAAGAAGAAGAAGAAGAAGAAGAAGAAGAAGAAGAAGAAGAAGAAGAAGAAGAAGAAGAAGAAGAAGAAGAAGAAGAAGAAAGAAAAGGAAGAAGAAGAAGAAGAAGAAGAAGAAGAAGAAGAAGAAGAAGAAGAGATTTCAAGGAGTAGAATCTATTTGTTCATCCTCAGCTCCCATTTCCTGGGCAAGGATCTGATCAGATTTGACCATTTTGAATGGTGTCTCTGCATTGTGCGTGTCCGAGAGAGATGCCACAGCTGCTGCAGCACCAGCGGGCATGGCTCATCTGAGCCTAATCGTAACAGATGCACCAGCCAGTTTTAGCACAAATCACATTTATGTGTGTGTGTGAGAGAGAGAGGGAGGGAGGGAGGGAGGAAGGAAGGAAGGAAGGAAGGAAGGAAGGAAGGAAGGAAGAGCCTTGGTGGCGCAGCAGACTAAAGTGCTGTTAACTAGCACCAACTGCCTGCAATTACTGCAAGTTCGAATCTCACCAGGCTCAAGGTTGACTCAGCCTTCCATCCTTTCGAGGTAGGTAAAATGAGCACCCGATTTGTGGGGGCAATAAGCTGACTTTGTATAAAAAAGAACACCGCTTCGGGGGGGGGAAGCCCTACTAAGCAGGTATATACAAAAGTATGAAGGCTATTGCTTAACGCATTGTAAGCCACCCTGAGTCTCCGGAGAAGGGCGGCATATAAATTGAATGAATGAATGAATGAATGAATGAATGAATGAATGAATGAATAAATAAATAAATAAATAAATAAATAAATAAATAAGGAAAGAAAGAAAAAGAAAGAAAGAAAGAAAGAAAGAAAGGGGGGAGAGAGGAAGTGAAAGAGAGAGAGGAAGAGAGAGAGAGAGAGAGGAAGAGATGTAGAAGTAGAAGTTGACTTAGGTTGTCAACTTCATTCCTACTAAGAATAAAGATTAGAAAAAGGTTAAGCAGCTGAACAGAGAATGTAGAAAGAAAGAGAGAGAGAGAGAAAAGAAAGAAAGAAAGAAAGAAAGAAAGAAAGAAAGAAAGAAAGAAAGAGGAAAGAGGAAGAAAAAGAGAGTGAATGTGTTAAGGGTATGATGTCCCGGACCACTGTCCTCTTAACTACCGAAAGCAGTCTTAGGGCTGACTGCACCTGTTGGACTGCAGCCCCTTTGCCTTCTGCAAAAAGCCTCCTGCGTGCTGATTCATCCTCCGTCTCCTCCAGTCCCATTTGCTTCCGGAGTGGCATCTTTTGCATCAGCAGCTGCGTTTGGGGCCCAAGCCTGGCCGGCTCCTGGCACTGGCAGACCCCTGATTCACGTGGCTGGTTGGATAATAAAACCAGGTTGCCGTACCGGCGAGGGAGTGGGCTCCTGCTTTGGGGATTGGCTGCCTCCCTGGCTAACCAGGTAACAGGAGATTGGGGGGGGAGGGGAAGACGGGGTCCCAGGTGCAGCCAGCCAGCCAGAGGGGGCTGTAATTAGTCCCGCTTGTCCTGGACTTAATGTCAACCTCATTAAGCGGCCTTGCAAAGTGAATCAACGAGCCAGAAATTGGATTTTTTTTTAAAAAAAGAAAACAATCGGGGGTTTTGTGTACAGTAGACAAAGCCCCAGGTTCCTGCTTCTGAGAAGCTTGTCTAAAGCCAGCCGTTACTGGTTAGACCGCCAGATTTAAACCAGTTAACACGGGACTGGCCCGCTTCGTTGAAAACTGGCTTCTGCGAGATATTAGCCCCTGGTTGAGCCGATTCTAAATATGCACCAACTAGGAATGAGAAATGTTTCCGAGCCCTTTGAGAAGATTTTTCTCCACCCAAGACGAGCTGTTGGAAGAAGGGGCTTCCGTGGCAGCTGAGCCCCATCAATGCTCAGAGGTGGCTTCCTTTGAAAAATTAATTTGACAGATCTGTTGTCACTCCCGACAGAGACGCACGGAGGAGGCTTGCGGCTGCGTGGAGAGTTTGTGTAGGTGTGGCTGTGCTTATGTGTGTGTGTGTGTGTGTCTTTCTTTGCCTCTTCTCTCCAGGAATAAGAAGTTTAGGGGTACAAAAAAGCCTTGAAACAAGGGAAGGGAGGCAGCAGAGGCAGGAGTGACCTTAGAAAGCGGTTTTAAAAAGCCAAGAGGATGCCCCGTGTGACACCCGTATAGGAAAACCTGGGTGAAGTTTCCATCCCACAATTGCAGCCTCCCTCTTGACTTTTCGGACCTCACCCTCTGGACATTCCTGATCGGAAGCAGAATTCCAGAGTCTTTGCAGCCACGTGGGATCAGGTGTGCCTGCACCTGGGAAGGGAGTTGAAGCCGTTCCCATTGTACAAGGGGGAAAACGGAGGCTGAGAGCTCAAAGGAAGAATCTGTAGCCATGGCGAGGGAAGGGGGGACCAACACTTTGCCTTCATTCCAAACCCAACAAATTCTACTGCCTTTCCTTGCTCAGCTCCAGAACCTACTTCTTCTCCCCTTCTGCAAACTAGGTTTGGTATCAAAAATGGGGAAACCGATCAGCTTTTTCAGAAGCGAGGAGTGGGAGGAGAAGGAAGGAGAAGGAGGAGGAGGAAGGAGGAGGAGGAGGAAGAAGAAGAGGAGGACGAAGAGAAAAGGAGAAGAAGAGGAGCAGGAGGAGCAGGAAGAAGGAGAGGAGGAGGAGGAGAAGAAAAGAAGAGAAGGAGGAGGAGGAGAAGAGAGGAAGGAGGAGGAGGAGAAGAGGAGAAGAAGAGGAGGAGGAGGAAACAGAAGAAGAAGAGCAGGAGGAGCAGGAAGAAGGAGAGGAGGAGGGGGAGGAGAAGAAAAGAGAAGGAGGAGGAGAAGAGGAGGAAGAAGAAGAGGAGAAGGAGGAGGAAGGAGGAGCAGGAGAAAAGGAGAAGAGGAGGAGGAGAAGAGGAGGAAGAAGAAGAGGAGGAGAAGGAGGAAGACGGAGGAGGAGGAGAAAAGGAGAAGAGGAGCAGGAGCAGGAGGAGCAAGAAGAGAGGAGGAGGAGGAGGAGGAGGAGAAGAAGAACAAGAAGAAGAAGAAGAAGAGGAGGAGGAGGAGGAGGAGGAGGAGGAGGAGGAGGAGGAGGAGGAAACAATGGATGCCTGGAGGGTCCTAATTTAGGAGAATTTGTGCCTAAAGACCTGTGTGTTTTGGGGGGGGGGTAGTTGTGAAGCATCTGGGGGTGGGGGGCCGAAAGGGAGCCGAATTTCCTGGGCCCGAGGAAGTGGAGGCGGCCGCCTGCAAGTCTATAACAAGCGGGAGAATTTATGCTCAGGCACGAGTTGGGTTTGACATGGGGATAATGAAAAAGCGTAGGTCATTGTGGATGACTTAAGCTTTCAGCAGCGGAGGCAAATGTATGAAATGGGAGCAGCATTACACGCTTGGCGGCTTTGCACATCTGCAGCGGGACAAGTGAAATACAGTGGGGCCATTCTTTACCATAAACTTGTGGCCGTCGGATTTGCCGAGCCTGGAGAAGATTGTAATTACACTGACAAGACAAATCAGCAATATTTAAATATTCATGAACAAAGTCTGGGGTGATCAATCTATCTTTATTGTCCTTCCATTCAGCTTCTGTAATAAATATTTTTTAAAAGAGAGGGAGAAGGAGCTGAAGCGGCTCACTTCCTCCTTCTCCGTCCCCCCCCCCCCACCCACAACCCCTCCTTGAAGAAGGAATCCAGAGATTTGGAGCGATTGGTGGCCACAATCTGGATCTTCTCAGCAACGGTCACCCGAACGAAGCTGAAGGGGGACAACAATTCCCTGAGAACTTCTCCTGGGCAGCTGCATGGATGGATGGTGGATGGATGGATGGATGGATGGATGGATGGATGGATGGATGGAGAGTAGCAGAAGACACCAAAAGAACCGACATCCTCTGGGTGGAAAAACTTTCCATATTCCATCACCTGTTGATTGGCTACTCCAGAAAGAAGATCTATCTCAGTGATGGTTAACCTTCTTGGTGCTGAGCGCCCGAAGTGTTTGCACGCACATGCAAATGCACGCATGTGTACCAGAACCCCCAAAATGCAATCCGAGCACCCCCTGTGCATGTGCCCGGCCCCTACCTACGCTCCGTTTTGGCTTCCAGGTTGGTGCAGGAGGCTTTGCAGGGGAAGGGTCACGTGAGCCCCCCCCCCCCCCCCCTTATGGGGCCGGGAACTTTCCTGCCCCCACCTGGGAGTCAAAATGGGGCACTACTACTTCAGCTCCCAGGAATGTCCCCTCCCATCTCATCTCCTAGGGGATATTATCTTCAGGGAAAATAAGTAAGTGAGAAGTCAAGCGTCCTCTTGCCAGCTGCCCCCCTTCTCCTTCTTATGTCAGCACTAGAGTAAATGCAGGTTGAAGTGCTGATAGCAAGCTCAGAGAGCACTGAGGACCCCTCCTTTCAACCCTGAGCTACCCATCGCCCCTGGGCCCTTGGGGGTCAGGCGTGGACCTGGCCTCTTGGCCGCAGTTGGCTTCCCTCTGACCCTCCCATCTTGGCTGCAGGCGACCATCCGTACGAGTGCGAATTCTGCGGGAGCTGCTTCCGAGACGAGAGCACTTTGAAAGGACACAAGCGCATCCACACCGGGGAGAAGCCCTACGAATGCAACGGCTGCGGGAAGAAGTTCAGCCTGAAGCATCAGCTGGAGACCCACTACAGGGTCCACACGGGTAAGGGGACGTCCAGCCAGCCTGCGGGAGGCAGTTCTCTCTCCCCCCCACCCCGCCCTCTGACCCTCGGGGCTGCTTGTGCATCAGGGCGTTGGGCGCAGGATGCCTGCGGCTTTTGTAAATAGCAGGTCGATATTTAGATTGCTTTTTCTGTTCATTACTTCATTATTCGCTCTGCCTGGGCATGGAATGGGTATTGATACTGAGGAAAAGCAAGACTGTTAATTACTGCACTGAAGGAAGCCCCCCCCACCCCCACCCCGGCTTTCGACCGCAGCTGCAGCCGACGGTATCTGGAGGGGCTTTCTGGGAGAGACCCCCCCCCCAGCCCAGCTGGCTCTGGCCTGGGAAGGCAAGGATTGGCCCCAGACTAGCCCACGTAAGGCCCGAGAGCAGGTGGCCATTCTCACTCTGCCTGCCACTTCTGGGGGGTCCAGGAAAAGGGTCCCCTCCACACTGTTGCAATAACTTGAATCATCCCCCACCCATGATTCCCTCTCCTCCTCCTCCTCTTTCTCTTTCCTCCCTTATTTCTCCTTCCCCTTCTCCTTCTTCTCCTTCTCCTCTTTCCTCTCTTACTTCTCCTCTCCTTCTCCTTCTTCTTCTCTTTCCTCTTTCCTCTCTCCTTCCCCTTCTCCTTCTCCTTCTCCTTCTCTTTCCCCTCTCCTTTCTCCTTTCCCTTCTCCTTCTTCTCCTCTTTCCTCTCTCCTTTCTTCTTCCCCTTTTCCTTCTACTTCTTCTCCTCTTTCCTCTCTCCTTTCTCCTTCCTCTTTTCCTTCTTCTACTTCTTCTCCTCTTTCCTCTCTCCTTTTTCCTTCCCCTTCTCCTCTTTCCTCTCTCCTTTCTCCTTCCTCTTTTCCTTCTTCTCCTTCTTCTCCTTCTTCTCCTCTTTCCTGTCTCCTTTCTGCTTCCCCTTCTCCTAATTCTTCTTCTCTGCTTTCTCCTCCTCCTCTTTCCTTTCTCCTTCCTCTCCCCTCCTCCTCTCCCCCTTCCTCCTTCTCCCACTCCGCAGGCGAGAAGCCGTTTGAGTGCAAACTCTGCCACCAGCGGTCCCGAGATTACTCCGCCATGATCAAGCATCTCAGGACCCACAACGGAGCCTCTCCTTACCAGTGCACCATCTGCCTGGAATACTGCCCCAGCCTTTCCGCCATGCAGAAGCACATGAAGGGCCACAAGCCGGAGGAGATCCCAGCCGACTGGAGGATAGAGAAGACCTATCTCTACCTGTGCTACGTCTGACGGGAGAAGAGAAGCTGGAAAGGACTGGACAGAATCAACCCCCCTCGATTGCTCCCTTCCCTTTTCCTTTTTTCACACCACCCCCCCAAAACCCCCAATTTTCTTTCTCATTTTGCTTTTGGTTCTATTCGCCCAGCAGTTGCTGGCCCCCTCCTTGCCCAGCTTCCACTGCCCTTAAGGAGTGGGTGGGACAGGGAGAAACGAGGGAGAGGGAAGAGAGGCCGTTGGGGTCCCTCAAAGAATCCCCCCAAAGGAGCATCCCCTCAGCCCATCTAGCTGTGAAGTTGTCTCACGTGGTGGTCATGAGTTTTGGGGTGCCTCATAGCTCCAGACTTCTTCTGGGCCCCTGTTGCTCCTTGGGGGGGATGGCGAATTTCCCTCAGTCGGGGTGTAAGCTGAGATCCAATCAACCCCCTGAGCTGCAATTTCCAAGGGATCCTTGGAACTGTAGCGTCGTGAGGAGTCTCTGTTGGGGTCCCTTTATTTTGCTCCAATGCTGATCCCTGACACACCCATGGTCCTCCTGGAAGTCACTTCAACAGCAGGATGCAGTTTTCCGTACACGCATCTGGCCGATTCCCCAAATTTACACATACACATACACACACCTCGCTGGTTCCTTTGAGAGGTGACCTAGCTGCCAAATTCAAGGACATGTTTGGGAGAGATGGAACCGTTAGGGAGTTCTTTGATGCCACAGCTGTGGGGAAGGTCCCAGCTGCCTTGGGACATCCCACATCCCTCCTGAGGTTCAAGGAAGTGCAGGGGGTGTCCTGGGGGGGCTCTGCTAGGGGAGAGCATTAGAACCTACAGCATCAACCCTTTTCTCATTGATTCAGCCGATCGCATTTTGGCCTCGGTGGCTTAAATGTTGGGGGTTGCTGCCTCAAAGAACGAGACCCCCCCAAAATGTGCTCAGAATTGGACTCCAGTTATTCCCTGGGAGCTGCGACTCCCTTTCTTCTGACCAAAGACCGTTCTATGCATTTATTTTTATTTATTTATTTTTGAAGCGAGAGGGGAGAGAGGGATGAGGAGGAGAGAGGCAGCATAAGTTTGCACATTGGCTAGCTTGGGCGGCCAGCCGTGTCCGAGCAGAGGAGAAATCCAAATGACAAGGCTTAGGGGAAACCCAGCGGCTGCTAGAGAGACCCCCGATCCTGCCCTCTGAGGCTTTGGGGAGCTCTGCGGAGCCCCTATTCTCAAGACCTTCCCCATTGACTTCCATGGGGCTCGACTTTCTCCTAGTCAACAGCCTCAGTCCCACTCCTTCCTCTGGAATAACCACATGTCCATGGAAGTCTCGGCTCCATTCCCATGGAGAGAACCTGGCCATCAGTGGATGGAAACCAGCCCAGACATGGCTTCAATTATTCTTGAGGATGGGCTGCCTGAAGACACTTACCACCTGTAGCTGATCGTGGCACCTGGATTTGAGGTGTGCCGAGGGTGCGATGCCGAGCAGTGTGGAAGAGTCCTTGCAGTCTTGACTTCAGCACATGGAATAGCCTTCTTGGTCCATGGAGCTGTCCAAGGTTCAGCTTGGATCTTCCTTCTGCCCAGGACTGATGTCCTGATCCCTGCCTAGCAAATGTGGGGATGGGCAGGCTAAAGAAGCAGGGCTGGTTCGACCTTGTGCCTTTTCTGCTCTTTGTGCATCATCGGCATCCAGATAAATTGGCTGGGTAGGTCTGACCCAAAGTTGAGAGTCCCATTGAAGCGCCTCTTCCTCTTCTCAGAAGAGTGGAAGACCAATTCCCAGAGATGTAGGAGTTAATGCTGTCTCTGGGCAGGTATGTCTCCTGGCAGCCACCTGGGCTTATTTGAGAGGCTAGAGAGCCATTTGTTCTGAGTGTCCACCTTGCAACCCTCAGCAAGAAGAACGTGTCCACCTTGTAATCATCATATCCCCAATATTTTCTTCTAGGGAGGAACTTCTGTTTCTGCTTTGCACATAACAACATTGCCAAGAGGACAGACAGTTCTTATATAGGCCTGTCTCTTGGTTGGGGGGTTTCCTCCAAGACTCCCTTCCAGCTCACTCTTCTTTCTGGTCCAGGGAAGTGTGCAACCTGGGACCTCTCCCCTCCCCTCCAGAACCTTAGGTTTATGGGCAGCTTCCAGAGCTTTTCCCAAAATAGCCACCAAATTGCAATTTGGCAGAAGGAAAGGAGGAAGGAATACAGGTCTGGAAGAACGACTGTTGGGTGGACTTCATGTCCTTGATTTAAGTGCAATCAAAATTCAACCCAGTTTAGATTTTTACTGGTCCCCCTCCCTCGATATCCTTGTCCAGGGATGCCCCTTCTAGAGGACCACCTTAGCTTGAGAAGGTGTCCCTCTGCCCGCTTGAAACACTGGCTTGAGGCTTCCTTGCTTCTCCACCTTGACCCTTGGTGCCTTCAGCCAAGGGGAGAGGTTCTTTCCCTTCTCTCTTGTCCCCTCCCCCATTGAACATCATCCCATCAAGACTTCTCCGGAGGCCCTTCCTGCCCGGACTTCTGTCGCCATCGCAACTGAGAGGGGAATGCAGCTGCCCTCCATCTTCGTTGTGTCTTTGCTTTCATTTTGATGATTTTTTCCCCTCATTTTCGCACATTGTACTTGAAATGATCTCGGTTTCTTGTGACCTCATGAGCTTCTTTGAGTTGGCTTTCTGCGGGGAGGGGGGGGACGAGTTGGGGGGTTCATTGCTGAAAAGGCCACCAGGAGGGTTTGCACCCGTGTCCAAGCACAGCCGAAAAAACCCCACGGACATTCCTCTCCACGCCAGCCTTCTTGTTTCGTGTTGATTGTGCATTATTATTATTGTTGTTACTACCAAAATTGGTGTTTGTTTTTACGATCCAGCCTGACGTGGTTCAGAGATGATCTTGAAAAGCTACCTCTTTTTAAGTTGATGTTGTTATTGTTAAGTTTTTTTTTTTTTTTTTTTTGGCAGTTACAGAAGCACAGTTTTTGCAATATTTGTGGGCGGGTGGCTTTGTAAACTTCACTTCATCTCATGCTTTATATTTACAATTGTACGTTTTATTTTGTAATTTAGCTGCTTTTATACACGGGGGAATGTTCAGCAAAGAAAGTGCAGATCCATGTTTCTCAACCACTTTAAGCGGTGTGGACTCCCCAATTCCCAGAATTCCCCATACTGGCTAGGGAATTCTGGGAACTGAAGTGCACACAGTTTAATGTGGCCAAGATTGAGAATCGCTGGTGAAGATGGAAGAATTTTAAGCGATCTATCTCTGTCCTGTTGCTCCACACGCTTTCCCTCCTAAAATCTGACCCTGATCCTTCCTCAATGTTGGAAAATACTGAAGGCCTTAAAAACGGGGTGTGGGGGGGAGAGAGAAAGAGTGATAAAAGAGACTCTGTGTCATTGTAAGTCCAGAGAGCTGAAAATTTAGTGAAACCTTTAGCAATTTGGTAAAAGGAAAGAAAAAAAAATAAACCAGTTAAACTTGAATATGTGAATAGTTAAGTAGAGTTTTGTTTATAATGTGAAAAAGAGAGAGAGAGAGAAAAAAAAAAACGACAGCATTCAAAGCAGATCTTTTAATGAACAATATGCAGTAAATGTACCAGTGTGACATTTGTCGGAAGTGGCAACTCCAACCAGCCCTTCTGATGGAGCCCCAACCTTGTTGGGTGCTGTCTTTTTAAAATCGGGGAGGGGGAGGGCTTTGAGGAGTCTTCCTCTCTTGCCCGCCCCTCCCCAAGCTAAAAGTGTTGGACTGATAAATTATTTCAAAAGTGTAATATTTTTGTAACCTTTGTTAGTCTCTGTGTCAAGCAGGATGTCGTCCCTCTTCTTCCCTTTGTAAATGTGAACAGGAATATGTTTGCGTCTGCGGGTATGCGTTGGAAACCTAGTATTAAATAATAAATCATGCAGTATTGTTGTAAAGAGTTTGCCATATCAGATGGTACTCAGCTCGGGCGGAGAATCCCGGCTTGCAAAGCACACTTGGGGAGGGCACGGGATCCAGGTGGGACCCTCGGCGTGCCGTGGAGAGGAGGGGTGGGTGGGAAGGACACTCCAGTGGTTTTGGGGAGCAAATGGTGGGCTGGCCTCTTGCCACTTGCCTGCCTCCCTCTCTTAATGATGGTTGGCTTCCTATCGTTGCATGGCATGATCCAAGCTGGCTTAACCAGTGACAGGGTGGCAAAGTGCTTGGCACCACAAGGAGGAGGAGGAAGAAGAGGGCGAGTCACAAAACGCCACCTGCACAAACCAGATGGAATTTGGGGGGCTTCGGAGGGTTGTCTGGGCTCCCCTCCTCTCTTCCTTGGCCCCTTAACAGGCTGCCGTTCTGGCCCCCAAATCTGAGCGTGGGATCCCCTCCCACCAACCCGCCACTCTGGCATGGCCCCCTCCCACCGACCCCTTCCGTGGGTTTGATTAGGCTCCCCTTTGCAAGTATATATTCCTGGCTGTCTGTGATTGTTGCTTTGGGATGACATTTCAGAAACTGAAAGCAGTACGGTTATTGTGTACAACCCCTTGCTGGTGTGTGTTTCGTGCGTGTCCGTCCGATGGAGAAATATAACTTTGTGGCTTCTTTGTGGTGGGAAACAAGACCGGGGCGGCTTCATTGTACAATCTTCAAAAACAACTTTGGAAAAATGGCTTTTTCCTTCCCCTTTTTTTGTCAATCTTTGTGCCTAAGAAGAAGTGTGTTTGTGTGTGTGTTGATTTCTGCGCATTTTTTTGGGGGGGGGAAAGAGGAATAAAATGCTGCAGTGCTTTCTTAATTAATGATTTGGTACCTTGGGGGGTTAGGGGAGGACTTGCTAGCTAAGGAATGTCATGGTCTCACCCATCATTATGCTTGGATAACAAAATTCTGGTGCCCCCTTGCAATTCTTGACCCCTTGCAATTCTTGACCCACCGGCCCCTGGCACTGGTGCAAGGGAGGATGCCCGGGCCACATTGCACTCCAGTCCCCCCATCCTTTGTGCCCCTTCCACCCCACAGGCTGTGTTCTGCTTCACAGCAACACAACTTCCACAACCGAAGCATGAGAGCCCATGCCAAAGCTGCTGAGCCTTACTCTGTTGGCAGCTGCAGAGAATTAATCAAAGCCTACTGAATGGGCAAACTTCCACGCTTATCAATTCAAAATAATCCAATGGAATTCTTCTCCCTTGTCCACCCACTTCTTCCCTGACCCCGCCCACTTCATCCTGACCCCGCCCTCTAGTCTCTAAAGCAGTGTTTCTCAACCTTGGAAGCTTGAAGATGGGTGGACTTCAACTCCCAGAATCCCCCAGCCAGCGCTGCTGGCTGGGGGATTCTGGGAGTTGAAGTCCACCCATCTTCAAGCTTCCAAGGTTGAGAAACACTGCAGAGGGCTCCCTTGATGGATGCCAAGGGGTTTTGGCAAAGAAGGCTGGGGTTGGGGTAGGCAGACCCGGGCAGGGGGCGCAAAAGATGGTCAGGGACTGGATGTCTGTTCAAGCTTTTGCTCTCCCCTTACCATGACCTCCTTCAGCCCAGGGCTGTCATTTTCTTGACACGCATCTCAGTATTTGTTGGGCATCGTGTTTAAAAGAGGCATAGGTTTTTTTGGAGCCATGCCAAATCTCCATGGATGTTCATAGATTTCAGATCTATATCTATATCTATATATATATATTAGCACTGAGGACCAATTGTGTCCTTCTGGACCAAGCAAATTTAAAGCTTCTCCTTCACTTGTTGTGTTTTTAATTAATCTCTTTATCTCTTCATGTTGTCGCAGTTAAAAGTGCCAGTTTGATCGCTTCATGTTAAAAGAGAAATCCTGTTTTTGTTTTTGTTTTAATTGCTGTCCTGGCTCGGTCTACCTCAGCACCTCCTGCTAGCCTGATTTAAGAAGGTGCCAATTTTTTTTTTTGTTGTTATTTAGTTTATTTTCCAAATACTGTGTTATGTATATATATTTTTTTTTTCCTGTACAAAGTACTTTTCTGTTCGTTCCTTTGCAGTGCAGCTTGTGCGTCTTGTTATAAGCTTTCTCTAGAGTCTTAGACGCATTTAAGTTAAAAATACACACACACACATGCACACAAAATAAATCATTTCTCCCTCTACCCCCACCCCCACAGAAAGTTGTGATGTCCTTTTTCTAGTTGCCATTCTCTCCTCCTGCATCTACTCTGAAAGGCCCAGGAGAATTCTCTGTAAACCTTCTGTGTTTTCTGGCGAGAGGGTGGGGGGGACACAAGACAAAAGGAGTCTCCCCCCCCCCACAAAAAACGATGTATTGCTGCAGGTTTTTTTTCTCTCCATTTGTCACTAAGTGAAGTTTGTGCCTTCTATAGCAAAGAGAATATTTTTTACATCCTACTAACAGTAGATTTTTTTGTAGTGGACATTTTTTGTATTTTTATTTATAAGTCTCATAAGGAAAATAGCAATGTTCAGTTGTATATCTTGAATCTGCAGTTAGGAATAAAAAAAATACAATAAAGTTAATTCAGTCGTTGATATGCTGGTGGCTCATTGTTTTCTTTCATTCTTTGCCGTTTCACAGCTGGGATGGAGGAGTGGTCTGGGAGTCCATTTATGATGTCATTGAACTGAGAGAGAGAGAGAGAGAGAGAGAGAGACTGGCTTCATATACAACCACACTAAGCCACAACTGTGGTTAGTTGAACAATCCATGGTAACCTGCTCCAGGTCTTCTAATCTGAGCCATAAATCTGTCCTCCAAACCAGACACGGGACTGATCCAGACAAGGCCCTAAAACGAAGCCAAGTCTAACAAAGGCTTTGCGTGACGAATGAAATCTGTGCTTCAACTTCACAGATTTTTCACTAGGCAAGACACAAATTCTGTTGCACCCAAAACTTGGAGCATGGCTGTGGTTCCAGGAATGAATGGCCTACAGCAGCATTTCTCGACCTTGGCCAACGCTAGAAGGGGTACAATTATCCTCTGGAGGGCAGTCCGTTCTGAAGCCCACAGTCTCAATCCAAAGGAACTTAGAAGTCAAAACACCCATGATTACCTCTACATCTGTCCTATGAATCATGGATGTATTATCCAAAAGAAAACCTCGCTGACTTCATGCCAGTGACCTAGATGTTAGGACAGATCTGGTGATGGAGAATGGACTAAACAAGCTCAGAATTCTAAAAAGAATAACAATAACAAAGTTGGAAGGGACCTTGTAGGTCATCTAGCTCAAGCAGGAGACTCAACACCATTTCTGACAGATGGCAGTCCAGTTTCTTCTTGAAAGCCTCCAGTGATGAAGCTCCCGCAACTTCTGTTCCACTGGTTGATTGTTCTCAGGAAATTCCTCCTTATTTCCAAGTTGAATCTCTCCTTGGTCAGTTTCCATCCATGATTCCTTGTCTGGCCTTCGGGTGCCTTGGAAAATAGCTTGACCCCCTTCCTCCTCTCTGTGGCAGCCCCTCAAATATTGGAAGACTGCTCTCCTGTCTCCCCTGGTCCTTCTCTTCACTAGACCAACCATACCCAGATCCTGCAACCGTTCTTCCTTCGTTTTAGCCTCTGTGAGTCTTGCATGGTGCTTTCTCGAATGACGTGAACCTTTGGCTTTGGGGAGGGAGAAGCAGAATCCATCTAGGGAGGGGTGCATTTGAGTGGTGGCAAAACTGAGTCCTGTGCTGTTGGGTATTTCACCCGCCGTCTCAAAAATAAGCCACCCTGACTCAGTGGCATTTTAGGACAAGGGTTGGTCTGGGTTGGAGTATTGGAGGGGAGGGCGGGGGCTTGCTGGCGGCCCACGTGTTCCTCCGCTCTCTCTCGGGGCCTTTTGCCAAGACTGTTCTGGGTGTATGTGAGGCTCCCCAGGGAGCTGAGCAAGTTTGCTTCAATGAAAGTGAACTCGCTCATTTAAACCTGACTATAGGCTGCTCCGGCCTCCTGCTGGGTTAATTATCCTGTAGTTCTAAACTGATTGCTGTACACCACGCTTAAGCCCTCCTTTATTTATTTACTGATTACATTAACTGCTGCGCCGGCCCTCTTTTTATTGAGATGCAAACTGTACAGCCCTTTGCCCAACACTCGGGCGCCCGCTTGGTCGGAGGGGAGGGGAGGGGAGGGGAGGGGAGGGAGGCACCCTGCAGCAGCTCCACACGCCAGGAGGGGGAGACCCAGAGGGCAGACGCCGCCCCCTCCCTGCTTTGGCAGACGGGAAGGAAAGATGCCTCCTGGGGAGGGGTCCTTTTAGGGGCCCCACAGTGGCCTAGCACCCCAAACCAAATTTAAAACGTGCCTCGAGCTGCCATCATCCAGGCCAACTTAAACAAGCCCTGGCACAGTTGCCCCTTCTCGGCTCTCGGCTTCTATATCGAAATTACGGACATCCGACGGGATTTTTATGACATGAACCTCGCCGGGAGGATGGGGGGGGCGGAAGAGATTTGCCCTGCCAAGCTGCGTAATCCCATGAAAATTAAAATGCAGTTAAACGTTAATTACGTGGAATCAACGGAGTAATTAGTGTTACTTAAATATAGTGTGCTGTTTATATTCAAATTATTTATGAGCATATATAGACGTTTTCAGCTGCCCCATCCAGAAAAATGGCTGCTTGGCAATGCTCACCTTTTCCCAACCAGGGAAGGAAAGGAGCTGGGCTAATAGAACCAGGCAAGGCGGCCATTTTTTCCCCCTTTTTCATGGCTCGGTTTGGTTGGTCTATGATGATTAATGCTTCAGCATGTTGGGCATACCAGTCAGCATGACAGAATAGTTGGAAGGGACCTTAGAGGTCTTCTAGTCCAACCCTCTACTCAAGCAAGAGGTCCTATACCAGTGGCGGGATTCAAATAATTTAACAACCAGTTCTCTGCCCTAATTATTTCTTCCAAAAACCAGTTCATCAAACTGTTCAGAAACCGGTTCTCCCGAAGTGGTGCGAACTGGCCGAATCCCACCACTGCCCTAGAGCCCTAGACCCTTTCAGACAGGTGGCTGCCCAATCGCTTCTTAAAAAAAACCCCACAACTTCTGGAGGCAAGCTCCAGAAGTTGGAGCTTCTCCAACTTCTACTGGTTGATTATTCTCCCTGTTAGGAAGTTTCTCCTTAATTCCAGGTTGCTTCTCTCCTTGGTTAGTTTCCATCCATTGCTTCTTGTCCTGCCCTCAGGTGCTTTGGAAAATAAATTGGCCCCCTCCTCTCTGTGGCAGCCCCTCCAATACTGAAACACTGCTATCGTATCACCTCCTAGTCCTTCTTTTCTCTCGATTGGCCATATCCAAATCCTGCAACCGTTCTTCCTATGTTTTAGCCTCCAGTTCCCAGTCAAAGTAACCAGGTTTACATTCCTAAATAATTCCCCATCCCCCCAACCCGTGCCAGCGTCTTTTTCCACTGGGTATGTTGTGTGGATTCAGCCCTTACGGTTTATCAACAAATCACGGTTAAATAACTTCAGCATGAAAAAGTGCAGAGTAAATTAAGCCTGTGCCAAATATATCTTTTCGCAAACATTGGCAAGCTTCTTTAGCAACGCTGAATTTATGCACTTCTGTCTTGAAATAAATGTCAGAGCATCATAACCAAGACATAAAGAATGTCATATTTTAAAATAATATCTCTCCCCTCCCTTCCCCTCCCCCCCCCACCCTCCCACCCTGTTTCTTTTCCTGGATGATTTTAGACATTTCATTCGAAAACGCTGCCTTCCCCTTTCGTACTATCCTCATTTGCTCCGGCTCTTCATCATAGGCTTTTATTTAGCCTATGTGCTATTTTGGAGGGCTCATGTCATGCGGCTGCATTTACTGACCTCCGGTGAGGTCAGCTGTTCAGAGGCACGATGGCAGAGAACAGCCTGTTCCTCCCACATTCCTGAGTTTTGGGGGAGCGGCCCGTAGAGACACTCAGAAGGATGACGGAGCAGCCCAATGGGAAGAGGAGCAGTGCAACATGGGAGATAGGAAGAGCTGAAGAAACTCCAGCTTTTTAGCTGGTTGGCTAAATTAAGAGTAAACACTCTGAACACCAACAGACAATAAAGCGTCAGAAAAGAGCCCCATTCGGAAGATCTGCCTGTAACCCCACTGCAAATGTCAGGACTAAATTTAACTTTTCTCTGTTGCTTCCGAGAGAATTCAGACCTTCTCAATGCTTCAACTCCCTTTCAAGCTTCTAGTCCTTTATCTTCTGGTGCTACATAGTTTATTTCTTGTTTATTGTAGCTATCAATATGTTTGATTTTTTTTTTCCCCAGCTGGTATGCTGGAACCCTGGGCAGAATTTCTTTAGAACTTCACGGTGGCTGAAAAATGTGTGTGACCGGAGCACAAATTCCCTTTAATATTGGATGAATACTGGCATATTTGTCCCCACAAAGCCTTTGTCTCTACTTTAATGGCCAAAGCTCTGGAACCAGGTGAGAGTGTTCCCACCTGGCGCTAGATCTTTGGAAGGCTTTCCCCGATTTTCTGTCTCATCAACTCTAGAGCAATTTCCACGTTTTTCTGGGCTGCAAACCATTCACTCAACATGTCAGTAGTTGCCTATGGGGCTTCCACTTAACACTTCTAGTCAACCAGACTCTTTTTAAAAATGATTTCAACTCGCCCGCAAAGACGAGGCTGGTTGCAAGCTTATGGGCCAGAGAATCCCATAGACTTGGAGGTTGCAAGCCACCATCCTATCTTCATAGAGGCTGCTGCTACCAGTCCTTTCCTGGTGGGAAACCAAGGGCTTGTGTCCCCCCACCCCTTCCTTGTCAATTTTGCGTGACAATCCTGCACTCCATTTCAAGGCCTGGTTATCCCAATATATATCTACTATCCGGCATATCTCTGCTTGCAAGCCGTGGATGCAAGCAGTGGCAAGACTTTGGAAGGCTCGAATCCTTCCTTGTCTTCGGCAGCTTGTAAACCGCGGAATCCCTGGGCTCTGCCGCCATCGTGTGGGCAGCTCAAACACACAGCCCTCACCTTGCAGGACAGGGCAATGTGTCCACTCGGGGTAACTAGAAAGCACAGTGTTTTTCTGGCCAAAGAGAGAGCCGGTCCCTTTCTGAGGTCAAGCGGTGCTGCTGCCTGGGTAAGAATCCCAAAGCTGGGAAGGAAATTGCTTTGTGTGTTCACCAGTTCCACAGAATCGTTCGATTGCAAGGCTGGGAGGAGACAGAGCGATCCCCTAATCCAGAGATCGGGAACTCTGGCCCTTTTAGGACTGGTGGACTTCAGCTCCCATGCTGCCTCGGGAATTCTGGGAGTTGAAGTCCATAAGTCCTACAAGGGCCAGAGTTCTCTACCCCTGCCTTAGTCCAACACTTGTCCAGATCAGGAATCCATACAACAGCCTCTGTTTCAAATGTTCCAAGAGGAGGAGTCCACTATTGCCATGCATCTCTTTCTCTTTTGATTTATCACTTATACCTTTTATGTACACTGAGAGTTTATGCACCGAAGACAAATTCCTTATGTGTCCAATCACACTTGGCCAATAAAGAATTCTATTCCATGTGGACCTTCTTTCTGACAGCCAACCACGAGTCCCCACTGTCAGAGAGGACAACGGAGAGAAGAGGCCTACAAGAGTCATCTGCTTCTGAGCCAGAAGGTTCCCTCACCAGCCTCATGCTGGACTGTGATCCTTGGCAGCTGAAGGTTTTTGGCTAGGCTTCTCCAGACTAAACACAACAAACACTTCCCACCTTTCCTCTCCAGTTTTTCTTTGCAAGCCCTTACTGTCTGTCCTTAGGAGATGCTCCATTCTAAATGCAGGTGCTGAGAATTGCATACAGTTTGACCAACACAGAACAGAGATGCCTCTCGGGATTTGTAACCTATGAGACAACTTGCAGAAAAAAATCCTGGTGGGGAGGGGAAGAGAGGGGGGAGGAGAGGCAATGCTGATCTCCATTCTCCATAAACCCACCTCTGGTCCATGAACTGGCTGTATGGTTTAGAATAGAATAGAATAATAGAGTTGGAAGGGACCTTTGAAGGTCTTCTAGTCCAACCCCCTGCCTAGGCAGGAAACCCTACACCATTTCAGACAAATGGTTATCCAACATCTTCGTAAAAACTTCCAGTGTTGGAGCATTCACAACCTCTGGAGGCAAGTCGTTCCACAGATTAATTGTTCTGACTGTCAGGAAATTTCTCCTTAGTTCTAAATTGCTTCTCTCCTTGATTAGTTTCCACCCATTGCTTCTTCTCCTGCCTTCTGGTGCTTTAGAGAATAGTTTTACTCCCTCTTCTTTGTGGCAGCCCCTCAAGTATTGGAAAATAGCTATCATGTTTCCCCTGGTCCTTCTCTTCACTAGACTGGCCATGCCCAGTTCCTGCAACCGTTCTTCGTAAGTTTTAGCCTCCAGTCCCCTAATCCTCTTTGTTGCTCTTCTCTGCACTCTTTCCAGAGTCTCAACATCTTTTTTTACATTTAATACTGGCTGCAGTATTCCACGCATGGCTTTACCAAGGCATTATAAAGTAGTATTAAGACGTCACGTGATCTTGATTCTATCCCTCTGTTTATGCAGCCCAGAACTGCGTGGGCTTTTTTGGCAGCTGCTCCACACGGCTGACTCATCTCTAAATGGTTGTCCACTAGGACTCCAAGATCCCTGTCAGTCACTACTATCGAGCCAGGTATGGGTTTAGCATGTTATGCGAATAGACTTGTGTTTGGTTCAATGGGTTTAGATGTGGCAACCCAGCCTACAGGCACGAGTGCGTCTCAGACAGTGGAGTGCCAATGCATTCATTTCTTGAAACACTGTATATGGTATATGTGCACACACACGCACCTCGTCACAGCACCAGGAAGTGCCAGATCGATGTGTCGATTGGATTTGTCTGTTGAAGCATTTGATGTTACATGAAGGCAGCTCATTCCAGTGGTTGTTAATTGCCCATTGTAGTGATCAGGTCTGTAGCAACATCGATCTCGCTAGGATCAATGGGGCTGATTTAGTGTCTTACTAACTCTTTAACAGGACACCTCATCGATAGCCAGCCACTTACAGATCATCAGTACATTACTGCAGGATCCCCATTGCCAAGACCCCACACTGGCACTAACCCACTTCCCACTTGCCAGTCATCCTGAAGGGTTCCTGTAAGTCAGATATTTGCTAGAATGACGCAAAACTCAACCGTCTGAAAAGTCTTCCAAACTAATCCATAAGAGTGTGATTTATTTATTTTTTAATTCTGTGGGAATTAAAGACTCATTGCTGAGTAGTAAAAGTACTTACTGTTTATATTCAGACAGTTCCAAAGTCAAGCTCTGCCATCTTCTGGAAGGGGCATTTAGCCCGTGTTAATCAAAATTAGACCAAAGGGTCAATTTGTTCCCACTCTTAAAAGGCACATTTATACTTTTCGAAGCACTGATTTTCAATTCATTTCAGGTAAATTCCATATCCACGTCACATTCCGTACTACTCATTTCCCCTTCCAGTTGAAAATCTAGCTTATTCATGGAGGGTTGACTGTGGAATACAAAATCTCTTCAGAGAAACGAGCTCTCCTTGATATCCAATGTATGAAGACCACAAGCTGAACTATCCAGGACACAAAGATCAGTTGAACCGTAACTTTGGAGAAGATTGCACTATTTTGGTACACACACAAGTGTGTTGGAAGTATAGCATTAAATTGATTGTGGGTTTAAGAACCTCAGAGACTCGGTGCTTTTCATAGGGATGAGAGCAAGCCCATCCATTTCACCATAGTCAACAGTCAACAGTCAAGGGTAGGCACTGCTTTGAAAGGCACAACTTCGGTTCCTGGGTACCACAAGGCCTTGGAAACAACCCAACAATTCTGTCTGAAGCTCTAATTTGTGAGGCAGCAGAAAAGGAACATAATACACAATACATGGCAGGTAATTGTATTAACTGAAATGTGATTCTGTTTTAATTCAATTTCAATTAAGATGAATCCAATTCTGTGTTGGACTTAATTCCACCCCTGCATTGGAATGCAGTCCCTGGTCTTCAGCCTAAAAAATGTTGCATGATCAAAATGATAGCTGCCAGGAGATATTTTAGCAGAAGCCCACCCTGCCAGGACTTCCATGCACTCACCTGGTACCTATAAAAATATTGGCCAGTATGAATAGGTTGCTAAAGCTGCATTCCCTGGCAGGGCATATATGACACATGCAGCTTGTGACAAATTTCCCTTCCTCGGCATCTCTTGGTGGTGCATTTTGAACGTCTTCCTCCTGACAGGTCCTGGCAAACTCACCATCCTTCATTTTTCCAGCTGATGCATGTTTCAGCTGGAGCCCTGACCTTCTGGGCAAACGCAAGATGGAGAGGGACTGAAAGATCAACTTTGGTGAAGAACCGATTGTGAGAAACAGTTGGATGTGACTAGCATTCACTTCCCAAACAGATGGATGCTTGGATGACGGTTTGTAAGCTGTTGTTCTTCAGAGGCTTGTTGGTCACATATCGCAGGAGAATTACTCAAGGACTTACAATACCAGTCTCTCTCCAAAGCCTTGAACCGACTGCCAGACTCTCTAGTCACGCATGAGAGTTAGGGATTCTGGAGTTAATGTCCAAGACAGAGGAAGGGCACCTGCTTGGTGAAGCTCTTCTAAGTTAGTCAAAATGTGAAGTTCCCATTGACCAGAAATTGTCATCCTATGTATGGTTTCTATAGGGTGAATCCGAGAAAGTGTTTGCCGCCCAAGAGAAGGGCAGGAGCTGGGTGAATATTCTGCCTATTTCTTATGTCTTGCCAAATAGAAGTGTCTTTTGGCAACAAATGGCCATTGGCTGGGATGCATTAAAGCTTGCTCTAACATCCCAAAGGTGCTTTTTCAAGAGGCAACTGGACTTGCCTCTCGAAAAAGCACCTTTGGGACAACCAGGACCTGAATGACTGAGAATCTCCATAGACACTTGCTCTAATATTTGCCAAGTGGCAGATAGGCAGAAGGGCGGGTGGTGAGTCCTAACAGATCCCAGCTCCTGTTTCCAATCCTTCCATGCAGAAAGAGGCATTTATTTCTCTCTAATTTTCCTTCTCTTGAGCTTTGTGAGGTCTAAAGCTTAGCAACACGTGGAGGGAGAGATGCTCTGGTACCTATTAACTTTAGTTTCTGGAAGTTTTTTTTTTTTTAAAGGATCAGGAGCAGTTCCCTGCCAATGCGGCAAATCTGCTTGCTCTGTCCATGGTGCTGAACATAAATATAAATCGAGCCATAAACTTCTGACTCGAGGAAATGTATGTAAAGCCGGAAGGGATCGGGTGATACTATATATGGGGTCTATGATGTCGTTCCGTGTTCTTGCGTGTGAGACGTTTTAGCTTACACAAACTTTTTAATATCAAAGTTGCCAGTTCACCCCTAAATCTTTAACTGCTGCATCTTGTAAGGAAGAAAGAAGCAATGGAATGGAACTAATCAACAATGGACAAGAAGCAACAGATGCAAATCAATCAAGGAGAGAAGCAACCTAGAACTAAGGAGAAATTTTCTGATAGTGAGAACAATTAACCAGTGGAACCGCTTGCCTCCAGAAGTTGTGAGTGCTGCAACACTGGAAGTTTTTAAGAAGAGGCTGGACAGACACTTCGTCTGGGATGGTATAGGGCTTCCTGGCTGAGCAGGGGGCTAGACTAGAAGACCTCCAAGGTCCCTTCCAACTCTGTTAATCTGTTAAAATTGGCAGTGAATATGCTGATGGACTTTCAGAACGGGAGGATAAATCGTTTGAGTAGTCAAATGTCACCCCAAATTCCAGGAAATTATCAAAATTGCTGCATTAATTTCAACAGAATTTGCTCTGGCACAAAGCAGACATCTTCCACCTCCCTCACCTTGAAGCAACTTCAGGCCTTCTTCCTTTTTGAAATATCTTCTCTCCCTTTCTCTTACGATGTAATGTCATTGTTGCTTTCAAAATATCCAGACTGGATATTTTGTTTGTTTACTTATTTATTTATGCAATTTCTGTAGATGCCGATCTCAACCAAGTGACTCTGGTTGGTTTACAAGTCTGACGGTAATTCTTTAAATTAGCCATTTAAATAAGCATTTTATTTCCACTCGAATCAATGCTTCCTTTTAAGAACAGCTGCAACAATTTACCTCGGCTAGATACTCAACAGAGAAGCCTTCTCGGATTCTTCGTTTATAAGCTGAGCAATCAGGTCCACAGTTCTTGGATGTGTTCAGTTTAATTCTGTTTATTGTAGAACAGATAGGAGCACGGCAAGAAAAGCAGCTGCCCATTTTACAGACAGGCCAATTGACAATATTAGTGCAAATAGCCACACAGAATATAAATGCTGCTGAACACGACTTCAAAACACAGTTAAACTTTCTATTAGCCATCTTGGGGATTGAAATTCCCTGAAAAAGAAAGAGTTCCCAGGGACCAAAATTTCCCTTCTTAAAGAGATTACGCAGATAAAGACAAGGAGATGCAAGGGACATCAAGTCCTTAGAAGAACCTAACTAAAATAATATACCCCGAAACGTGAAAACATGGGATAAAGAGGTTGACAATAACTGGTACTCTCCCGTCAGCAAGAGAGATTGTGGTTTGGGACTTTATGTGGAACCTGAAAGTTGAACCAATATTCATTCCTCAATTGGGAATCAGTGGCGCGTGGTCTGCCGAGCCCTTCCCTGGTAAGGCTGGTGCCTCAGGCATACTGCCAGATAGACCACAGCGTGCCAAGGGTTATGCTGTAGGCCAGCACCGCCACCAAGTAAGCACGGAAGAGGAGGACATCCAAAACGTAGCCCACTTGCAGCCACTCGCAGGCGATATCCCGGAATTCATCTCGCTTCTCCAGGAACTGGCGGATGGCTGCGATCTCATGCAGGATGTGTGCCACCAACTCTGGGCTCTGGCCCTGCAGTGGGGCTGTTGCATCACCCGTTCTGCCTTCGTAGTCCCGTGGGGCGTCACAGCTGTAGTGGTTCAGCTTGGCTGGAGGAAGTGATGGAGACGGAAATGGATAAGGCTGAATCGGACCCAGAGGATGCGTTTGGGACCCTCCCTGCATGCTGAAAAGGAGGCTCAGCGCTTTGCTTAGCCCAGTGTTTCTCAACCTTGGTAGCTTGAAGATGGGTGGGCTTCAACTCCCAGAATCCCCCAGCCAGCAGCGCTGGCTGTGGGATTCTGGGAGTTGAAGTCCACCCATCTTCAAGCTTCCAAGGTTGAGAAACACTGCCTTAGCCCATCACGAACCTTCAAGGCTCATAAAGTAAAATCTCTCTCTGCCAAAGAGAAATATTCAACCCAATATACAGGGAGTCCCCAACTTATGACCACAACTGAGCCCAAAATTTATGTTGCTAAGTGAGAAATTTGTTAAGTGAGTTTTGCTCCATTTGCTAAGTGAATCACTGAGGTTCTTAAATTAGTAACAGGGTTGTTAAGTGAATTTTGGTTTCCCCGTTGACTTTTGCATATCAGAAAGCTTCACAAGGGGATCACATGGCCCAGGGACACTGCAGCGGTCATAAATGTGAGCCAATTGTCAAGCATCCGAATTGTAAATCACGTAACCACGGGGATGCTGCAACGGTCATAAGTCACTTTTTCCAGTGCCATTGAATCTTCGGTCACTATATGAACTGTTGTAAATCGAGGACTACCTGTAGCTAGGTTTACACCGTACACAAAACCGAACCTTGTGTAAACCCAGCCAGTTGTGGTGTTTTTGACCAATGGTGGCTTAACGCAATCTGACTCCCATCGCAGGGGGCTGAATGATCAGGCCGTGATTGGGGACTCCTCACCTGTGCTGTCGTTATTCTCCATGTTCCTGGAGATGTTTGAACTTTGAGTGCAGACGGGGCGGAACGCTTTCCTGTCTTGGATGCAGAGCAGGATGGTAGCCCGTTCTAGAACCCAGCGCTTCACCCAGTCAGGAACATGGGGCTGAAGGTCCTGCTTGTGCACCAGGCGTACAATGAGGATAGTCTCTGTCAAGCTGATCACCAGCAAGGCCATGCAGACCACAAAATAGATACCTGCAGGGGCAGCAGCAAACCCTCATTTCTACCTCAAAGTTCTCCGCTGCTCATATCAAGGATCCTAGTTGCTCCTCATCCTCATCTATTCCAGCCTTCTCCTCGGTTGACTTTAGATTTCAACTTAGGCACCATGTTGAGTCCCAGATATGCATTACATGTGAATTCTCCTGATCTTAGCTATCATTCCCAGCACCAAAGCAAATCAGAGGACATTGTCCACAAGCCAGTTGGATGGTCCTCTTGGATTGGCATCTGACCACTACAGATCTCAGAAGGGTTTCTTCTTTTCCTCAACCTGACTGAGTGTTCCCACTAAGTTATCATATCCCAGCAAAGACCATAAAGGTATTAGGAACTCTGGTGGCACAGTGGTTAGAATGCAGGATTGCAGGCCAACTCCTGTCTACCATCTGGAGTTCAATTCTGTCGGGACTCAAGGTTGACTCAGCCTTCCATCCTTCCGAGGTTGGTAAGATGAGGATCCAGATTGTTGGGGGGCCATACGCTGACTTTGTAAACCACCCAGAGAATGCTGTAAAGCACTACGGGGCAGTTATGTAAGTCTACGTGCCATTGCTGTTGCTATTACTCTCATACCTATAAGAGGGGTCCCGATCGCAGTCGCAGGCAGCGTGTCCGACACAATGATTAGGAAAACCGAGTAGCCAAGGAGCAGGGTGATCTTGAAAGAGACTCTTTCCCCACTATCAGGGGGCAGGTAGAAGCCCACAATATCCATGACCATGAGAAAAATGCTGGGGAGCAGGAGGCTGACAGCATAGAAAAGGGGCCGCCTCCGGATGACCACCTGTTAGGACAGAAAGGGAGATCTGGAAGCTTCGGATGTTCTCCAGAGATGGGAAGGTCCAAAGCAAAACTTTCAGACTGGCTCAGCAACACCACTCCAGCTGCAGCTTCTAGGCCAGTGACGGCTAACCTTTTTGGCACCGAGTGACGAAGCTGGAGCGTGCGTGCATGCCAAAGCACCGGAACCCGGAAGGGAGCAGCTGGTCCAGCGTGCATGTGCACCGGCCAGCTGCTCTGTCCTGGGTTCCAGAGCGCACATGCGAGCTGAAGACCAGTTGGCCATCGCCCAGGCGCACGCCGGAACCTGGAACAGAGCAGCTGGCCAGTGCACATACATACTGAACCAGCTGGCCAGTATGCATGCATACGATGGAACCCAGAAGAACAGCTGGCAATGGCATGGGTGCCCACAGAGAGGGCTCTGTGTGCCACCTCTGGCATGTGTGTCCGCCATCATGGTTCTAGACCATGAGAAGGATGGCTGCCCATAAACTGTGCTATAATTACTGTATCTGATCAGGTGGTTATGAGTTCTTTTTGGGGTCCCATCTTATCCTCCGCCTCCAGTCTTTTGGGCAGTTGCTGTGCCAGTGCTGTGCCTGGCACACCCAGTTCAGGTTCCCTTCCAATGCCCACCCCAGCCACTTACAAAGAACTTCATCTCTGCGTAGTAATCATTGTCCCCAACGCTAAACTCTCGAAATTGGCTGAGCACGTGAAGAAGTTCCCACTCGCCCTGGTTCATGAAGACGCTCCGGTCATTTTTCACCTCCTCCGGGGTCCTCCACAAGGAGAGGTTGATGTCTCGTACTGAGGATAAAGAAATGGAAAAGGATGCCGAAGAAGAGTGGTTCTTTGCGCCCCAAGCACCAGACTGGTGGATTGGTGAAAAACCAACGGTTGACTTAAATAGGGTGTGAACCACAGTCTCATAGCAAGTTACAAGAAGGTAGCTAACATGTAACCCAGATTTAGGCTTTAGCATGTTGTGTGAATCCAGGTGCCGTGTTATGGAAAACTGTCACAGAGAGCCTGTTTGGACTCCTTCCTCCCGTCACCTTAGTTCCCTGGCAACATAGCAATGTTTTGTTACAACAGTCATGAAAATTCTGAAAAACAAAAAAGACAAATGGGCTGTAGCCAACCCATTTTTAAGTCAATTCAGTCTGTGATCATGCATGATTCTTTTTCTAATGGTTCTATGCAGAAATGCTACCAGTTCAGGCCAGTTCGCCCCGAACCGGTAGTAAAAAAATGCTTTAAAAAAGTAAAAAAAAAAAAAGAGAGAGAGAGGTTCCAACTATCAGCTGTTATAATCAGCTGTGCTGCACCATCAGGTAACTTTTTTTTTTACTTTTTAAAGCATTTTTTTACGACCTATTGCCCAAACCAGTATTTTTGTGTAAAGTGTGATAGTTTGTTTTTGAGCTCTCTGTGACTCTGTGAGGTTCCAGCTTGTTGCAGGGGCCATTTTGTGTGAAATCCACAGCTGCTTTTGAATTGTGTGTGAGTCAGTTGTGTAGCTTTTGTGTTATTTTTGTGTAAAGTGTGATAGTTGGTTTTCCCGGTCATATGAACCCCCCCAAGCCATGCCCACCGGTCACATGACCACCAAGCCACACCCACCAAGCCACGCCCACAGAACCAGTAGGCAAAATTTTTGAATTTCACCACTGGTTCTCTGGTGACAATTTGAGTCTTGAAACTAGAATCTTTTCTGCATTGGATCCTCCCAAAGGAAGGCCAACATGCAGGAAACTGCCCTCAACAACAACAAACAAATTCTCCAGGGATTTTCTCCCAGAGCAAAAGGACAGATCATGGCTTCTCATTGTGGAATCCCATCAAGCTACGATGGAGAACAGCCATCGCTAGATGATTTCTCCTTAGTCAAAAGGATTGCTTAGGTTGGAAAATGGATATTGGCAACTACCAGAGGTGATAGACACCAGTTTGACCTCTCTAGTTGGACTGTTGACCTCTCTAGTTTGACCTCTCTAGTTGTCATCCCCGTCCCCCCATACAGGAGGCCCCCAAGAATTCATCAATACAGCTTGTGACCTACTGTTATGCAGCCAACTGGTGAACGTCAGAGAACAGTTCTGTACATCGAAGGGGAAGTTGTAGATGTCCAGGCTGCAGGCGGTCACTACTTGAACAGGCTTGAGATTCCTCACCTCCCCATTATAGAGGATGTAGACGTAGGGGATTTCTGGGGATTTGCCCACATCCACACTGCGGGAAACGGAAGAGGGGAAACGGAAAACTCAAGAAAAAAGCTACCCCGATGGTCTAATTCAGGGGTCTCCAACCTTGGCAACTTGAAGACTTGTGGACTTCAACTCCCAGAGCTCCTCAGCCGTTGGCTGAGGAACTCTGGGAGTTGAAGTCCACAAGTCTTCAAGTTGCCAAGGTTGGAGACCCCTGGTCTAACTAACTTACAGGCAAATTCCTAAATGCCGATCAACCCTGGAACATCTCCAGACCAGGTTTTCCAAGGTGGAGAATGGATTCTCTCGAGCAACGGGACCTCAAAAGAAAACAACTCTGTTTTGCAACCTGCCTGCTTCCCATTAATTAACTCGTGCAAAAGAGTCTGCTAAAAAAAAAATCAGATCGGGAGGAAGAGGAAACGAGAACAAACAAGGAACATTTGGTGGCTTCTGTACACCGTGTTGCTCTAAGAAAACGGGGGTTGGCCGGTGAAGTCGTTTGACATTAATAAATTGCTCTGGGAAGTTGGGGGGAGGGAGAAGGAGCTCTCCTCCCCAAAGGACCCATCTAGCCCTCCTTGCAAAGGTCTGGCAATAGCAGGAATAAAATGCCCGTTGGCACCAGAGATGCCTTCTCGGACTCTTTCCAGAGGAGTTTGGCAGCTCCGCAGCTGCCCCTCCATTGTCTCCACAAAGACTTCCTCGGAACGCCCAGCCCGAGAAGGGTAATTATGGCTGTTTATAGTTTTCCATTCCTGGAGCCATCCCAATTCCACAGCCTTCTCTCCATCTGCAATGTACAGTACACAGAAGATGGAGCCGGTTACGAGCCAAGTAAAAACATGGCTGGGAATACTAAGCGCAGCGCAGCGCCAGGGAGGGGAAAGGGGGGGGCCAGCCAAACCCCCTAACCTGTCCTGACCCACACCTTTGGCAGGGGAGGGGAGCCCAAGAAGGTTTTTGCAGACTTACAATTCGTTGATCAGGATATCTGGGATCCAGATGGCTTCGGTGGGGACGGACATCTGGGTGATGTTGTCGAAGTCCTGCGGATTCCATTTCAGGAATTCATCGATCCAGTGCTGCACGTTGGATGAGAAATGGTGGCAGATACCGTGTTTACCCTCACAAGTAGATGCTGACCCATTCGAACAATGTTAGGTTAACAATCCACGATTAAACCAACCACGCTTAGTATGAGGAGGGAAGGAGAACCAACAAGGAAGGAGATAAAGTTAAATGTCCAGAGAGAAGTCGGCCTCCTTACCTGCCTGTACCAAATATAGGTGGTCAGAACTTGGTTTTTTTCATCCTGTGGAAAGCAGAAAAGCAAAGTTGAGGCTGAAGGACTGGAGAGGATGGCTCAGCCCTAGATCTGGTTGTAAAATAAGCCAAGATTGGGAAGGAGGGAGGGAGACAGGTTTTGCCACTTTCCCCATGACTCAAGCCTGGAGAGTTGGCTTTATCTAAAGGTTTGTCTGCCTATCCATCCCTCCATCTATCGTATCTATCGTATCTTATCTATCTATCTATCTATCTATCTATCTATCTATCTATCTATCTATCTATCTATCTATCTATCTATCATCTATCTATCTATGGTATCTATCTATCTATCTATCGATCGATCGATCTATCTATCTATCTATCTATCTATTTATGGTATTTATCTATCTATTGATCTATCTATCATCTATCTATCTATCTATCTATCTATCTATCTATCTATCTATTTATGGTATTTATCTATCTATTGATCTATCTATCTATCTATCGATCTATCGATCTATCGATCTATCGATCTATCATCTATCTATCTATGGTATCTATCTATCTATCTATCTATCTATCTATCTATCTATCTATCTATCTATCTATCTATCTGCCACCTCTCTACTAATCATGACTGTGCAGTTTTATTGCCCAACATTAGGAGCACTGTAGATGCTGTATAACCAGATTAGCCAAATTGGGAAAAGCAGAAGTATCTAGAAGGCCATCTTAAAGCATGTCCTTGGCACTTCTAACTAGCAGGTTCTTTGGAAGAAGGAAAACCTCAACCGGAGAGTTTTCTGAGCAGCTGTCAGTTAGAGGAAGTGGCCCTGAGTCTAAAGAATGATTCCGTTTATGAGGCCAGTTTCTGAATTTCAGCTTCACAGCAGCCGAGGATGTACAAGAACCAGAGGCAACATCTTTAGATGCTTTCGGTCTTTGAATGCCTACAATTCCAAACATTTGTATTGTCCATTTTTTTAAAAAGTTTCGGTGCATTATAATAAAAACAAGGTGCAGAAGTTTTCGGAGGGGCCCTTTAGAACTAAACCCTGATTGGGGGGGGTATGACCTGCTCCCCACCCATGTATCCAAGGAAGCAAAAAAAGGGGGGGTTTCCTGAGGAAGGAGAGGGGTCCTACCACGCTCAGAATAGCATAAATCATGACGTCGATGGCCACGTTGGTTGTCTTCCTCCAGTTCCAGACCGGCCTGACATCCTTCTTGTAATTGGCAAATAAATAATCGGAGAGCTGGCGCAGGGCAGCCTTGCTTGAGCTGGATGCTTTGTTGGGTATTTTCTGGGAAACTGTAAACCAAACCAAAGCATGCCATTGTAGGTGCTGCTGATTTATTTTTATTCAGAGTTATTTTTCCATCTTTCCCACCTAGCCTTCCCTCTGGGGCCTTCTAGCTCTTATTCATAGCATGACAGGAGCTTTCTTCCATCCTTGAAAACCTTCTGCGCTCTTGGTCTCCTTCTCTCCTCCACCTCCAGCATTTAATTCTGGATCTTTTCTTAAACATTTCTTTTCTGTTAACATTATGCACTGCTGTGCAGCACCACAACCTTCCTAGGTGTATTTTGCAGGTCCTTCTTCATTGTCTCAGTTCCTGTTTGGCTGCTACCTGAACAGGGAGCCTTTTGCTGGTTTCCAACAAGGTAGGCCCAGGGGCAAAATCCAGCAGGTTCTGACAGGTTCTGGAGAACCGGTAGTGGAAATTTTGAGTAGTTCGGAGAACGGGCAAATACCACTTCTGGCTGGCCCCAGAGTGGGGTGGGAATGGGGATTTTGCAGTATCCTTCCCCCAGGAGTAGGGTGGGAATGGGGATTTTGCAGTATCTTTCCCCTGCCACGCCCACCAAGCCACGCCCACAGAACTGGTAGTAAAAAAAATTGGATTTCACTACAGGCCACATCGAGAATCAGAAATGGTTGACCTTCCAGAAATCTTGAAAGCTTCCTCTCTGTCCAGTGGTGAAATCCAAATTTTTTTACTACCAGTTCTGTGGGCATGGCTTGATGGGCATGGTGTGGCTTGGTGGGTGTGGCAGGGGAAGGATACTACAAAATCCCCATTCCCTCCCCACTCCTGGGGGAAGGATATTGCAAAATCTCCCCATTCCCACCCCACTCTGGGACCAGCCAGAGGTTGTATTTGCCGGTTCTCTGAACTACTCAAAATTTCCACTACTGGTTCTCCAGAACCTGTCAGAACCTGCTGGATTTCACCCCGTCTCTGTCCCAACTCACACCCCCAAAATTGGGTGGGGTTATTTTGAGTTTCTTTCTGACTCACACCCCTTTTCTTCTTTCTCAGGGACAAATAATCTTTTCCGCAAGTACCCCCATCATGGCTGACTCATGCCTTGCCCTTTCTCAAGACCAGGTCCCATATCCCCCACCCCACCCATTCTCAGTCCAGTCTGCTCTGCTTTCCATCCATGCTACAGTATAACTCAAGCTATGACACTAACAATATCCTTTCACCAAGGCTACCAGGAACCAATTTGCTCATTTATTGGCATTTAGTCTGAACGTCTTCTGCCAAAGTCCAGGGCATTTCTGCACCACTAAGGAGCCTTGGTGGTGCAGCAGACTAAAGTGCTGTTAACTATCACCAGCTGCCTGCAATTACTGCGAGTTCAAACCTCACCAGGCTCAAGGTTGACTCAGCCTTCCATCCTTTCGAGGTAGGTAAAATGAGGACCCAGATTGTGGGGGCAATAAGCTGACTTTGTATAAAAAAAGAACACCGCTTGGGGGGGGGGCAAAAGCCCTACTAAGCAGGTATATACAAAAAGTATGAAGGCTATTGCTTAACGCATTGTAAGCCACCCTGAGTCTCTGGAGAAGGGCGGCATATCAATCGAGCCAATAAATAAATAAATAAATAAATAAATAAATAAATAAATAAATAAATAAATAAATAAATAAATAAATAAATAAATAAATGAATGAATGAATGAATGAATGAATGAATGAATGAATGAATGAATGAATGAATGAATAAATAAATAAATAAATAAATAAATAAATAAATTTCTGCAGACTTTCTTATACATGCTTTGATGAAGATGGGGGTAAACAATCATAAAGAACCACGAACTCTGCGCAATTTATCTCAAGATAATGTTTTCGACCCAGAAGGATTTGATTAGGCGGCCAGCTGATGGGGCAACCTGTTGAAATGCCGTATTTGGCTAATCTTGTGATGCCTTCCAAGTTTCCAGAAACATTTTTTTTTTCTGGCTCTAGCAGCAAAACAGTGGCTTCGGAGACAACCCTCCTCCCTGCAAGGCAACTCGTGATGAGAAAAAGCGAGACAAACACTGAAGCTGCTCTCTGCAAAGCCTCTTCTTGTACATGACTTTCTACCACTTGGGCACAATTCGCACCTTCCAAGCAGCTCCTAATTGGAATAGATTTGCCAGGGCTTGGGGGAAGCAGGCTCAGAGGCGGCTTTTCAAGCAGGCCCCTCTGCCTTTTCACACAATCCCTAATGCCTCCGAGTTCGTTTTGTGCACGAGCACATCTGGCCAGCTGGATGGCGAGACAACAGAGAGGGCAGAAGAGAAGCAGGAAAACAAATTAGGGGGGATTCGGCAGCAAGCAGACACCCTCCCTAACTGTGCAGCAGGATCTGCCTTTGTTATTGTCTCGGTGACTCTTGAAAACACAAATGACAGGTGGCCAATTCGGGCTCCAAGATCAGCTCTTGGATGCCTTCAACCCCCTCACCCCACCCCATCCCACCCCCATTATTATAAAGGAAAAGGGATAGCTTTATGGGCTACGGTCCAGGTAGACGTCTCAAATAAATATGTTTCATCAATTCAGGAAGATCTTGAGTCAACCCGTGTGACCTTGTCTTGGAGTCTACAGGTAGAGTGCCAAAGATCCCCTTCTCAGGAAGAAGGCTTTGATCTTTGGAAGGATTGAGGGGTGTGTGTGTGTGTGAGGGGTGTCTCTGCCTCCATTGCTTAGCTCCTTTTGAAGAGGACAGTTACCATCTCTTCTGCCCCCATATTTTTGCTGAAGTGGGATCCATAAAGAATCCCAGCCTTAGTTAGATCTTTATAATCCTTGCTAGTACAGTGGTCTAAAGCACCCTGTTATTAACACCAGCTGCCTGCAATTACTGCAGGTTCGAATCTCGCCAGGCTCAAGGTTGACTCAGCCTTCCATCCTTTCTAAGGTGGGTAAATTGAGGACCCAGTTTGTGGGGGCAATAAGCTGACTTTGTATAAAATATACAAAAGAATGAAGGCTATTGCTTAACTCATTGTAAACCGCCCTGAGTCTCCGGAGAAGGGCGGCATATAAATCAAATTAAAATAAATAAATAAATAAAATAAATAATGCCTGGGAAACCAAGTCCCTTGCCCCCTGGAAAAGGCAAAGAGGCAGGTTGTGTGGCAGCAGTTGGGCCCCATGATAAGATGTATGGGTTCTGGGGCTGGCCCGGTTTCTTTTCTTGCCCTTGGGTGGCATTCGGGGGACGTTGGGTTAAGCCAAGAAGCGGCAAGAAGACCTGTTGCAATCCGGGAGCTTGTCTCTGAAGCTGCTTGTGTGTTGCCATCTTGACTCCTCCCTCCGCACTGCCATTGTTTTCATATGCAACAGGATGAGATCACATTGTGAGGAATGGGACAAATGGGAAGACACGGTTTTCCATTTCACTCCGTTCCCAAGAAACATGGCTTCATGGGTAGAACGGAGCAGTCCTGATTCCAGAATGTTTGGTGTGCCATCAAATCAATGTTTGGTGTGCCATCAAACATCTCTCGGCTTTAGAGTTGACTATTGACACTTGGTGATGGGGAGATTTAGGAAGTCCTAAACACAATGATAAAAGATTAACAGGTGACATGTGTGAATAATGCCTGGATCCCTGAGAACATACCCGTGTTTTCCCGAAAATAAGACCCTGTCTTATATTTCTTTGAACCCCAAAATAAGCACTTGGCCTTATTTTCAGGGAAGTCTTATTATTTTGGGGTGCATGGAGCAAGATGGGGCTCCTCTTGCCATCTTACCTGATTTCCAGCCGTGCATTTAAATATTTTCAAGGAGGGCTTATTTTTGGGGGGAAGCTTATTTTAGTGCATACACTCAAAAGCCCGATTGGGCTTATTATCACGGGAGGTCTTATTTTCGGGGAAACAGGGTAGAAAACTGTTGCCAGTCTGGAAGATCATTCTGCACAAAAGAAAGAAAAACATACGGGATGTATTTGTGTGCCTCAAAATGTGTCTTAGGATGGCAACCAAGTAAGCCCAGTGGCCCACTAATTGTTAGTATTTTCCAGCTCCTCACGATTCTTGTGGTTTAGCAAGATGAAAAGCTCTTAATTAACAGATTAACATTAGGAGCACCAGCGCATGGTGCCTACGGAAACAGGAAGTTTGAACAGCTACGCAGTCATCTGTTCCCTCTGCTCTTGGTGTCAGCCAGTGATTCAGCCTCCACCATTCCAAGCAACAAGGAATTTAGGATTGTTTTCCTGAGTCCCAGACTAGACTCAGACTTTAGCTTCACAAATTGTGTCATTATTTATTGGTGCATGGTTTCCAACCAGTGTAGAACTTCCTAAAGGTGCAAAAGATTGCTTGCAACGGAGAAGACAATTAACAGGACGCTAAATTTGAGTTCTGTAGCACTGATGATGCAGACGGAAGTTTGCAGCTTATGAAACGTGAATTGGCTGAACTCAAATAACGCTCTGCTTCTTTTGATGGTCTATGGAGATTCTCAGTCTCCAGGTCCTGGTTGTCCCAAAGGTGCTTTTTTCAAGAGGCAAAACTGGACTTTCTGGTTTTTCTTTGAAGACGTTTTGCTTCTCATCCAAGAAGCTTCTTCAGCTCTGACTGGATAGTGGGGAATGGAAGGATTTAAAAAATGCAAATGACCAAGCTGTCTGCAAGGAGTATATATCCGTCCATTCCCCTCCATCCAGTCAGAGCTGAAGAAGCTTCTTGGATGAGAAGTGAAATGCCTTCAAAGAAAAACCAGAAAGTCCATTTGCCTCTTGAAAAAAAGCACTGATGATGTTACTTAGTTTGGTGATTAAAGATCTGCAAGAAAACAGCAGCCAAGCACAGAGAGCACCAAGGACCCGACAGTGAGTTCCTCTTGCAGCAACGAGGAATCTAGGCTTAACTTTTGCAACCACTAAAGAATTATGTTTGGGAATGTTCTTCAGATCTACCAGGAGCTTCCGTGAAAGAGTCTTGCTTCTGAGGAATCTACAAGAGTGTTTGAACAAAAAGTCTATAGACCATCTTGTTTCCAAGCCTGGATAAAAAATGGCTCCCTATCCCTGGGCAGGAGAGCAAGTCCCATCTCCTCACTTGTCCCCTGCATCTTTTCTTCGGAAGTAGAACACCTCTGAACATGGAGACATCAGGGTGAATCTCTGCTCCAATCCACCCTTCCTTAATATGTCTAACCCTTCTTCCTCATTCTTTAGACAGAGTCATATCTCTGAATTTGGGAGCGAGCATTTCCACACCCATCCCGGATAACAAGATTTATACTTATTTTCCTCATCGTTGCCACTTTTTTTTTTCCATGACGAAGAATAATTGACACAAACTCCAAAACCCTCGACCCATCCATTTTCCCACCAGCATCAAGGGCTGTTCACCCTCGTTCTTTTCAACAACAGAGCCTTGGTACTACAGTGGTTTAAAGCACCCTGTTATTAACACAGCTGCCTGCAATTTACTGCAGGTTCAAATCTCTCCAAGGCTCAAGGTTGACTCAGCCTTCCATCCTTTCTAAGGTAGGTTAAATGAGGACCCAGTTTGTGGGGGCAATAAGATGACTTTGTATAAATATACAAAAGTATGAAGGCTATTGCTTAACGCATTGTAAGCCGCCCTGAGTCTCCGGAGAAGGGCGGCATATAAATCAAATTAAAAAAAAAAAAAAACATCCCTCAACTTCCGAAGCACAGGTGTGTGGTCGAGTTGGAAGACACTGGCCATCTCTCTACGCCGACCCCACTCTTGCAAATCCCTCCACACTTTTGACCCAAGGCACAAGGCAGGCAACCCATCCCACTTAACTTTTGCTTGAGTTTCTTACCTTTGCAGTGCACCGTGGAAGCCACGGCAAGCAGGAGCAAGGAGACTCCCAGGGCAGAACGAGCCATGGATGCTTCCAAGAGGGTGGAAAGAGCTTAACTCCTCTTCCTTCTTCAGCTCGTGGACAGCAGCTTGCAATTCGCTCCCACCCCCTTCCTCTGCTTTTTGCCTCCGCAGAGAAATTAAATGTAATTAAGGAAGCTGTGAGTGCTCGGCTCTCTTCCTTTCTCGTTTTCCCCTATCTGTTGGATTTTTAAAAAATGCATAATTGATATGCCCATCAGTCCCTCTCCACTGCCTCAAGTTTCAGGCAGAGAAGATTCGAAGAGACTCACTCCCTGCCTGCCCTCCCCCGGCTGATGTCATGCAAGCTGATCACGGATGGATCCTCTTGGCTGCTGCCTCTTGTGGAGACGGCCCCCGGGGGCAGATCCACGCCATGTGACAAGCCGAGAGAGGAGATGCGTTGCACGAATCCTGCTTGAGGTTGTCTTGACAAATTGCTGGGGTGGGGTGGGGAGGCGTTTCAGCCAGGGTCTCTCCTGAACCTCTCAAGGATGGTGATCACGAGCAGATAATATTGGCGCCATCCCTGGCAGGGCTGCCCTCGGCTTCACACCTCAAGAATTCTAATGAGGGAAGAGTTGAGATCTCTGGTGGACCCATGATGGGTGCAGGAAGTGGCTGTCAGCCTGAAAGAGACCCCCGCCTCCCACAACTAGCATTGGGGGCCTCTGGCTGGGCTAATTCACGCTCCATGGGTCTGTCATCTGGAAGCCATGAAGAGGGGCTAGAGCAGTGATGGCTAACTTTTTCCAAGCTGAGTGTCCAAAGCGTGGGCATGAACCCCCCAAATGCAACGTGTGCGCGGCCCTGTGCATGCGCCCCACCCCTTGTGCATGCACACGTGGCATCCTTGCACACCCCACACACACCCCGGTGCATACACTCGCAGCACCTCCACATGCACCCCACACCCCTCACATGCACAGCAGAGACCCGATGACCAGCTGGCCGGCAGGAGGCATGTGCGCATGGATGGCAGAGCTGAACTGGGGTGACGGCTCGTGTGCCCACAGAAAGGGCACTGTGTGCTACCTGTGACACGTCTGCCATAGATTCGCCATCCCGGGGCTAGAAGGAAGGGATGTGCTACCCTTTCAACCAGTTCTTCTTGACCCTTTGATCTTTTGTATGAGGAGGAGAGCAACAACAATGCTGTTCTATCCACCTGTTTTCTTCTCTCCTTCCCACAAGAGCTCTGGGGAGTTTCTCTCAAGGTCCCTTCTGATTATACCCAGCCAAGAAAAGACCTGAGAGGCGGGTGGGTCAGAGAGAGAAGGTTGACCCCGATTCAGCAGTGAACTTCTGTGACTGAGCACAGACTTGAATCTGGATCTCACAGCATCCCCCACACTGGCCTGTCCACTTCGGGTCTTAGCTCTTCAGGGCAGCCCACAGTGGCATCCCCAGGGAGGAGTCAAAAAAGCCAAGACTGTGGACCCAACCATAACCCCGTGGACCCAAGCTCTGCCCTTGTGTCACCAAGTCCACCGCCCCCTGAAGTGGCCAATTTCTGCCTCCAATGTGAAAATCTGGGTAAGAGATGAGGATTGGGCAGAAATCCCCAGCTTCAATGGGACAATCTTGGAAATTAGACTGAGGGAAGGAAGCACCAGCACCCAAGGTGAGGTTTATCCTCTTGTTAATCCCTGATAGGCAGGTACGTAGGTAGGTAGATGACAGAGATAGATAGATAGATAGATAGATAGAGATGACAGATAGAGATAGATAGATAGATAGATAGATAGATAGATAGATAGATAGAGATGACAGATAGAGATAGATAGATAGATAGATAGATAGATAGATAGATAGATAGATAGATACCATGTTTCTGGTACACATTAGGGCTTATTTTCTGGTTAGGTCTTATTTTGAGGGAAATACAGTACTAAATGCACCCATCTGACTGACAATCTTAACTGGGACTTATTTTGGGGGTAGGGCTTATATTACAAGCATCCTGAAAAATCATGCTGGGACTTATTTTCCGGTTGGGTCTTATTTTCAGGGAAAAGGATAGCTAGCTAGCTAGCTAGCTAGATAGATAGATAGATAGATAGATAGATAGATAGATGATAGATAGATAGATAGATAGATAGATAGATAGATAGATAGATGATAGATAGATGATGGATAGATAGATAGATAGATAGATAGATAGATAGTTGACTGAGATAGAGCTATACAGAGAAAGACAGATAGAGACAGGTAATACTAATACTTCAGGGTCAGAAGCACTGGAGTGCTTCCATGGTGAAAGGATTTGCTGGTGACATCACCATTGCCTGGGGGACCACCCAGTTGGGGCCTCCTTTCATGTCCCTGTGAAATGGTCCCCATTTATGTACTTGTGTTCACCCACTTTTGAACCACAGAGTTGCTCGGAGCTGGAACATTTGTCAGGAGCTCATCCCACCCCACAGCAGCAACAGGTCTTGAACATGAGGCTGCCGACCGTCAGCCCAGCATTCTAACTTCATGAGCCACTGTGCTCCTACACATAGGCAGATAATAGGTATATATAGAGAGGGAGGAGTGTTGTTGGTACGTGGAAGGAGAGAATCCCCATCTTCCAGCAGCAGGCCAGAAGGGAGGGGGCACAGGAGGGTGCTCACCTCACCTCATCCATCTCCATCTGGGCCCAGCTGCATCCCAGAGCAGCACAGAGTCACTTAAGGGAGTTAAGAAATTAGTGCTTGGTACTGATGGACTTGGCCCTTAACTGCCAGTTGTCACGTTGCAGAGAAAGTGAGTGTAAAAGCAGTGCTAATTTGATTACCTGACTCTGTTAGCGGATAGAAAGCCTCCTCCCGGCAAAGTAGAAATGGCTGGGAAAGAGGGGGGGGGCTGTTATCGAATGTTGATAATAAATAAAAGAAAATGCAGCGGGCAGTGGAATCACAGCTGGCCGGCCGTGATGAAGCTTTTGCACAACCAGAGTCAACGGTTAGGGTGAGAGCCACCCATCGAAGAGTTTAAAGTTGAAAAGGAGCCTGGGAAAATTCGCGGAGGACCCAACTCATAAAGGCAACGGGACGTGGGGAGATTTTATGGGGCTTATTGCCCATCAAAAGGCAATGTCTTGTGGCTGGGGAGCAGGTCAGTGGCCTTTGACCCTTGCTTGGAAATCCCTGAATGCCTCTTGTTGACCTCCAAGTGAGGAAAGGAGGTGGAGAGGAGCCCTTGGTCAGATCCTGCTTCAGAGCTGAGCTGACCTTCCTACCTTCTTGGGAGGTGCTAATCAATTCAATAAAACAAATAAAGGGAACGGCTCGTCAAATTATTCATCCTAAACTGGGGCACAGAGAAACTTTCAAGACTGATTTTCTGTGCCCCATCTAATTATCTTGCTAGCCTTTGGTATTCTTCCCCACCTCCCTGCCTTTGCCCCATCCATCCCCGACGGCTCGCAGGATGCCTGGCAGAAGGGAGGTCTGCATTGTGAGCCATCAAAGATAAACTGGCAGCATCCGATCCAGATTTATTTTCTGAAAATGGTATAATGGGACTTTATTAGTGCTCTAATCTGCTGTTCAGTAATTGGTTTTCCAGGAAATCAAAGACTCTCGGCGTCTAGAGACTGCCAAGTGGAGGAAAGAAGGAAGGAGCTTTCCTCGAGCCATAACAAACTTTGTGGTCTCCGAACAAATCAGTCCGTGGCTGAACCTGATGGCCTAGCTGAGGCCTTCACACTTCAGTGGCTCAGGTTGTGTAAGATGAGGAGCAGTTTTACTTTCCCCCCTTTGGCCACCAAACCTGGGACAATGGATCAAAAGTGGGTAGGAAGATAGTCAAGGCACAAGGGCATCCTTCTTCCTAAGTTATGGTGAACTCCTTTCTCTTGCTACTCTTCGGGGAAGCAATTCAAGGTGACTCCAGGGCCTGGTTAACCATCTGGAAGAGGACTAAGCAACTGACACTCACTCCAGACAAAACAGGAGCAATGTTAATGACCTAGGCTCCCTGAGTCATTAAAACACACGAGTAGTCCCAAAAACCTCTTCTATTGCAACAGCTGTGAATTACGTTCATTCACAGCCGAGTTCCAATTAGTTGCAAAAAGTCCTTTGGGATAATCACCAACCTTTATCTCCCTTGACACGCTGCCAAAGACCTACTTGGCAAAGCCAAACGGAGTCCAGAATCAAACGGAGATGCCGACTGGGAACAGAATTAACAACGTTGCTTTCCTGCAAAGGGCCCACGTACCTTTGCTCCTCTTTTATTTGTTTTCTTTTCCTTTTAAAGCCTTATGGGAGGAGCCAATCATCTCCAGGCCTTACTCCCGAGTCGTCCCTTTTGACGCACGTGGGAAAGAGTGAAGTTGTGACCATCTGCATGGTTCTACATGACCTGAACTTAAAAGTGGACTCGCGTTTAATATTCTGCAGAGTCACGTCCTAGAGATGCTCCTATCTAGGCAAAATGAATAGCAATTTTATCTTCTGGTTTATAGAGTAGGAATAAAGTGTCTACTAAATCAGCTGACCTGAAAGTTTTCCAATTTTTGAGGTCAGAGGGTTTTTTTTTTTACTCGTCTTTTTTGTTTCGGGAAGGATGAAAAGAAAACGGCGCTTTCTAACTCCTACAACGCCCAAACTCTGCCCTCTTGCTGTGCAACCCAAGAAGATCAGTCAGAGCTTCCTTGGCAGCTGTTTGTCGCAAGACAAAACACGAAATGGAATGCTGGCCCCCCTGCATTTACAAGTTTGTGGGTGAGGGTTGGGATTGCACGAAGGATTGCACACCCCGTTTCCTCCTGCTTCTCATTTCAGAGAAGGGTATGGACAATTTTTTTCCCCCAAGCCTGAGATGCATTTTGGGGAGTGGTGATAGGTGCTTAGCCAGGGTACCTCTTAGGAGATCTCTGTTCTTGGCTTGGTCAAGGACCGAAGGTGAACCTGTGACTTGCTTTGAATTTCATTCCAAGAATCACCTTTCTGAATTTTCCCTGCTTTTTGAAATTCACATTCTCATTAGACAGAGAGGGGGGAGGAGGGAGGGAGGGAGGGAGAGAGGGGGGGAGAGGAATGGGGACTAAGAAAGTCTTCATAAATGCTTGTCTCATTCGGCTGACTTCATCCCATTCCACTCACTGAATTTTGTTCCAATTACTTTCTGAGAAAGTGGGAGCGGGGAAGGAATAAGACTGGATCCTGGTTCCCCCCCCCCCCCCCCCCCCCGCCCCCATTTCCCGCAGTTAGCAAAGATCCTTGAAGCTGCGGAGAAGAGGACCCCCCCCCCCAAGCCAGAGCCCCTGCCCCCTGTCTGAGATGGAGAGCTGCATTCGGAAGGGCTGCGTAGTGAGCCATTCCTTTCCTTGATGGAGACAAGCTCGCCATAAAAGCTAATGGGTTTTTGAAGGATATCGGGCAGGTGACGATATGTTGGGCTGCGCGGGCCTTCCATTTTGTGGAAATTGACACAGCCTTGGGGTGGCCATGCCACCAGTCACACCGATTCAGCCAGGTCTGCGCACGCCACCTTTTTCCGAGATGGAGAAACGGGCAGGGGGCTAGTACAGACCAAACTCTCCGAGGCCCTGAACCAGAGGTGGGTTTTCAGCAGGTTCTGACCAGTTCTGGAGAACCAGTAGTGGAAATTTTGAGTAGTTCGGAGAACCGGTAGTAAAAATTCTGACTGACCCCGCCCTCGTCTATTCTCTGCCTCCGTAGTCCCAACTGATTGGGAGGAAATGGGGATTTTGCAGTAACCTTCCCCTGGAGTGGGGTGGGAATGGAGATTTTACAGTATCCGTCCCCTGCCACACCCACCAAGCCACGCCACGCCCACCAAGTCACTCCCACAGAACCAGTAGTAAAAATTTTTGAAACCCACCACTTCACTGAACATCTCCTTGCAAATGAAAAAAAATAAATAAACCCAGGCTAGGCAGGAACAGAAGGCCATTAACCACCCACCCAAGAGGTCTGCAGACCAGCCTTTGCAGGGGGAGCCCAGCTGGCCAAAGCCAGGTAAACTTGGGTTAAGGTGTGCTTCTTCCTCGTTCTCACAAGCTGCAGATGTCCCCGCCTTCTCCTGTGGGGCCTCCATGGCCAGGAGCAGTGCCATAAATTCTGCATAATTCCAGGAGAAACTTCCTAACGGTGAAGAGCTGAAGAAGCTTCTTGGATGGGAAGCGAAACCTCTTCAAAGAAAAACCAGAAAGCCCAAATGCCTCTTGAAAAAAAGCACCTTTGGGACTTCCTAACAGTGAGAACAATTGACCAGTGGAACAGAAGCTGCCTTCAGAAGCTGTGGGTGCTCCATCCCTGGAGGTTTTTAAGAAGAGCTAATGCCTCCTAAGGCAGCATTTAACATCCAGCTGCCTGCAATTACTGCGAGTTCAATTCTCACCAGGCTCAAGGTCGATTCAGCCTTCCATCCTTTCTAAGGTAGGTAAATTGAGGACCCAGTTTGTGGGGGCAATAAGCTGACTTTGTATAAATATACAAAAGGATGAAGGCTATTGCTTAACGCACTGTAAGCTGCCCTGAGTCTCTGGAGAAGGGCGGCATATAAATCAAATTAAAAAAAAGAGAGAGAGAGAGAGAGACTGGGCAGCCCCCTATCTGAAATGGCATATAGGGCCTCCTCCTTGAGTAGGAGGTTGGACTAGAAGACCTCCAAGGTCCCTTCCAGGTCTATTCTGATTGATTGCAGTATAGTGATGGCAGCATCTCGAGGCTGAGTGTTGCCACCAGATCCTCTATGCCACCCATCTCTCTGCCCCAACTCACCAACTTATGGCACAAGGTGGGGACACGGTATCTGGGCACACGATGACCACAGATGACAGCAAAGAATTGCCACCTTCTGTATCACTGGCTGCCATATCACTGCAACCCGGACCAAACAACTTTGGGCAACCCCTGGGATCCCCACACAGGTTTAGCAACTCAGGGACCCCATGAGGAGTGAGTAATCCCCACCCCCTTGTCATTGTAAAGGGAGGTTCCATCATCAACTCCACCAAGATTCCCAGAAAGGAAGCCCTCGGCTGGCCTTCTCCGTGCTCCTTAATTCTTTCCGGCTTTTCTCCCGACTGCGGCCTCTGATTTAACATCTCTCATTTATGGGGGGAGGCTAGAAATGTGGCCCCTCATCACTTGAAATGCTGTAGACTCTCGCTTGTCCCGTAGGCTGAGTAGGGGGTGGTTGTAATTCAGTTCAGCGAAACGAAACCGAAATGTAAGTACTACGGGACCTTCCCTGCAGCTCCTGGATCTTGATGCGTTGGAAAGCTTGGAGTATTTTGTGAGGAGAGAGGTGGCAGTGCTACACCCTGTGGTAATTTAATCGCTGTCATGGGTCATTTCCGACACTGATGGGTTTTGCTCCCATACGAAGAAGCAGCTCATCACCAGCATTTGGGGGGGGAGGGGGGAACGGGGTCTGTGTGTTGCCTTGCTAATTACAAAGCCGTAAATGTCTCTTTAGGTAAATAACTCAGCCTAAAAAGAGGCGGCCTGGGACCTGAAGATGGCGGGGGCCTACCGCTGAGCAGCTGAAGATACTCGCGCTAAGAATTTGCAGGTGTTGCAAAGAATTGGGTGGGGTTGGCTGTGGATTTCTTTAAGGAGGAGGAGGAGGAGAACTTTATCCTCGCTGGCAATTTTGTCTAGTCACAGATCCTCTTGGGGGCAAAATACCCCCATGGACCCCAATAGGATCCCTCAGATTTCTTCTATTGTTGGACTGAAAGGATCGTTGGATGCAACCAGTGGAGGAATTCCATTTTTTTTTTACTACCGTTTTCTGTGGGCGTGGCTTGGTGGGCGTGATGTGGCTTGGTGGGCGTGGCAGGGGAAGGATACTGCAAAATCCCCATTCCCTCCCCACTCCTGGGGGAAGGATATTGCAAAATCCCCATTCCCACCCCACTCTGGGGCCAGCCAGAGGTGGTATTTGCTGGGTTTTTTTTGTTTTTTTTTAAATTTGATTTATATGCCGCCCTTCTCCGGAGACTCAGGGTGGCTTACAATGTGCTAAGCAATAGCCTTCATCCTTTTGTATATTTATACAAAGTCATCTTATTGCCCCCACAAACTGGGTCCTCAATTTACCTACCTTAGAAAGGATGGAAGGCTGAGTCAACCTTGAGCCTGGCAGGATTCGAACCTGCAGTAATTGCAGGCAGCTGGTCTTAATAACAGGGTGCTTTAGACCACTGTACTACCAAGGCTCTCTGAACTACTCAAAATTTCTGCTACCGGTTCTCCAGAACCTGCTGGATTTCACCCCTGGATGGAAACATGATGGGACCACCAGAAGGCTGGAAGCAGGTGTGATCTGAGGAGAGGAGCAGCTGAGACTCCTTGGTGAAGATTGTCATGCTGTCAAAATGGTGACACTGAGGTCTTTGTCGTCCTTTTATTTCTTACTTGCAGGACGAAACCAATGCAACCCATGAGTCCGATCAGCCACAATCTATCCTGTGCCTTCGTTCCCTCTTTCTCTTTAGAATCTCCCTCAAGATGCTTTTGGGGCGATGAAAAGGCCTCCTCAACACTTCTCGGTTCCTTTACGTCTTTCTCTGCGGCTGCAGAAATGGTAACGTCGCTCTTCAAGCCACGGACTCTCCAGCTTGCATTTTCCAGCAGCCACGGAAGGGCGGGAGTCACGAATTAAGCAGGCAGGTAACTTTTTAAATCTAATTACATGACAGGGATGGAATGGCTGGGTCCAAATCAATGGTATTTCGTTGCTCGTCAGCTGCCCCGCTGATTTCAAGGGGTTGTTGGCACTTAGTTGCCAGGGGTGGGGAGGGGAGAGAGCAGGAGGTGGGGAAAGTAGAAGGTGGGGAAGGTTAGGAAGGAAATTAGAGCCTTTGGCTGTGACTTTTTCAGAAACCACTTAAAACATTTTTATTTCACTCTGCTCTCCTTAATTGCTGTTGATGTATCAGCTACTGTACTCGGACCATAATACGATCTTACTACAAATGAGCCTTTATTAAATTTTATGACAATCAGGATGATATTTTAGGAAATCTTCTGAAGCATCTTGAAGAGGGCAGTTGGAGCTCTAAAAGGTGCAGCTTTAATGCTGGAAATGTCAACAGATACTGGGCTCATATTACCATATGTGGTGGACATGTCTGTAGAAGCCAAAAGATATTGGACTAAAATCCATACATGATTGGAAAAAATGACAAACACATTGACTTTAAACCAGAGATATTTTTATTAGGGATTTTAATATATGAAAAGGTTTTTTTATGGGATGAAAATGCCATTGTTAAATAATGACAAATTAGAACAATAATGCAAAGAGATATAACAGATTGATAAATATGAGAAGCAAGATAACTTGTATATTATGAATATGGGATTAAGCACAAAAGATTTGTAACTGATCGACACACTTTCTGTAATTGTAATGGATGATGGTTGTTTTATGTTTTGTTTAAAAAAATAAAAAAAAATTCAAAAAAATAAAATAAAAGGTACAGCTTTGGTGTGTGTGTGTGGGTGTGTGCAAGAGAATAAAGAGTGTTAAGGATATTGTTGTGTCACCACCAGAGTCATGGAGCTCATAAAGCAGAGTACCATCAGAAGTTTTTACGCACGGAAACGGTTTTGAGAGTAATTGTGAATAACATGCAGACAAACTGCAGACAAAACAACATAATACATTTACACAATACAAACATACAATGTTGGATTATATATTGCCTGGCCAACTAGTTAGGCTATGACCATTTCCTAACAAAGAGGATTGCTAATTATCAAGGTTCTCAACTTACAACAGTTTGTGTAGTTTCAAGTTACAATGGCAGTGAAAAAGTGACTTATGACCGTTTTCCCACACTTATGACCGTTGCAGCATCCCTGCTCAAAATTCTGATGGTTGGCCACTGACTCGTATTTGTGACAGTCGCAGTGTCCCGGAGTCATGTCATCTCCTTCTGTGACTTTCTGGCAAGCAAAGTCACTGGGGAAACCTGTTTCACTTAACAACCGTGTGACTCATTTAACAACGGCAGTGATATACTTAAGAGCTGTGGCAAGAGAGGTCATAAAAAGAGGCAAAACTCACTTCACAAATGTCTCACTTAGCAAGAGAAATTTTGGGCTCCATTGTGGTCATAAGTCGAGGACTATCTGTACCAAAAAGATCACCAAAAAGATTGGGTGACAATCTTAACAAGGACTGGTCATTCATACTCTGTTCAGAGGGAATCTAGCTGGATCCCATCATCAATGCTGCCTCAGACTAATGAGAGTTTATGAAGAGACCAATGGACCATCAGAGGCCCCTTGGGTGATCATCCCAATTCCTAGACTGGCCACATTCTAAATGAGCGGACATTGAAGCGTGAAGGATACCAGTTTGGAGAAATCAGACTTACACAGGTTTACATACCTACCTATTGAAATTATTCCAGGTAATTCAAAGGCTCCATTCCAGGTGTGCAGAACAGCTCCTCCTGTTGTATTCATACCATTGGTTCAAATCGGATCAACTAATTTGGTTTAGTTTAAAATTGATCTGGAAAATCAAGTCCAATTGACTCAATTCTTGAGTACTAAGTGACAAATCAAATGATTTAATTCTCCAATGGAAATAGCAATAGACTTATCTACCGCTTCACAGTGCTTTCCGGCTCTCTCTAAGCGGTTTACAGAGTCAGCCTCTTGCCCCCAACAATCTGAGTCCTCATTTTACCGGCCTCGGAAGGACGGAAGGCTGAGTCAACTGAGCCAGTCAGGATCGAACTCCTGGAGTGAGCAGTGATTTAGCCTGAAGTACTGCATTCTAACCATTTCTATTATAGGGAGTTGGAAAAAAGTGGAAAAAATTTCCACTTTTAGGAAATATGGGAAAGTCCTTCTCAATCCACTGATCCATGCAGAGGCATTGGATCCCCCAGTTTGATTAAAGTTTTTGATTCAACAGGAAAGTTGGATTCGGTTCAGAGAGACGATCTGATGGATTTGATGGACAGTTGGATCTGAATATCCAAGCCGATGAAGCCTGGCCCACTTCCCGGGGAACTGTCCGTGGTCCTGAACTTCCTGCTCCTGGGCTCAGCTTTCCTGTCCCTCTTCTTCCAAGTTAGCCATTTCATTGCCTTCAAATTCCCCAGCAAAGGAACGGAAGCAAAAGAAGAAGAAGACGTGATTTCGATTTAGCCACATCGGCCATTAGACACCCTTCAGGTGTTAGCGATATTATGCCATTTCATTATCCATTACCGCCCGGTAATAATAAGTACACAAAAGGTATTTGCAGTCCATTGGCGCTAATGAATGGAATCAATCTCATTCCATGCCCATTCAACACTTCCATGCATGAGCTAGAATATTACCCAAGGTTAGATGCCAACTGTCTCATCGGCAAAGGACCCCACTGGCACTCAATCTTGCATAGCTGCCTTGTGACACCAACAGAGGCCGACTTTCAGCCACAAGGTTGTAGATTGGGGAGTCCAGTCTCATCTTCCTCATTTCTCCAGCGAAAAAGCCTCGGAGAATATGGAACCTATACAGAAAGAAGAGGAAGGAGGAGGAGGAGGAGGAAGGGAGGGAGGGAGGAAGCCTGACAACCAACCAGTCTTCTCCCAGTTATTTGAATATGTGAACAATACTTCTGCAGCCTCAATCGATGTGAATATATACAAATGCAAAAAATGTTGTCTTTCAGTACGAGGTGGCTGAAGTTTACCTTCCCCCCCTTTTTACCCCCAATAAAAACTGATGCTTTTGACACTCTATCTGCATCTGTGTCTGGAGCACAGGTTCCTACGGGAAATCATCCTACACAGGGGTGGGTTCCACTTACCTTTACTACTAGTTCACAATGGGAGTGCATGCACAGATCGTCAGTGATGACGTCAGGGCGGGTGGGCGGAGCCTCCCAGTGCCATTACTACCAGTTCACAAGAACCGGACTGAACCGGGAGCAACCCACCACTGATCCTACATTTTTGAGATAAATTTTGGACAGAAATGATGAGAGCTTTCCCACTGGATTCACCATCTGTGCCCAGGACATGAAGGCCCTGGTGAACACAACTCATGAGTTCTCAGAGATTCCTTATCTCTGAATCCACTAGATCCCTGCTCGCCATCCTTCCATGCTTCCACCTTGTATGGTCGGAAATCCTGTGATATGGTCCCTTGGGCTTGTTTGCAGGACAACCGTCCCATCCTTGCAAACGGGGAAGGAAGCAACCGCCGGGAAACCTTGTCCTTGTCCAGCTGTCCGAAGACCAGTCTGAAATGCTCAGGATCGGCCACAAGGACATCTGGGGGATGTTTTCTCCAGAGAGGAATCCTTCCTAAGGAGGATTTTTGGGGCGTGATTCTATTTAAACACTTCCCTTTATCCACTCCCACATTAATAACAGTTGCAGGCTGCTCCCTTTAAAATTAATGAAGTGTTCGCTCCCAGTTGAGAAGCTCATCTAAACAAAGAGGAGATTTCCTTTCCCCCCTCATCCCTGCTCCGGGGAACGGCATGAAGAAACCAGCTCCCTCCTTCCTGCAGATCTCAAGGAGAGCCTGAGAAAGCTCCAAGGCAGGCATCTCCAACCTTTTGTAACTTTTAAGATTTGCGGACTTCAACTCCCAGAATTCCCCAGCCAGCTTTGGCCACCATTGAAGAAGCTCCTTCCTGTGACCTCGTCCTCCAATACCCAAAAGAGGGAGAAAGTTAGGAAAAAGGCAGAAGTGAAACTTGACTCCTTTGCGATGTTCTCTCCAGATAATTGCTTCCCTTGCCGCATTGTTCCCAACTCTTCTCACAACAGCCCTTCCCTGCCTGGGCCTGCCTGCACACAGCGCCTTTCCATCTTGCTTGTTAAAAGCAAACGATATTTGAGAGGATTGGAATTCATTAGTCTTCCTATCATAGGGAGCTAACTTAGCCTTAAATGGGTGGTTAGCAAACATCCCCAGTAATTCCTCCATCTTCTGATTCGTCTTCCGCCGGTTTGCCATCCTGCTGGAACAGATGTTTGCCGTCTGCCGGGGAGGCTCCACTCGTTGGAGTGGAATGGGAAGGTAGGCGGAATTCGGCATCGAAGACGAAACTCAATCTAAACAAATTGGGCCTTTTTCTTTGTCGACTAGATTGTCTGTCTAATCAGATTTCCCCAAGGCCCTCCTAAGAACGGGGGAACGTCAGATGGATCCCCCCTTTTATGGGTACAAAACAGGAGGCGAAAGATCAGCAGAGGAAGGCGCCGAGAGGCAGCGAGAGAGCTCCAGGCATGACAATGGCTGCCCAAGGCTGCCTCGATTAGCGGCTGCACCTGCTGTGTCCTCGGCTGCCGCGTCTTCGGAGGCTGCCGCTTCTCAAGGACACACCGCGAACACTTATGAAGAAATAAGAGCAAAGGCCGCCCCTCCTGCCTCCTGCCTACTGCCCACTTTGCAACCGTTGAGCAATCAGGGGCAAAGGATCAGGACCATAAGTTGCAATTTCAGAAGGTATTTTGTGGAAGCCTCTATTCAAGTAAAACTCAGTATTAAATTGGGGCCTGATAAGGATCAACAGAATTCAACGGGGTTTGACTTAAACCGTTTGTGGGAACGTAATGATTCTAAGCTGGTGATGCATTTAACTCCGACCCCAGTTCTGCCTGCTCTTCTCCAACATCAATAGAAGATACTGTAGTAGTCTCCACTGTCCCCCATGAATTATTGGAAGCCGTTAGATTGGGAGCCAGCCCGGGGTCCATCTTTCCCATCTGAGAAGACCTCCCCCAGGATTCTGCAGAAGGTCTTTTATGGTAACCTTACTGGGCCACGTGGGATCCCACAGTATCAGACGCAACTCAAGAATAGCATAGAAACGATCTGAGTCCAGGGAAATAATAAGCCCGAAACTCTCTATTTTAAAGGGAATTCTCTCTGGATTCAAATGAAAAAGCAACCTTTAGATCCATCAGGACTTTTTCATCCTATTTCACCACAACAACGGAGCATTCTGGGCAAAAAATATCCCAATTGTCATCGATGGAGGAGCTGCTTTGTTGAGCCAATGAGAACGCATCCTGGTGGACCCTTAGTGACTCTCTAGATCTTAGCAGATATATAGTAACGGAGGCTGCAATCTCGTTCACCCTCACTTGGAAGCAAACCAGGGGTGAAATGCTCCTGGATCGGACCGGATCGCCCGATCTGGTAGCGATCTTGGCCGGTGGTTCCATGATCCGGTAGCGACGGCGGAGCATAGCTCCGCCCACCTGGCCAGGTGTCATTACTTCCTGGTTTTAACTGTGACGCGTGCACACTTCCAAACCGGTAAGGAAAGTAAGTAGATTTCACCCCTGAAGCAAACCACAATCTCATGTGGGGCTCAGGATGATCCAACTTTCTTATGGAAGGGGGCTGCTGGGAGCTCAGGTGGGCAATGGGGCAGGATTGGCATGGGCTCATGGCCCTGGTGAACAGGTGAGCCAGGTGTGTCCTACTTAACCTGGGCTGAGCCTCCTCCTCCTTGGACAGGTCTCACCCATTAATTCCCCAACCGCCTCTCTCACCAAAATCATTTTAATTTGGGAGATCTTGGTGGTGATAATAGACTCGACTTCCTGATAATTGGGCTTCCATTTCTCGGCCACAGAAATGAACGTGAAACAGGAATTAGTGAACCCAGGAACCCCGGTGGGTTGAGAGCTAATGAGATTTTTGTCTGAATGCTGCAGGCAGGCACTTCCCTCCTTCCCTTCTCCTTTTCCAGGCAAGCCGGCTACCTACCTCTGCACTTCCCCAAATGGGTTTCTTTGCAGGCGGGATAAAAATATCTGAGCAAACCACGGGAGGGGGAGAAGGTGACACCGAGGCCCCAAATTACAAGTGACACTTTCCCCAAGGAGCCCCTCGGAACTGCAAAAAAAAAAAAGAGAGAGAGATTCTCTTTGTTTTTGGTGCCCGTGCCGGCAAAACCCCTCGGGAGCCAGCATCGCCGCAGCAAATTGCCAACGTGTGCGAGCAAAATCTCATCTGGGGGGTCCAGGCTGGCGCTGGCTGGCTCTCGCTCGCTCGCTCGCTGCGCTTCTGATGGCTCTTTTGATGAGCTGCTGAAGCACGAGAGTCCCAGCAGGAAACGGTAAATGAGATGTTCTCTCGCGGCACGTGCTTGGCTGGCTGGCTCTCCCCTCTTTTTATGAAGGATGGCAGGGCCTGGAGGCTGGGCCTGTACGGGGCCCATCCCAGCAGCTCCGATGCTGGCGGCGAGGAACTGATGGAAGGAAGCCAGAGGTGGGAAGGTTTGCAGGGCGGCAACAAACTGGTGTGGCAAGGAATGTGTCCAAGAGATGCCCCGTTGCCCAAGCTTCTCCCATCGTGCCGGGAGACAAACCTGGCATTTAGAAGCACAAGGGAGCCAGTCTCATTCACCTCCAGCTGTATTGTGAAGCAAGTCATGAGGCTCCTGAGCATGTCCAAATAGTCCCAAAGGGGCTTTTTCAAAGGTAACTGGACTTCGTTTGTTTTTTTTCTCTTGAAGAGGTTTTGCTCCTCATCCAAGAAGCTTCTTCAGTTCTGACTGAATGGAGGGGAATGGGAGCATTTATATTCCTAAATCTTTCCATTTCCTACCATTCTGTCAGAACTGAAGAAGCTTCTTGGATGAGAAGCGAAACGTCTTCAAGAGAAAACAAACAAACAAAGGAAGTCCAGGGGTCTTTTGAAAAAGCATCTTTAGGACCATCCTGGCCTGGATGACTGAGAAACTCCAGATAGCCCAGGGGTCAGCAACCTTAAACCCTCAAAGAGCCACAAAGGTCCTAATTGGAAGCCCCCCCCTCAATTCAATTCTGGAGCCAACCGGAAGTCCGGCTCCCCCACCATAGAGTCTCCTCCTAGTGTGGTGTCCTTTTTCCTCTACTTGTCCTAACCAAAAGCCCTATCAACTGTGGAACTGACCAGAAAACCCACCCCTTACCATAGAGTCTCCTCCTGGGACGCCATGCTTCCCCCCCTTCTCTTAACTGGAAGCTCCTCTCCAAATTGTGGCGCCGACCAGCGACAGGGAGCCGCAGCAGAGGGATGAAAGAGCCACATGCGGCTCCAGAGCTGCGGGTTGCTGACCCCTGAGATAGCCCATTCCGTTGCTCTGTTGGGTCTTAGAGCTCGAGAGTCCACCGGTGGATGGACGGAGACCTGAGTTTGGCAGAACAAGATCACTTTGGGTGTGAGAATTTCCACAAAGCCCAGACTAACAGTTAGCAGAGGCAACAGACACACCCCTCCCCCAAATGCATCTGTATGTATTGTGGGGGAAAAAAAGTTCAGAAAGACTTTTGGGGGGACAACTCAGTCGCCACCTCCCCGAGAGACCCCCGAGATTGCTGGCTGAACTGGGCAGGCAGGCGCTACAATCCAGGGAGGTTCAGTTCCAGGCTCAGTTCTTGCAAAGCACGGGGGATGAGGGTGGGGGCTGATCTCCCCCTCCCTCCTCCTAGCAAGGATGTGATGGCACGGAGTGTGAACTTGGGCATTTTCCCCCTCTTTTCGCTGTGCCCCAGTTCCGCTCGCTCGGAAAGCCGCCAATCTAGGCGCGGCCTCTCCGGAATGGCCCTCTGAATTATCGAGATGTGAAAGGTTTATTATGCAAACATAATAAACGTAATAAGGGATGTGTTTATTATGCAAACAGCAACTGAGTTATGTGTCCTTTAAGACTACTAAATAGTTTTTAATTACTGCTATATCAGTAAATCCCATAAATATGCAAATGCAATTAGTTCGCAAAATAGGCCCTAAATATCTTTATTCCTCTCCAACAAAGTTCTTTGAAGTTAATCACCAGCTTGCTTTGTTCCTTCCCCTGGCAGTGGAGCCGAAAATGACAGGAATTATGACAGATGTACAAATTTAGGAGGGAGGGGGGAGGAAGGCAAGCTAGCCTCCCCCTTTCTCTCCATGCCACATCTGGACAGGCGAGGAAGGGGGGAGCGGGCAGGGGGGAGAGGAAGAGGTGGGCGACAAGGCCTCCCCCTCCCCAAGGGAGGAGGATTAGGTTGGATTATTGCTAGCAGAAGCGGCATCGACAGCTCCCCAAGTGGAGCACCGCAAACACGCCGAGGGGGACCTGCCAGGAGGTATTTGCTGATTTACATGGCTTGTAGGTTGCCCCCCCCCCAGCTCAGAAGACAACAAGGTAAACACACAAGCCCCCCCCCCAGGAAAAAAGTCAGTGCATTAGCACTTTTTTCTTTTTAATGGGCATGTATCAAAGGCTGCTATACTGATTCTCCCATTTGTCAGGCACACGGATCCTCCCCCCAAACTTTCCACACCACGAAGCCTGTTGCCTTTGGGGAGGGGGGGTTTCTAAAGATATTTTAACTCTTTGGCAAACTTGGGGAGGGGAGGGGCTCCAGCCTTCTTGGGGGTACAAAACGGGCGTGTCCAGAGCCTGAACTTGAGCGTGAGAAAGGAGGATCGGGATTGATTTGGGTTTCCTTTTGAAGCTCGTTCCAACGCAGGGCCTGAATTTTATACTTGCAATTTAAAAAAAAAAAAGGGTTGGGGGTCTGAATAATGCAAAATGCCAGGGCATCTCTCTGAGTCAGTGGCTGAAGACGCACCACTCAAGAGAGGGAAGGCTGAAAAAAATGTAAAATCTTGTTCTCTATAATTCCGTTCACGCCAAATGTCTCTTAATTCCATATCCTCCATCATGTCAAAAAAAAGTCTTAGGCAGTCTGGATCGCAATTTAGTAAATTGTGCTATTCTTTTCTTATCAATACTAGGGTCTATCACTCCATTCCAATCTCCCATCAATATACATGAATTGTAATCCCAATGTAGTAATTTTGTATGTATCAACTTATAAAATTATTTGGAGAATTGGGGAGTAGAGTTCCATGAGATGTTGGCCTGGAGACGAAAACATAGGAAGAACGGCTGAAGGATTTGGGTCTGGCTAGTCTAAAGAAAAGAAGAATTGGGGGTAGCAGTAGTCCACTATTTGAGGGGCTGCCACAAAGAAGAGGGGCTCAAATCAAGGGTGAAATCCAGCAGGTTCTGGAGAACCAGTAGCAGAAATTTTGAGTAGTTCAGAGAACCGGCAAATACCACCTCTGGCTGGCCCCAGAGTGGGATGGGAATGGAGATTTTGCAATATCCTTCCCCCAGGAGTGGGGAGGGAATGGGGATTTTGCAGTATCCTTCCCATGCCACACCCACCAAGCCACACCACGCCCACCAAGCCACGCCCACAGAACCGGTAGTAAAAAAAAATTGGATTTCACCACTGGCTCAAATTATTCTCCAAAGCATCGGAGAGCAGGACAAGAAACAACAATTGGAAACTAATCCAGGAGAGAAGCAACCTGGAATTAAGGAGAACTTTCCTAACAGTGAGGACAATGAACCAGTGGAACAGCTTGCCACCAGAAGCTGTGGGTGCTCCAACACTGAAGGCTTTTAAGAAGAGACTGGACAGCCACTTATCAGAAGTGGTATAGGTTCTCCTGCTGGAGCAGGGGGCTGGACTAGAAGACCTCAAGGGTCCCTTCCAGCTCTATTTTATTGGAAGATCTGCATAACTCTCCCTAGGTTCGCTGCAGCATCCTGCTCTTAATTCAGGCAACCGGTGGAGAAACCGTGCCGGGGAAGTTCTCTAGAGACGACGGGCGATGTCTCCCCCGCAACCCGTCTCGCCCCCTCGTTGCTTTTTGGGCTGGAGGCTCGTGGGACGAGTGACCCCCATTATCAAGCCTGTCTGGCCCGCAAGACGGGAGAGAAACCCGGGAGACAGAGACGGGGGCTCTCCGCGGCTGTCCGGAGATCCCCGGTCCAGAAACGCTTTGAGCGCGAGGCAGTCTGCCGGGCCAGAGAGGGTGCGCTGGATGACCTCGGAGGTGCCGCCGGTCTTCCCCGGCGGCTTTTCCTTTTTAAGGGGGAGGCGGGCAAAGGCAGGTTCCCATCGAACAGGTGCAGCGGCCCTTCGGGTTTCCGGGAGCGCTCGGGAGTCGCTTCTTCGGGCGGGACAGCTCTGGCCGGCATCGGCTCCAGGACGCTCCCCCCGCCTGGCACGGTCGGCCCTGGTCGGAGGGCAGGCAGGGTTCCGTCTCGCCCCGCCGTAGCCGTGCGGTGGGCAGGGCGGGGGACCCGGAGCGCCCCGAGAAGCACGAGGCTAAGATCAAGTTGAGGGGCACCGGGAGGTCATCTATCCCACCCCTGCAAAAAAAAAAAAACTCTGGCCACGCCAAAAGGGCCGGCAAGAGGCACCCCGAGCTCGGTCCGTGGCTCAGCCGCTCCTCGGGGGCTCCTCCAGCCCACCAGAGTCAGAGAGGGCCGCGTGGGAGGCACAGGTCGGATCACCCCGTGGTGCCTTTTCCTTCCACGCGCCTCCCCTTAACTCTGAGCCCGGTTGGGACTTTTCTCTCTGCGGTGTCCCAGGCTGGGAAGGGCAGAATGGGACCTGGAGTCCCTTTGGAGGGGAGAAAAGTTTAAAAAGTTTAAAAAGTTTTTTTTTTTTTTAAAAAAAGATCCAATCTCGACCGGTTGGACTTCGGCCTGCTTCAGAGTTGAAAGCAGGTGTGTGTGTGTGTGTGTGTGTGTGTGTGTGTCAACAGAACACGCCCCCGGCTCCGGATTGGCTGTCAGAGTCCCCAGTTTTCCCGCGCTACGGAGGGAACCCCGCCCACCGCGGTCACCTGACCTCCCCTCGACCCGTCTGCGCCTTAGATTGGAAGGACCTGCCCGGCGCCTTTCGGGCGGGGGGCGGCTGCACCGTCTTCAAGAACGGCGGTGGGCGGGGCCCTGAGACTCCACGGAGGGCGGCGACGAGAAGAGCCTCCGCTAGGGCGTGGCCGGCGAAGGGGGCGCGGCCGTCGCGAGCCAATCGGCGCGGGCGCCTTCTCCGTGGGCGGGGCCGAGGGGGCGTCCGTTAAAGGGCGGAGCCGCATCCTCCTCTCTCCCCCCCCCGGGCCCCCCCTCTCTCCGTCTCCTCGGGTCCGGCGGGCTGTCCGGTGGGCGAAGGGCCGGAGGAGGAGGAGGAGGATGACGGCCGAGCTACAGCAGCAGGGCCAGGAGGAGCGGGCCGCGGCCGGCGGGGCAGCGCAGGTGAGGCAGCGACCCCCACAACAACCCCGCGAGGTGGGCCAAGGGCGCGGCTCCCCTCCCCCCTCCCGGGCCTTTCCCCCAGGGGGTGGGGGAGGGGGAGGGGAGGGGTCCCTCTGCGGGGCCAGGCGCGCCCCCTCCCCTAAAGCAGCCTCGGACCCCTCCCCCCCCGGGGACCCCCCTCTCTAGTTGTGGGGGGGGAAGGAAGCACCTGAAGGCTGGGGAGGGGGGAGGGAGGGAGGGGGGCTCCCCTGCAGGACCCCCCAGGCAGACCCCCCCCCGCTCAAACAGGCTGGAGACCCCCTCCTCTTAAAATAAAGACCCCCCTCCATCATCCCTCACACTTTCACTCTGGCCCCCTTTGGTGGAACCCCCCCCATCACCCCCCCCACCCTCAGGAAGCCCCTTCTTTGACCCCCCCCCTTGCAAGGGAGCCCCTGGGGGTCTTCAGAAGGATGGATTGGCTCTTTCTCTGGTCTTTCTTCTTTCTTCTTTTGTATTTTGCATTGTTCTTTTTTTTTGGTGTATTTCTTTTGTGGGTTTTTTTTGGTGTATTTCTTTTGTGGGTTTCTTTTGTGGGGTTTTTGTGTGTTTCTTTTTGGGGGTTTTGTGTATTTTGTGAGTTTTTTTGTGTGTTTGTTTTTTTTGTGGGTTTTTGTGGGTTTCTTTTGTGGGGTGTTTGTGTATTTCTTTTGTGAGTTTCTTTTGTGGGTTTTTGTGGGTTTCTTTTTGGGGGTTTGTGTATTTTGTGAGTTTTTTTGTGTATTTCTTTTGTGGGTTTTCTTGTGGGTTTTTGTGGGTTTCTTTTTGGGGTTTTTGTGTATTTCTTTTGTTTGTGTTTCTTTTGTGGGTTTTTGTGGGTTTCTTTTTGGGGTTTTTGTGTATTTTGTGAGGTTTTTTGTGTATTTCTGTTGTGGTTTTTTTGTGTATTTTGTGGGTTTTTTATATTTCTTTTTGGGTTTTTTGTGTGTTTCTTTTCTGGGTTTTTTGTGTATTTTTTTTGTGGGGTTTTTTGTGTATTTCTTTTCTGGGTTTCTTGTATATTTCTTTTCTGGTTTTTTTGTGTATTTGAAGCATTGACATTGCCATGCAGCTTTGGTGGCCGAAGAGAAAACACACACACACACACACACACACACACACGGCTCATCCTGGTGGACAAAGTCACAGTCGCCACATTGGAGTTGGGATGAGGGAGCTGCTGCCTGCGACCTGTCCGGGAATGCAGTTTTATTCGCTTTATTATTTAGTTGCACGGTTCCAGAAATGGGAGTAGCGGTTTAAAGGAGATTGGGCACTTTTTGTACTGATTGGGACCCAATACAGAGTTTAATCGAGTCTCGTTGCCATTTATTTAAGGTGTATGCTGCTCATCTCGCCTAGAGATAACTCTAGGCGGTTTACAACAAGTAAAAAGCCACAAGATGAAACCTTAAAATATTAGAATAATAACTTTTAACGTTTAAATGGACTTAAAATTGACAAAGCAGGGAGCAAGATACCCATAGGGTGGAGGTCGCGCCTTCTAACAATAAATGATTTATTTCCGAAGGACCAGACAGCACTCTAAATTTTAATAGATTAACAGAGTTGGAAGGGACCCTCCAACCCCCCCACCCAAGCAGGAGATCCTACACCCATTTCTGACAAATCGCAGGTGCCTGGTACCTCTGCAGGATTATGGTTTTCCTAGTCTTATAGAAATGGGTCTCCAAACAATATCAAAGCCAGTAATTTATATTGCACCCCTATTGTGTTTTGTAACATTTAAATGACTGAAGCTGACGGGGTGTTAATATTGGGGCAGGATAACAAAATAATCTTGCTGGGGGGGGTCCTTAACCAGATTTTTCCTGGAATTCCAGGGCCAGCTAAATATTGCTAATTTTATTTCGAGCTCCCAGGATAAGTACAATTTAGCCTAACTTGCGTCGCCCGCTCTGTCCCATTGTCATCTTACCAAAGAATTGCTGGGTATAGTTAGCTATTTTTTGCTTGTAGGTTTTATTTGAGTCGTCTAATTGTACACTTCCAAGGAATTCTTGGGATAATCATACTACTTTGAAAATATTGTACAACACCCTGAAGATAGAGTTCTCCAGATATCGAAGAAATGAAAATTGCACTTCAGATAATTAGTTACAAAATTTCTTAATAGCACAAGTAGCTGTTAGAGCCTCACTGTTGTGTTTGTTAGGATTCTTTTTGCTTTTTGAGCCTTTGTTTTTTTTTTTTTTTTTTTGGATATCCCTGTTCTCTAAAGATAAGGTTTTTTTTTTGCAACTATGTAGGCATAATGTTGATGGTAGGCCGAGAATCAACGAGAAGAATTTTCTCTATATTTTTTCCTCTAATGACACCTTGGAAAGTAACGGAACGTGGTTGCTCATTTCTTTTTTAAGAAAAGCTTCTGCACAAACTGAGCAAGAATTTAGGGCCTGTTTGAAATGTAATCTGGAATTTGGCCCATTGGAACCTAACTTAGATGCTGCTCTGCCATCGCTCCCTAAACCCCTGTCTCTTTCCCGGTACCTCTTCCCATTTTCTTTTAAACTGGTTTGTGCAAATGCCAGTTTGCTGATTGGAGCGCCCTTTTCAGTGGGCTGCGTATCTCTGACACCTTGTTGTAAACGAGAAGTGACCAGCCGCGATGGCATGCGCAGCCGGCTTAAAATAGCTTCTCCCCAAAGCTCTGCGCATTCTTTGGGCTCCTTGTATGTCTGTCTACGGAGCATCTGCCAGGGCTGCGTGGTAGAATAAATACTCAGCTCCCAGATTTGGGGAGAAAGGGGACTTTGGGCTGGTGTGTTTCACTCGCATTCTTTCTCCTTCCAAGATAAAAGTTCTAACTTGCCTTGAAAAAGAAAACGGAAGAAGTGGTACCGTATTTTTCGGAGTATAAGATGCACCAGAGTATAAGATGCAACTTAGTTTTTGAGGAGGAAAATAAGAAAAAAAACTGATTGGTGGGTGGATCGGCCTCCCGAAATACCCCCAATCAGCTGTTCCCAGAGGTGAATTTTAGCCACAGGTTCGTTGGTTGTGAGCTCTGTGCCTTGCTTTTTTTTCAGCCTCTGAAAGCCTCCAAAACAGAGCTTCAGAAAAAAAGGCTTTTTTTCTGAAGCTCTGTTTGGAGGCTTTTTTTTCTGAAACTTCTTTCAGAGGCTTTTATTCTAAAGGACTATCTGTACTCTGTTCCATCTCCTTTCTTTGGTATTGATATGTAGATTAACCTCTTCCAATCTGCTGGTTATTGTGTCATTCTCCAGATTTGTTAGCATAGTTTGGTTAGACCCTTTACTGATTCTTCTTTTGTTGCTTGCCATATTGTTTTAGATAAAAGCCTTTCAGAGGCTTTTTTTCTGAAGCTTCTTTCAGAGGCTTCTTTCAGCCTCCGTTTGCGAGACTGGGCAGGGCTACATTCAGAGTATAAGACACACCCAGATTTTCACCCTCTTTTTTGGGGGAAAAAGGTGCGTCGTATACTCCGAAAAATACGGTACTTTGTTTGTTTTATGAACACTCGTAGCCTTTGAAAAGTTGCTCAGGTTGGATGTTCTGGTTTTCTGAAGATAAGTAGCCATCTCAGTTGGGATGTTTGGATTTCCCTGTAGAGGAGGCTCAAAACATTCAACATAGAATTATTTTTAGCCAAGCCAAGTGTGTCAGGCCAGGAAGGTCTCGCTAAAACAGAGGCAGGGCTTTCTTCGAAGTATTTGATTTGTTTATTTAACCAATGTATAGGCCGCTCGTCTTTTGTGGGGATTCTGGCTATGTGCTGGTGGTGTCACAAGAATAGGGACACCTGCTAATCAAAAGTAATCGCATTCCTGACAAGACAAGTAGCATTGATGCCAAGTATTGATAGGGCCCAAAGTCTGGTGTCTTCTCCTGCATAAAGTGGGGCAGTTTTATTTGTTTTTATTGGTTGCTGTTGTGAGTGGCCCGGAATTAAATAAATGAGAACCTTTGTTCGACCCATTGGCATTTGAGTCTACCAACCTTTTTTTTTTTTTTAAGTGCTTTCCTGTTTTCTTGGCCTTGCCCTGCTGCCTGCCGTGTCTCTTCCCTTTCTGATCACAGCCTCTCTGTTCCTCTTTAACCCTGCAGGCCTGCAGTTTGCTCCTAAGCCAGCTGAAGGAGATCACGGGCATCCACAATCCGCAGTTCCTCCAGGCGGCACTGACGGTTGGTCCCCTTGGCTGAAATGGGCTCCTTAACCTGCTCCCCATTAAGAAGGCATCTGCCTTGAAATTAGAGCTGTGGCAAAGGTCTTTAAAGCAGGTTCTGGAAGGCAGACCTTCCCTGCTACCATGGAGGGCATTGCCACCCACTCTGTTTCCAGCTGCTTCTCCGCTTGTTTTGGCCCTTGAAATCCAAAACGGGCAGCCCCGCTCTCCCAGAGGGGTTGTTCCCAGCCTGGACAAACCGTGGCATTCGGACAGCTGTCCACATTCCCTGGCCAATACGCAGCTCTGCTCCCGTTCTTCCTCCTGTGATTCGCAGCCAGTGCCGTCTGGGGTGTGTGTGTGTGCATGGGCTGCTCCATCATGGGATATGAAGTCGAGTGTCCACTTTTAAATGTACTTTTTGTTCTTCCTTAAAGATGTCCTGCTCTAGCAATTAACCAGGACAAAAAAATCCTTCTAGAGCAGTGTTCCTCAACCGTGGCAGCTTAATATTTGTGTACTTCAACTTTAAGATGCATGGACCTCGACTCCCAGAATTCCCAGCAAAGCTGGCTGGGGAATTCTGGGAGTTGAAGTCCACGCATCTTAAAAGTGGCCATGTTTGAGAAGCGCTGCTGTAGAGGAGGAGCAGAAAGTCGTCATCTCCTGCCGTCTTTGTTTCTCCTCAGGCTGCCGATGGAAACCTAATGCAGGCGGTTGGCTTCCTCACCAAAGTCAGTGACGGAGAGTCCGAGGGAGACCCCGCTGCTTCCGACTCTGAGGGAAGGGAAAGACAGGCCACCAGTAAGCCCTTCCTTTCTCCTCCATAGACTTTTCCCATCCGTCCATCCATCCATCCATTTATCCAGCATTGGGTTTTCCAAGGAAGGCCGTGTGCAGACTCTGAAAACCTACCCAACCAATTCTGTCCCTCTAGGACGGAGTCTTTATAAATAGAAGCGGAGACCAGGAAGGGCCCTTCAACACTCTTGCTAAGCCCCAGCTAGCGCCTTTGGGATAGAGTGGAAGAGCCGTTCTCAGAAACCTCAGTCATCGGGAGAGGGAGGCTGCGTTGAGTCACTTTTGTTCTTGAGGTGGGGGAGGGGGAGGATGACGTGAAGAGCCAAGCAAGCTGGTAAGATGTCAACAGATCACAAAGGCCCCGTGATGCCGTCTGATCTTTATGTGCCTCTCTGGATGAGAACATTGCTATGAAATGAGAAGCGCCCTTGGGCTTCTGTGGGTGGGGAGACGGAGTGTTTTAACTCCGCTAATAATTAATATTGCCTGCTCTCTTAATTTCCAGCTCAGAATGAAGCCCCACAAGATCATGGCGATATTCAGGAACCCCTTCCTTCTGGCAGCCAAGATTTCTCAACCGAGAAGAAGGACTTTGCTGCAACCACGAATGCGTAGGTCATTGTTGTATTTATTCTGCATTGTCGCCATTGGGAAATCTCCCAGGCTCCTTTCTCTGCCCCTATCCAGGCCCCTGCTGTGTTTGCATGTTCCCCATCCCCCCAGGAGAAACATGTGGCCAAATCTATTCCGATCAGAGTTTTCCATTTTCAGGAAGTGTCCAGCTGATCAGCATAATCTGCCTTCCTAGCAGAACAGGTTTTCCTTGAGGGCCAAAATCTACTGAAAGAGGGATGACCATTGTCCTCTTGGGGACCGTGTGTTCCCCAAGAGATGAGTAGTGAAGAGGACTAGTTGCTTCTAGCCCAAAAAGACGTCCTTGCAGTGGCTGCTGTTTGTGTTTCTGGCAGAGCCCACGAGCCCAGCGTAGCCGAAAACAAAAACCGTTCCAAAAGGAAACGCTGTGAAGTTTGGGGAGAGAACACCACTCAGCGGGACTGGAGGAGGGTCAGCGGATGGCCGGTTGGGATGAAGAACATTGGAAACACCTGCTGGTTCAGTGCAGTCATACAGGTAATTTGGGGTGCTGGCGCTTCTCTGGGTCTCTGCTGACAGTGGGGCGCCATCGAACTCTCGCTCGGCCACTTTAAGATGAGTGGACTTCAGCTGGCTGTGGAATTCTGGGAGCTGAAGTTCCCATCTGCTGGCTGGAGAATTCTGGGAGTCAAAGTCCACCCTTGTTAAAAGTGGCTGAGATTAAGCCACTTAATTAAATTCTCTTAATTAACCCCTGTTTTTTCTTCAGTTGATGCAAGAGCTAATTAGTCCAGGCTTCCCTGGCTGCTTTCTCTTCCCGGGCTGGGCTTTAATTTACCTAATGGAGCCTGTGGGAGGATGGAGAGGATGGCCCTTACCTGTTGGGAGGCAGCTGTGGCCACCCCAAGCCTCTCCTTTGGCTGAAGTCCTCTTTGATGAGTATTATATAGACTTGACATACAGTCACCGATGGAGCGGGAGGTTAATTTCAGGGGTGCTGTCAGTCTCTCTTCCAGCTGCCAGAATTCCGGCACCTGGTCCTGAACTATTCCCTGCCCGAAGCCGTCCTGGACAACTGCCGCAGCCGAAGTGTAAGTGACTCCTGGGTGACGGGAGGGGAACCCGTCTTCCTGAGCCACGTTGGTACAACAGGGCTGGCCGAATACTGACAACCTGCAAGGGGGGGAGGCAGTTAAAAGATGAAAGAGACATTTCTGATTTCTCCAGAAATTTTAAGGACTCTCCCGTGTTCAGAATCTAGAACACAAGCTGGGATTCGATGGTATGATTAATGTTCCCAATTTTAGTTTTCCCTAGCAATTTTGGAACCTCTTCCGTCTTCTTGACTGTCACCCTAATCAGAGTCTGGGCCTCTTAAGGTCCCATTTGTTAGAATGCCGATGCCATTTGTTTGGGCTCCCCTCCCCGCTACAGGTTACCTTTTGATTGAATGACCCCAAAGAGCTAAAAACAGACAGGTGGCAACAGGATGTGTGATCATGAACTCTGACCTAGAGAGACGATGCTGGGGTTGCTGGCCCCCCCACAAAGGCTTTCTCCGGAATTTTTGTCGGTGGTGAATTTGGAGGAAGTAAACGGGTTGGGGTGCTGTTGGATAGCCCTGTTCCCATCAGCACCCCTGGTGATGCCAGTCTCTTTCCTCTCGGCTGCAAAGCCAGCCATTTATTGCGGGAATCCTGTCTGGAATGAATCAACACAAGATTCCAAGCCACAATGTGCCCTGGTTAGTTTTGGCTTCAGATGGTTTGTGAAGGGAGTCCGGGTTGTATGAATTGTGCGCTACCCACCACTCCAGCGAATATAACTTCTGAATGTGAACTGGCTCCACTTTGCTGACCAAGGGCCAGTTGTTTAATTGCTTTTTTATGGCACCTCTTGTTGTTTTGCAGGAAAAGAGGAACATCGCATTCATGCAGGAACTCCAATATCTCTTTGCTTTAATGCTGGGAACACGCCGCAAATTTGTAGACCCGACAACGGCCCTCGAACTTCTCAAAGGGGCATTCAGATCTCCCGAGGAACAACAGGTGAAGGCACCCTCGGGGTCTTCCCAGATCCAGGCTGCCCCTTGACCCAGGATCACCCTGGCAAGGATGGTCTTTAACTTGGACTAGGCTGTACGGGAGTGTTTCTCAAGTTGGCTGGCTTTAAGTTGTGTGGATTTCAACTCCCAAAATTCCCCAGCCAGCAGAGAAATTTTAATTTAAAGGCAACTCTAAAATCCAGAAACGTTAAAAATGTGTAAAGTCGTTTGAAAACGAAAAATGAAAGACATCCAAGGTTATATAAAAACAGTGAAGAAATCTGTTCAGAAGCTAACCTTTGCTGCTCCCTTTGTCTCCTTTTTTAGCAAGATGTGAGCGAGTTCACCCACAAACTCCTGGACTGGCTGGAAGATGCTTTCCAACTGACAGTGGAGGCCGAGTGAGTCTAAAGGAGCTTCGGCGATTTAGTTTTGTGAAGCTGCCGCCCAGTTGCCAGAATTTGCTGCGAAGATTTTATTTTTTTTTTTAACAAAAAACCCCAATGCCTGTTGTTTTCCACTTGATAGGATGGTGTGATTCTCTCTGTGTGCTACAGGCAGGTGTCAGGGGGCCTGAGTGGGCATGTGGGCGATCCTGAACGAAGTAAAAGTGTATTTCTGACTTCGAGTAACTTGACCTGTTCCGAGCACCTGAATTCAATGATCACGAACGCCAATACAGTTGGCTTGTAACCAAATGAGCTCTTAAAATTCCCGAGGTCTCAGGTTTCACACCCGGATTCACTATGACCAAGCACTGTACATGTGAGGGAATCGACACACAAATATCCCATCACATACGGCTGTTCAGGAAGGGTTGAGTCCTGGGCTGAATTCCTGGTTGTAGCTGGCGGCTGGCTGCCTATAGGAAGCCCCTGTGTTCTAGTCTGCTCCTCTATGAGGGCTATTTGTAGAAATGGGGGACCCCTAGAAGGGAAGGGCGTTGCATCCTGAGCTCCCATCTGCCCCCCCCCAAGCTTGGCGAGATCTAGATGAATCCCCTAAAGTGCATTGCTTAGCTTCCAGACAAGTCGCCTTGGGGATTGGTCTTACCAACCTGTTTTTTAAAGAAAAATGGTGAGTTTGCTTTCAGAATAACAGAGTTGGACCTTGGAGGTCTTCCAGTCCAGAGGTCTCCAACCTTGGGAACTTTAAGACTTGTGGACTTCCAACTCCCAGAATTCCTCAGCCAGCAATCTGCGAGTTGAAGTCCGCAAGTCTTAAAGTTGCCAAGGTTGGAGACCCCTGTTGTAGTCCAACCCCCTGCTCAGGCAGGAGACCGTGTACCATTCCAGACAAGTGGCTGTCCAGTCTCTTCTCGAAAGCCTCCGGTGATGGAGCGCCCACAGAAGTTGAAGAAGAGAGGGAAGTCATTCCAGTGGTTAATTGTCCTCACTATCAGGAAGTTTCTCTTTTAATTCCAGGTTGCTTCTCTCCTTGATTAGTTTCCACCCACTGCTTCTTCTCCTGCCTTCAGTTGCTTTGGAGAAGAGGCTGAGTCCCTCTTCTTCAAATATTGGACCCCTACCCTCATGTCGCCCTGGATCCTTCTTTTCATTCGACTAGGCAAATCTAATTCCGTAGCCAATTCCTGTTCCCTTGCTTTCTCCTCCTGCGACAGGAATTCCCAGGACAAATCGGAGAACCCCATGGTCCAGCTTTTTTATGGGACTTTCCTAACCGAAGGAGTTCACGAAGGTAAGCTGGAAGGCCTTGGGAATTGGCCCGGAAGTCTTCTCAGCGCCGTTGCTGCCTCCTCTGGGTTTTATATCTAACACACTTCAAAGGAGGATCTGTTTGGGATTTGGTTTTGTTCTCCTTCAATTGATGGGCGTCTCCCCTCCCCTATTTAGGGAAGCAGTTTTCCAAAATCGAGACCTTTGGCCAGTACCCCCTGCAGGTCAACGGCTACAAGAACTTGCAGGAATGCTTGGAAGGAGCCCTGGTGGAGAAGGAGAGCGAGCCAGGCCCTTCCAAGCAGGCACTGACCTACACACAAGAGGTGAGTGTTGTGGCATTTACACAACTCCCACGGAGCCAGGACAAACTTGTCAGTTACCAACTTGAAAACATAGAATATGATGTACGAGAGCACGCTGGAGTTAAGGGAGTGCTGTGGAACGACTTAACACCATGCAGCGTGCGACCTTTATATTTCACGTGTTGTGTCTGGGGTGCGAGTGTGATAAAAATATTTTTCTTTCTGTTGAAGCCTGCCCGTGGGAAAGAGCCAGTGCCTCCGTATTTTCGGGGGATAAAACTACAGTTTTTGATTTAATGGTATGCTTTTCTTGTTTGTAACTTTGTCTTTGTATCTGAGTATATGTTGCACTCTCTTTTTTTCACTCTCCAAAAATCTGGTTTTAACTTAATTAGTCCTAAAATAATCCTGTTGCTTGCATCCAATATACTGGGAATCTGTTCAGGACTATCCTAGTTTGCTTCCTGTGGTTCCTACGGCCGACTGAGGAATTCTGGGAGTTGAAGTCCAGGCTTCTTGGAGTCCCCAAGGTTGAGAAACACTGGAATAGAGAGAAGAGAAGAATTCAGGATTTGCACATTTTCTACATCTGCCTGGAAGATGTTAACCAAAGCATTGTAGTTCAGTTTGTGGTCCAAAGACCAAATATGTGGAAAACATTTAAAGCACCTAAGAAATCTTAAAGGTGCTGTCAGCACTAGCGTAAATGTGAGACGACATCGAAACCTGACAGGTGCTTTTCAAAAAGGCAGCTGGACTATGTTTGTTCCCTTGAGGAAGAAAAAGACATTTCGCTTCTCATCCAAGAAGCGTCATCAGTTCTGGTTGGATGGTGGTGGGAAATGGGAGGATGAATTCTGACAGGATCCTCCCATCTCCCTTCCCTCCCTCCCTCCCACCATCCAGTCAGAACTGATGAAGCTGCTTGGATGAGAAGCGAAACATTTTCGGAGAAAAAAACCAAGGAAGTCCAGTTTTGTTTTGGGTTTTTTGGAAAAAGCCCCTTTGAGGCAACCATGACTTGGATGACTGAGAATCTGCGTAGACATTCGCCTCAGAAACCCTTCAACCCTGTGGGAGGAATGGGAGTATTCAGTCTTCCCATTTGTATCCAGGGGAATCTGAATGGCTCCAGCCGCTTTGCCTTTGGCCCGGAACAAAATGTCCAGCTGAGAAACTTTTTTGACTGGTTTAGTGAAAGGCATTCCTTTCACTTCTTCTTCAGTGATGCAAGCAGAGAACCAGGGGAGGCGAAGGGCTTCTCCCAAATACATCGGAAAGAGTGAAAACGTTGCAGCACCTTTTCATCTCTTCCAGTAGAACAGACTAGCCACAAATAGCTTCCAAGGGGAGGTGCCGCTTTGATCACGAGGGGCCCGTCTGGCAGGAGTTGAGAGGAGTCTATTAAAAGCCGGAGTTCTTGGCAGGAGTTTTTCCAATAGGGCTTGTAGAATTGCAGTGACATTGTTTTCATCCCATGTTCAGTTTGAAACGGTTTTGTCAAAATTGGGAAATAGCATTTGAGGCAGGAGCACAGCACCTATGGAGCAGGTTGCCAAAGTGCCTCTCCACTTTTGCAATCCTCCAGACTGGATGAGCCTGGGGACTTTCACCTTTTTAAATATGTTGATGGGTGTGGAAAGAAAGTGGGGGTGGGAGGCACCAATTTTGCCCTTAAAATTTCCGATCCCCCGCTTTTCCTAAAAAAGAGACTTGGCCCATCCATTTGCTGTATGCGGTTCTAATTCAGTGTTTCTCATCCTAAACTGTGTGGACTTCAACTCATACATGCTGTGCTGGCTGGTGAATTCTGGGAGTTGAAGTCCGTAAGTGGCCAGTGTTGTGAAACACGGCTGCAAACCCATTGAAGTTGTGTACATCTGCTTTGTGGAACTTAGCACGTGATTCGTGGGAGGCCTTCCTGTCTCGAGAAATGCTGATTTTTTTTTTCCCACCACAATCATACAATCAAATTTGCTGAACTCCAACAGTGATTTCTCTTTTTCTGGGTATGACGTGAAGTGGGATCTAAGTAATTGTTTCTCCTGCTTAGAACAGGAGAAGACTGTTAATGAAAGAAAGACCCATCCATCTGAACCCGTTGTGTGTCTATTTCAGCGCTGGTTTACAAAACTCCCCCCAGTCCTGACCTTTGAACTTTCCCGTTTTGAGTTCAATCAATCCCTTGGGCAGCCGGAGAAGATTCACAACAAGCTAGAATTCCCGCCAGTCATTTACATGGATAGGTAAGAAAGGTGGGGGGGGGGGGGGGGGAAGGTTTATGTTTTCAGACTTCCAAACCTGCAAAAAAAGATATTGTGGGGTTGCGATAAGGGAGAGCACGCAGCTGTCAAAACTATGTTTCCTTTAGGTTTATGTATGGCAATAAGGAAATTATTCAAGCAAAAAGAGAAGAGATTGGAAAACTGAAAGACCAGATGACGGCTCTACAGCAGCAGTTGGAAAAGTAGGCAGTCTTTCTCAAACTCTGAATTTTCCCTTGCAGAATACCTGAGCTGAAGCTCAACCAGCTGGCCTCTCTTTCTTTCTTTCTTTATTGAATTTGTATACCGCCCTTCTCTCAAAAGGGACTCACTTCCTTGTCATGAAAAGAAAGAAATAAGAAAAAGAAGCTTTTTAGAAGCTTCTCCCTACCCGTGTAGTTTTATTTCAGATTTTCCGGAGAGCTGCACACAAGGTGCTTCTTTAGACATGTCAGCCAACCTGCCAGCTCATTCTCTATTCTACTTCTGTAATGCAGCCCCGGAAGGAGAGGCTTCTGTCCCTTGTAACATTTGAAGAATCTGTTCGAAGAGGTCCAGGAGCAGGACAGGAAAATGGGACTCGTACTCCAAAAAATATCAGTAGTCAACCATGGTTATAATATTTGCCCCATGTTCAAGGGGTAAAGGAAAATAAACTTTTTATCGCTGAATGTGATAGTTTTGAGCCATGGTGGCACAGTGATTAGAATGCAATATTGCCAGGAATTCAATCCTGACCGGCTCAAGGTTGACTCAGCCTTCCATCCTTCCGAGGTGGGTAAAATGAGGACCCAGATTGTTGGGGGCAAGAATCTGACTCTGTAAATCTGCACTTAGAGAGGGCTGTAAAGCCACTTTGAAGCGATATATACAGTAAGTCTAGGTGCGGTTGCTACTTGATCCCCTGGAAAGGGAAGGCCTTGCTAAATCGAGTTAGGGAAGACCGATGATTTTGAAGTGGGACTGATGATGGTTTCCTCCTAATCAGGTACCTGAGATACGGCTCTGGCTCCGACCGCTTCCCCTTGCCGGATATGCTGCAGTCTGTTCTTGAATTTGCAAGGACCAAGCTGTCCTGCGCAGCGACTCTGACAACAGCAGAAACTAAGGCCGAAAAAGAACCCTCGGAAACCCATCCCGAGCCAAGCAGGTAAACCTGGGCCATGCTTTCCATCATGGCTGTATCCAGATTGAAGCAATCAGGTGATACATCTGATTATTTTGGCCCCTAGAAATGATGCCGGTTTAGAAACTCTAAAACAGTGTTTCTCAACCTTGGAAGCTTGAAGATGGGTGGACTTCAACTGTCCACCCATCTTCAAGCTTCCAAGGTTGAGAAACACTGCTCTAAAAGGAAAATGCATGTTGGGTCAGCTGCCTTTTTAAAGCAGTCCTCCTGATTTAAGTCCCATTGCCATCTCTGGCTTTTGAGGAGCGCTAGCAGCACCGGCCAAGATCCCCAGTTCCCATCCGCTGATTGAACACATCCTTCCCTCCACCCAGGTGCCCAGGGGAGACGTCAGAAGAGCCTGTTCCTCCTCGGGCCGTCTCCGCAGATGAGATGAGCCTGGTCATTTCCTGCCTGCAGAAGTGGAGGGAAGAAGTCGAGCAAGATATAGAAGGTCTGCGCCCAGATAATTTCACATGTCACTCCAGAGTTGCTGTTTAGCAGCTGAGATTTTCCCATTTGCGCACGGGATGATTTCCATTCCGTTCTTTCCCCGAACTGGAGAAGGTGGCCAGGTGCGATACCATGTACCTTTTCACAGTGTTTAAGTCCCTTCTTTCTGTTTGTGGGATGTGATCAGGAAGTCATAACTCATCTCTCTCGGAGCATTTTTGCAGTTTTCCTGGTTGGGCCGAGGGCTGAAGTTTCCTTGGTGAAGGACAACATTTTGTTGGGCCATTAAGAGGACACCTTCAAACTCTTGAATCATCCAGGTCCCCTCCATAGAGACAGCCATCATTCAGGGCCACCCTTTCCCTGAATATGAGCATTGTCTCCAGGGTGGAGAACGGGTCATTCCCCTTGCTTTCCACAAAATGACCTGACATGCAACTTTGAGGGACACCTGTGATCAGTCACAATCAGTCTCTCGTGGCCTGAAGCATCTTTAGAGATTGGTAAAAAATGTTTCCTTTTCTTTAAGAAAACTTAACAGTTGCTCACTCGTTTAGTCTTTTGCTTTGATTGACAGACTTGAAGACTTCCATGCTGATGCTTTCTGAGTCCATGGATGATGTCTATGCTGACCCTCAACTCTGCCAGGTAGGGTGTCTGCCTTTCTTCCTGGTTGTGTGAGTGCGTCTGACCTCGTATGGGCACCAGTTCCCCCAGAATAAAACCTTGTTGTCATATAAGAGAAAGGGAGGGATTCGTGGTTGAATCAGTTAATACTTTCCATTTTTCTGATAAGGTAATTTGTTGCTCCATATAAAATTAGCCTGGAGGTCTCAAATTAAATTTCTAGGATTTAATTTGGGAAATGCTTGGGAATTCAGACACTATATTCTCCTACAAACAATGATTTTACCTTGTTTTTGAAAACGGTTTCATGTCAATCATAGCTAAAGCACAGGCACTTGTACCTGCCTGCTGTTGCCACGCGTTGAAATGCAAGGTGGAACTTCTGAGTATCATAACTGGCCTGATTGGTTCCCCACTGTCTCTCCAAAGAGTCTGCAGAGGCTGGGCGTTTTAATGGAAGAGCTGGAACATCCTGTTTTTTGTTTGGAGAGCTCCTGCCTTTTCCCTCTATTCCAGAGGCCTCCAAACCTGGCAACTTTAAGACTTGTGGACTTCACCGCCCAGAATTCCTCAGCCAGTCAGACTGTCAGAATTCTTCAGTCAGTCAGGCTGAGGAATTCTGGAAATTGAAGTCCACAGGTCTTAAAGTTGCCAAGTTTGGAGACCCCTGGTTTAGTAGATAACCAACAGGAGCTTGGGTGTGTTCTGAATTGTACAGCGTTGAGCTCTTCCATCCCCAACAGGATCACCCGTCAAGGCCTTGCTAGTTGCTAGAGTCCTCTCTGGCAAATGGCTTCCGTTGAGTGTCAGTCGGTTGGGCGTGTCCTTGGTGGCTGGTTCTGGACCTGACTGGTCTGGTCACAAATGGTCTCTGCATCCCTGCTTACCAACATGGAAAGTTCCCCCTTGGAAAGGAATCTGTGCTAAGCCTTGATTATATGAATGGATCGTTCTTACAGGCGCAACAGCTGAGAATTTGCCTCATCGAATCTTCCCATGGTCATGTTACTTCACCTCTCTAAAAATAAACCCGAGAACCGATGGTGTCTGCGTTTGTGTGTGTGTGTGTGTTTTCCAGGTCCCTTATCACTTGCATGCTGTGTTGGTCCACGAAGGCCAGGCCAACGCTGGCCATTACTGGGCCTACATCTACAGCCTGCCTCAGAAGACGTGGCTTAAATACAACGACATCGCCGTGGCTGAATCCTCCTGGGAGGAACTCGAAAGGGATTCGTTTGGCGGCTTGAAAAATGCTAGCGCCTATTGCCTCATTTATGTTAGTAAAAAGCTACCACACTTCGCAGCAGGTGAGGATCTGAACTTGGTTCTTGGAGAGGCCTCTTCCTTCTCGGGGGCCGGAGGCCTCTGGATATGTTGAGAAGGGCTGCTTAAGAAGAGATTTCTTGTCCTCCGGTTGAGAGTGGACCATGGTCTCTTCTTTTATACCTTCTGCCTTTGTGGGGAGATGCATTACTTGAAATGAGCGGAGGTTAAGGAGAATCTCTCTCGCCATCCCGGTTTGATATATTTGGGGGTAGAAGCAGTTTAGTTCCAAGAGGAATAAATTTAGGAATCGGTCAGCAGTCGGGGGTCAGCTGAAGACGGGAAGGGCAAACCCCATCTGAAAACTGGATGAATCTGTCTATATCAGTGATGGCTAACCTTTTTGCCATTGTCTGCCAAAAGCGGGGGTCGCACGAGTGCCCACACCCATAATTCAGTGCACACACACACCCCCGCACATGATGGCACAGTGGGCCCAGTAGGCCCGTTTTTCGCCCTCCCTAGGCTCCAGATGATTTCTTGGAGCCTGGGGAGGGCAAAAACGGCCTCCCCTCCACCCAAGGTCCTCTGGAGGCCGGAAACGGCCCATTTCCCAACTTCCGGTAGGACCGGAAGGCCCGTTTTTCGCCCTCCCCAGGCTCCAGAGGCTTTCTAGAAGCCTGGGGAAGGTGAAAATGGCCTCCCCCCTCCCCAGGCCCTCCGTAGGCCAGAAACAGCCTGTTTTCTGACTTCCGGTGGGCTTGGAAGGCCCGAAAATCAGCTGGCTGGTGTGCACATGCATGCTGGAGCTGAACTAGGGCAATGCTCGCGTGTCCACAGTTACGGCTCCATGTGCTACCGGTGGCACGCGTGCCATAAGTCCACCATCACGGGTCTATACAATTGCCAGGAGCCAAGGCTGACATGAAGGCACAAATATACATAAAGTTCCTCAATTATTGGGTCTCAAAGGCAGGAAAGAGTTGGGAGTCTTTGTACTCTTTATCTTTTTGGTCCTGTACGTGCGCACACAGCACCACACATCCCTCCTGGTCTTCGATGCTGGAGACACTATATAACCATCCTGACAGCCAGTAGCAACTTGCGGCCACAGCATCCTAATAAGAGGAAAAGGGCAACCAACAACCTTCACCGCCTCCCTTGCTTTTGTTGTCCAAGAGGTGTTCAGACCCTCTGTTCATCTTCCTTTGGCAGCTTATGACGATGGACAACCGGAGAGAGAAGTAGAAGTGCTGCCTCTGGAACTTCAACGCTACATCGAAGAAGACAACTGGAGGGTAGAACAGGAGATGGCCGAGCTGGAAGAGCAGTCCTGCAAAATGGCCCAGATGGAGCAATCCTCTGAACCTCTGGAGTCCCAGAGCTTGTCTTCCGACTCAAGTCAAGGTGAGGAAAGGGGAAGGCGATCTTCCTTCTCCTTCTGATACCAGCAGACAGGGAGTGGAAATTGCAGGCCAGGAAAGGATTGTCACGCAAAAAAACCCTAGAGAGCTTTGACCAGGCTTAGAGAAACACATTGATGGGCCCGTTCCATCTGTTTTGGGTTCTCTGTTGCGGTCCCCTCAAATGCCCTAGAGCAGGGGTCTCCAACCTTGGCAACCTTAAGCCTGGCGGACTTCAACTCCCAGAATTCCCCAGCTGCAATGATCCTTGTAGTGGGTGCTAGCTGGGGCGGGCTCCCAAATTTAGATTTTTCTCTCTGATTTCCCCTGAATCTTCCCTAGGCTAAATGTGGGTGCTGTTTAGTAGCTCCTTTTTTTCCCCCTGGCCGTCTTCTGGAGACTACCCACTTCAGCCTTTTGCAATCCCAGCATCCTTTAGCTGCAGATTTGGGTCCTGCCAACCTCGACCTCAACAGCTCCCTGTAATACCTTTGGGAAAGCGTAAACCATGGAAAATTCCTCTGGAATTTCCTTTCTCCTTCTAGAACGCTCCTTCCCCCGCGAGTGTGGGCCGCATTCGCTCTCCTCCGAGCACGCCGTGATGGCCAAGGAGCAGACTGCCCAAGCCATCGCCAAGGCGGCCGACGTCTACGAGAAGGATGGCATCCCGGCTGCTCTTGACCAGGTGAGGCTCATCGTTGGCGTTCCCTCCTTCCACCTGCTCTGCTGAGCCTCTTGCCCTCCTTGGGCCTCTCTTGCTTGCGCCTCTTGCCTTCCTCTCACTCCCTTCTCCTCCTCCTCCTCCTCCTCCCTCTCCTCCTCCCCTCGGTGCTGCCACAGCCCAAGGAGGCAGATGCAGAGAAGGACCCCTCAGAGGAAGCCGTCCCCACGCCGCAGGCAGAAGAGCCCCCGGAAGCGGAGCGGAGGGAGCCTTCTGCCCCGCCCAGCTCTCAAGTCTCGGAAGTGGAGATTCCCAGTGTGGGGAAGATCCTAGTTAGATCGGATGCGGATGGCTATAACGAGGAGGTACCGTCTCTGGGAGGAGAGGGACTAGTCAACAATGCCCGTTCTGCTCTCGATGGCCCGCTTCTCAAAGCGGGAAAACCCCAGCCGCACTTGGAAACGTCCTCTCCTTTCCCGTGGGGCTTTATCGGTGGTTGGTTATCAACACACAACTAACACACAAACAGGCAGCACAGCCTGGAAAATGTGTGTCAGTGCTCCAAGTGATGCACCCCTAGAAAGCAAAACCTCTTAAGGCAGGCAGCTTCCTCAAAGGACAATTGATGGGATACCTCATATTGGCACAACTGGCGAAAGCCGACTCTGAAGGTTCCCGCGGCTTTCACCTGATTAAAATGTAAAAGTTTCCCCTCTCCCCCAAGTCTCTGGTCACGCTGTCCAATCAAGGTGCTGGCCGGTTGCTTGGTGACTTCGCTCCTCCCCTGGCCAGCCACCTGTCGGAGTGTCCTTGGTTCCCACAGGAAAACTGGATAGCTATTTCCCTGCCCCTCCTTCAGCTTCGTGGCAACCCTGAAGCCTCCGAGAGGACCTCGGCCAGATTCCCTTCAGGGTTGACAATGTGGTTGTGCTGTATGGAGAGGCTATGTGGCTCCTTATTTATCGCTGTTGGTTATCCGTGTGGTCCATGGTGCTCTCTGAACGTGGTTGTCTTCTTGCAGACATTTCATGACCCAACTAGGTAATATCAGTCCAATCCCCACTCCCTGTAGCACTGATGATGTTTCCTAGTTGGGTCATGAAATGTCTGCAAGATCACAACCAAGCTCAGAGAGCACCAAGGACCCCTCATTTCAACCCTGAGCTATAGAGTCTCTTCTGTCAGTTACTTTCTAAGAATCTGGAAATGGGGGACCCACCCAAACAATATCCTTGTTTCAATCCAGCCTTTCCCCCACTCCTGTCTCTCTCTCTCTCTCTCTCTTTCCTCTTTCCTCTTCTCTGTGGCAGGTGATGCTAAGCCCCGCCATGCAAGGGGTGATCCTGGCCATTGCTAAAGCTCGCCAGACCTTTGATCGCGATGGGTCTGAAGCAGGGCTAGTCAAGGTAGTACTTTACACCTAAGAGCACGTGTCTTGTTTTTCTCTGTCCACAAGGGATGAGGCCTCTTCTCTGGGTCGGGGGCCTGTCTCCTTCTTTCCTTTTTGCTGTCTTGGAATGGGAGGGTAGACAGGAGCAGGTGGTGGCCAGGTGCCCAGCTGGATGCCAGATTCTGCAGGAGTGGTACTTATGCCTCACCTGACCCGTCCTTTAGGGAGAGAGTTTTAGACCAATAACACGGATCCAAGACAGAAGAGGGGGACTTCCCTCCAGAGGGGATTACTTGCTCCGCCTGCTAATGTAGTGTATCTGTTTGGTATCTGAGCCCATTTCATATTTATACAAAATTCTAAGTAGGAAAGGTTCATCCTCCCAACTGAAATGCCAGAAATCTGGAAGTCTTCTTGATTCAAAGCAGAAAGCGGGAGCTATCCAACTCCTTTGTGGAAATCCTTTCCACAGCTAGGGAAAAAAAAAATACTTTCAAGATAAATTTCATGTATTGTTTATTCCTTTGTCCCAGATCACATACACCTTAAGGTGTCCCTTAGCGCCTGAAGTGGCCCTTGTGTTTTACAATTGTAGGAATTCTAGACACTTAGAATCCATCTATGCTGTACAAGCAGCCTTCTCTGATCAGCACGGAAGAGCAATAAAATAGGAAAACGCCCAAAAATAAACAGTGAGATAAAAAGAGCTATTGTAGACAATCTTAAGCAGTAATCACTTTATGACTGGACCGGATTAATATTGAGGACATTTGTTCATTCTACTATCTTGCTGTCTCTGGCACATCCAGCAGGTTCCTGTAGAGCAGGGGTGTCAAACTCAATTTCATTGAGGGCCGCATCAGGGCTGTGGTTGACCTGGGGGAGGGGGGGGGCGACTGGGCGGGCACGGCGAGCTTGACGCCACTCCCCAAATTGCTGGCATGTTTCCTCTTTGCACTGGGTAGACGGGGCCGAAGCAACGCGAGTTGGCCTCTTACATTTTCCAGGATGGCTCCATGGGCCAATCCAACCACATTGTGTTCAGACTGTTGCCTTCTGGCAGAAGATACAGAACAATTAAAACTCGGACCACACGTCTTCTGAATAGTTTTTATCCCAGAGCTGTAATTGCACTCAACCATGAACTAAAGGGCCACCATCAGTCAGCTGTTGGACAGCATTACTTGGTCTGCTGTGTGGATGCTTGGGTGGCTTTAGGGGTGGGGAATTTGTGGTGGGTGGGTGAGGGGTGTCTGGGGATTGTTATGTGTCTTGGGCTTGGTCTCTGGGTGTTAAGTGAATTTCGTTGTATGGGTGTACTGTGTATATACGTACAATGACAATAAACTATTAAATTGTGAGCCGGATCTGGCCCGCGGGCCTTGTGTTTGACACCCCTGCTGTAGAGTCTTAGCCTGTCAGGGACAAAGAAATCTCCCTCCCCTTTGAATCAGCTGCAAAACAAGGGGAGAATCTGCACGATGGATTCATAACAAGCTAGAACGATAACCGTTTCAACCACCGACTTCCCCAGGCATTCCATGAAGAATATTCCAGACTGTACTCCTTGTCGAGAGAGACCCCAACACCCCAGAATGACCCCCGCCTTCAACACGTCTTAGTTTACTTGCTGCAGAACGATGCCCCCAAGCAGGTGGTGGAACGGACCCTACTGGAGCAGTTTGCGGACAAAAACCTCAGCTACGATGAAAGGTTGGTTCAGAGAAGGTAGAGAGGGACGCGAGGAGACAGTTTGTAGCTCACAGTTGAACTCTGTGGCGTCCTTGATGCTCTCGGCACTTGGTGGTTTGCTTCCAGATGTTTCATTCGGGTTAGGGCACGCCTGAGAGACCTAAAGGAACCATCTTTGGGTTCCAGATATTGCGGGAGTTACTGGGAAAGCACTGGCCCTCAGTTTTAATGGAAGCAAATTAAATTGAAAATGTCTGTCTAGATGCCACTCCAGCTGCATTCACAGTGTTCCTTCTCTCTGTTCTGGGAATCAGGTCCATTAGCATTATGAAGGTGGCCCGAGAAAAGCTGAAAGGAATTGGCCCAGATGAGGTAGACATGGAAGAGTACAAGGTAAGAAGTCCTGACTTTCAAAACACACACAGAGACACACAGCTTTGGCGAAAAGCAGACTAGCTCCTGATTCTCTGGTCACAGCCTGCTCTGTTGAAATAACACTTTGGGGTGCTCGTTACGCATATCCGTTAGCTTACCTTTAGCCACAGTACGCATCTAAATCGAATCATTTACCTCTTCTCTTTCTTGGCATGACTCGGGGATGCCGGAGGCCACCTGGGGTTTCAAGCAAGCCACGGCAGGGCAGAAGCACCAACATGGAAGGAGGGAGTGGGGAGTCAAACATTACAACGACCAAACTTGTATTTTCTGTTTCTGGACAGAAATGGCACGAAGACTACAGCTTGTTCCGCAAGGTGTCCGTTTATCTCTTGACGGGGTTGGAGCTCTATCAGAAAAACCAGTAAGTTCATCCGCGGAGATTTTAGGAAGGAATTGCTGAAGGCTTCAGGCCTGTTGAGTTGATGTTTCGACAGACAGAGCGTGGTGAATGTGTCCCGACATATCTTGAGTCATCTACAAATGGGCAATATTGGGTTTGGGCCACTCTGCCTCCCTTTTGTGCACTTAGCCGAATCATTATACAATTTTGTACAATCCGAGGAGAAACGACTCGATTTTAATAAGCAATAATAAAAGTTCTGTTTTGTCCAGAAAGCCAAATATGCACGTCTCAAAACACCCTGAGCGTTCTCACGGGGGGGAACGGAAGCAGGTTGTTCAAATTCCTCTTGCTCTTGTGAAGGACACTGAGCTTGTCGATCGAAAGGTCGGCAGTTCAGCGGTTTGAATCCCTAGTGCTGCCGCGTAACGGGGTGAGCTCCCGTGACTTGTCCCAGCTTCTGCCAACCTAGCAGTTCGAAAGCAGGTAAAAAATGCAAGTAGAAAAATAGGGACCACCTTTGGTGGGAAGGTAAGAGCATTCCGTGCGCCTTTGGCGTTGAGTCATGCTGGCCACGTGGCCACGGAGACGTCTTCTTCGGACAGCGCTGGCTCTTCGGCTCTGAAACGGAGATGAGCACCACCCCCTAGAGTCGGGAACGACTAGCACATACGTGCGAGGGGAACCTTTACCTTTCCTCCTCATCGGATCAAAACAGTGATATATTTCTGGCGATTTTAAGTACAGGAGGCAATTCTAAAACATCTTGACTTCAGTTAAACTCCCCTTGATGAAGCCTTTTGCCTCTAAAACAGTGTTTCTCAACCTTGGAAGCTTGAAGATGGGTGGACTTCAACTCCCAAAATCCCCCAATTGAGCTCAGTTGTGGTCATAAGTTGGGGACTCCCTGTATATTGGGTTGAATATTTCTCTTTGGCAGAGAGAGATTTTACTTTATGAGCCTTGAAGGTTCGTGATGGGCTAAACCAGTGTTTCTCAACCTTGGAAGCTTGAAGATGGGTGGACTTCAACTCCCAGAATCCCCCAGCCAGCGCTGCTGGCTGTGGGATTCTGGGAGTTGAAGTCCACCCATCTTCAAGCTACCAAGGTTGAGAAACACTGCTCTAGAATAAATCAAATAAAAAAGGATGGCCTGAAGGTGGAGCAGTTGTGAGCCACCCGAGACTGGATGTGTGTGTATCGGTCCATCACAATGACTGGATGATATGAGACACACACACACACACACACACACACACTCTTTTCTTGCCCTCTTAAAGATACTGCGAGGCCCTGACCTACCTGGTGTACGCTTACGAGACCAACACCGTCCTGCAGGCCAAAGGAACCAGCCGGGGTGCGGACTCCTCTCTGATCGCTCTTTACAGAAGGAAGTGCCTCTTGGTGGGTATTCACAGGACCCTTCCCCTTCTTCCCACTCCTTCAAGCGGGTGGGTGGGCGGGGCCAGAGTTTTCACATCATTCCTCTCGCTGTCATTCGGGCTTATGTTGAAAATGGGATATCGATGAATGCTCCGGTAGTCCTCGACTGACAACACTTCATTTACTGACCGTTTGAAGTTACAATGGCACTGAAAAATGTGACTTACGACCACTTTTCACACTTACGACCGTTGCTGCATCCCCCCCCATGGTCACGTGACTTACAGTCAGATACTTGACAGCTGACTCACATTTATGACGGTTGCCGTGTCCCGGGGGTGGGGTGGGTGTCACGTGATCCCCTCTTGCGACCTCCTGACAAGCAAAGTCTGTCAGTCAGTCAGTGGGGAAACCAGATTCACTTCACCACCCTGTTAACTAATTTAAGAACTGCAATGATTCACTTAACAGAGGTGGCGAGGAAAGTCGTAAAATGGGACAAAACACACTTGACAAATTTCTCACTTAGCAACATAAATTGTGGTAAATTGAGGACTACCTGTATTTTTTTAAAAATTCACATCAAGTGCCTGCCAATGGTTATCCTCCCAGCCTGCCGCTCTTAATTTAGAAGTTGTTGAAAATTTTGAACTTTGACACCAGTTTAACTTTGGGGGTCATTCTTTCAGCTATTTCCTTTTTTATTTTTTAGCCCTCCCCAACAGATTCTGCGCGTAACCGGTTCTCTTGATGGCTGGACTTCAACTCCCAGAATCCCCCAGCCCTCTTGACAAATGCGGCACTAACTGTACTGTGTTTCTCAGCCTTCCAGGCCTTCAGAGGCATGGCTGGCTGGGGAATTCTGGGAGTTGAAGTCCAGCCGTCTTCAAGTGGCCGAGCTCGAGAAATACCGCTTTATAGAAAAGGAATAGCTGGGCCAAAGACCCAGGCTCGGTTGTTTTAAAACATCCCGTCCGAATTGTTGGAGGTGTGGACACAAACAAGGGACATTCTACCACATGTGGTGGACCTGTCCTAAGATTAGGAAATCTTGGGGCAAGATTAAAAAATGGCTGGATGAAATAACAGGGCAGAAGATAGAAAGAAAGCCAGAGTTCTTTCTCCTGGATATTCTGGAAGGGAAAATGCAGAAAAGTATACAATATATCATATTACACATACTAACGGCAAGTAGAATTGTGATAGCACAAAACTGGAAACAACCAGACACCCTTCCAGATCAAATCATAATAAAAAAAAAATGTGCAGAGATGGACAGATTATCTAGAGAAATGAAGGAGAGGGAGGACACCGAGTACTATTTAATATGGAATAAATGGTATTCCTGGCTGGAGAGTAAACATAAAACTTAAGGGATGGTTTTGTTATGAGATCAAATTGTAAATAGAAATCAAGATAATTTAAATAAAGATGTAAGTTTAAGATGGAGATATTTAGAAGCAGAATTTGTATAAAGAGGCTAAATAGGTCAGAGATACCGATGCAGAAAAGTTGTTCTTAGTATTGAAATTTTGATATGTTTGTTTCTGGTTGTTTATATTTTTTGTTTTGTGTGTGTGTGTGCGTGTGTTTTTTTTCTTGCTTTTTTTGTGTATTGTGTTTCGTTTTGTACTGTGTATTTTAAACTTTGGAAATTTAATAAATATTATTTTAATAAAACGCCCCGTCTGAATGCTGGGACGAGCCTCTCTCGAGTTCCTCATCAACCAACTCCCGCCGGTGCTTTTCCGCAGAGGCTGAACGACGCTGCAGCCGCCCTCTTCGAAAGCAACGACGGGAAGGAAGTGGACGAAGGGGTGAGCGTCCTGAACGAGCTCATCATCCCCTGCATGCACCTGATCATGAGCAACCACGTCTCCAGAGACGACCTGGACGCCATCGAAGTCATGAGGAACCGCTGGTGTGCCTACCTGGGAAAGGACGTGGGTGGTAAGACAGGTGTCCTGGGCACCACACCAACTTCCTTCTGCCTGCTCTCGTTGCCTCTCGGGATTCTGTTTGTTGGTACTTGTAAGGAATCATCTGCATATTCACGAAGCTTTAACTTTTATCTGCTGGTCTCTCCACTCATTCCTCTACATTGCAATGGTGGGTGGTGGGTTGTTTTTTTTTTTTAGTGTATACAGAATTTTATCAAAGTTATCAAAATGGAAGTAAAAATAATGATAGTAGGACAATGGGGAAGGGGGGGGCGAGGAGAGTGCAAAGTGTAAATAGGAAACAACAGAAAGAAAAGCCATTAACCTCCAATTCTTTTCAGCTCAGTAGAATGAAGGTAAAATAACATTTCAGCTTCGCTTTTTTTAGTTTTGCACGCTTGGAATACACCAGCCGTTTCTATCGCAACAAACTTATCAGCAAATCAGGGTTTCATTTTTTCCCCCTGTCTCAAGCACAACATCTAGAAGCAGTTTCCAAGCAGCCATAAAACGGGGATGTATTTTCTTTGATAAAGGCAGCTCATTTGGCCCTCTCTGCTAGCTCTACCAACACTCGGAAGATGATGGAAGATTGAATTTCCCTCTGGAGGACCAGGTTATATATCCTGTGTGGTTGATAGTCCTGGATAATAGATTCAAATCACTCTGGACCTGGAGTTCTCTGTGACTTTAAGAGGAGAAGCTTGTCAACTGATGGTTACTCCAGTGCAAGCAAGTTTCAACGCCTTCCTCCGTTGAGGGAGGGGGCATGCCTGAGCTTGCTTCTTGGGGAGGAGTTGCAGCAAAGCATTCTCTGTGGCCTGAAGTGGTTAAGGCGCAACCTCTGCGCATTCAGGAGACTCCCGGTTACTCCATTTTCGTGGCAGCAGGCTGACCCTGGAGATCCAGAGCCATCAAAAGCTCAGCAGCCCATCCAGTTTCCTCAGAGAAGCCTGAGAGAAGAAATCCCAGATTTCTGGGAGGCAGGTGGTTCTGCCCGAGGGAAAGGCTCATTCTTGGGAACAAAAAAAAAAAAAAAAGAGCTAAAGAAAATAAGGTCATCTGGATTAATTAAGCTGCTGTATTTTTTTTATTTATTTATTTATTTATGTAGAAATTTATGTAGCTGCCCAACACCCCGAACACAACTCTGGGTAACATACAACCGCCACCGCTAAAACAATACGACAACCCTTAAAACAATTAATCATAAAGAAAGCCAAGATTGTGAGAGAATAACAACCACCCAAAGGCAAAACGGTCACCTCACAAGCTCCCCAGGGGTTCTCCGAGGTTGCTGGCAGGGATGGGGCTGACCTCCTTCCAGGTTCCTCTAGGGCAGTGTTTCTCAACCTTGGAAACTTGAAGATGGATGGACTTCAAGCTACCAAGGTTGAGAAACACTGCTCTGGGGGGAAGCTCTTTGGCAGAAGTTCTTTGGCAGCATACCGTCCCTCTCCTGACAGACCTGAGATGTCTCCTCCATCTTACGTGGAGCTACTGAGGAGCTGCTTTGAAGGGGCCAAGCTTGCCCGTGGTCCTTAACCTTCTCTTTCTTCTCCTGCAGAGAAGTTGCAGATGAAGCTGGGCGAGTTCCTGCCCCGCCTGCTGGATTGTTCCCCGGAAGGGGTGGTTCTCAAAGAGCCCCCCAAGATCCGCCCCAACTCACCCTACGACCTCTGCAGCCGATTTGCAGCTGTGATGGAGTCCATTCACAGGGCCTCAGCGGTGGCCGTGAAATAAGAGCGGCCAGCTCTCTCGGCTCAAGCCCCGCAGGCCCCCTGAGCCCCCACCCCCCACCCCAGGAGCGGAATCCGGTTGCCAGACGACTCTGGGGAAGGATGGATCCTCGAGGGACAGGGGGGCTGCGCTGAAAGACTCCTCCTTCCGCCCGAACAGCTGTGCATGTCTAGGAAAGAGGTGGCAGGGGTGGGGGTCTCGGACATGCCCTAGTTGCATGCAGGCATGGATTTTGGAAGACCCACTTGTTAATTATTGACTTTAGTTCCTGCAAGGAGCTTGTGGGGAGAGTTTTTAGGAGAAATCTGCCCTTTTACACTAAGCGTTGTATATAGACAATTCCATTTTGCCAAGTTGGCGCTTGATCGGGCCAGTGGTTTCAGGGGCTTCTTGAGCGCATTCTGTGTGGACCCCGTGAACTTTTTAAAGGCACCTGCCACACATGTTGATCTCCCAACGGCACCGCTGGGCTCCATGAATGGTGCAATTAATTGGGAGGAGGACTGCATGGAAAATACTGGCAAGGGGCACTTGATCCTTGCTGACCTTCAAGTACAGCAAGTTCGGGCATAAGTCAAGCCATCGGCAGGGGGTTAAATAACACACAGGATAGATCTGGGTGAAGGAACCTTAATTGTAAACAAGGTTTTCTCGCAGTGAGTCAATGCACGTGTTAGCAGTCCCTCTGCTCTCTTAGGCAGCCATTCTTACGGGTGAGCCACTTGGCATGCAGCTGTTGCCCTGGCTGCTGGTTTAAGCACTGGCATTTGTGCCAGGGGAGGAGGAAGAGGAGGACAAAACTGCAGAACCAGCAGAAGGCTGAGATTGGAAGCCGCTTCCTTGAACCTTCCCCCAAATAATTTTTTGAACGTCAAATCACCAAAGTTTAATTACCAGGGTAGTATTGGCAAAGTATGCACTGAAGTCAGGACAAAACCAAGCTGCATAAGTCACACTTTTAATGGTTATATTTTTTTCCTCAAGATCTTTTAAAGCAATCTGTTTTTTATTAGAATGCTAACAAATTGAGATGGGAAATACAAATCTGATGAGATTTCTGGTTTCAAAGTGCAATAAATATTACCCTACTTAAAGATATTTGTGATTTTGTTTCTATCCCTGAAAACGGCAGACTTAGTAAAATTAGAAGAAAATTACTGCTTCTAATTTTCAGCAGTAATTCTGAAGCCTCAAGGCAATGCCGCCCGTGGCAGTTATTTCACACACACAAAAACCAACAACCCCTTTAATTTCCTTAGATTTGGGGAATAAATAAATTCCTCCATCACCTCTGGCTGTGATCCCCAAAGAGGTTGGCAGCCTGCCAGCGCATGCCTCCGATTGCAGAAGGTTGACTCTAGAACTGTTTTGAAGTTGGAAACTCTTCCTACGTGACCTTTCTATCAAAAAAGGGTGGCACAACAATCCAGCTGTTGTGTCCCCTGTCGACGAGAGGTTGCCTTAAGGAGGCTTCAGATGCTAAGACTATTCGAAAGGAGAGTTGGCTGAACAAAACAAGGCTGGCTCCTGAATTCATCCGTGGAAGCTCACCTGGTGCCTTGGCTTGCGGGTTTCCTTTCTTCTGCCCCCTTCTGAAACTATTATCCGAGTAGCCCAAAGTCTCTGCCCAAGATTGCTGATCTTCTCTTATGCCAAGTAAGAGAGTTCCAATTTCCTGTAAGCGCTTAATTGCTTTTTAAAGCCTAACAATGCTTGTTGAATGGACCTTTATTTTTGCAGACATTCTATCCTCGACTGACATTCCTTCCATCATTAAACCGGGGTGTTTCTTACGTCATGCTTCTCCAAAAGATTAAAAGTGGGGGCAGGGAGGAGAGAAAGCATTGTCTCCTGCATAAGAGTAGATACAGGCCCACGGACCCTGGAACAGCACATACTCAATAATACATTTCTAATTTGCACTTAGGGAGAACAAGCTACACAACACAACACAACACGATGCCGGGTTGTCCCCTTGTCAGTGTGATTTCCCAAGCCATCCTTTGCAGAAACCTAAACCCTAGCTCTTCAATGTTCCACGCGTCGAACCATCGTCCCATTCCAGGCGGGATCCAGAAGCTCAGGAAAGTGCCGTCAGATGACAAGGTCTGCAATTTTAGGGGAAGAGGGTGGATGCTGGATGGCGAGCGTGGCTACCTCCCCTTTGTGGTGGATTGCCGGCCTCTTAGATGCCTTCGGGGTCTTTAGGAAACAGGCAGCACCGATGACAAGGCAGCCACCCAACAGGAGGAAAAATGCAGCAAACCAGCCCAGGAAAAGGGCGTCGCCGAATTCCCACCTCGGGACGACATCTGGTATGGTTTGATCCCAAAAGTCTTGCACCGTGTTGTAGGCAACCCAGGAGATGGGAACAAGAGTTGTCATTCCAGAAATGCAGAAGAGAACGCCGCCTGTGATCCCCAAGGGTCTCTTCTGCCTTGAGTCGCTGGTCTTCAGGCAGTTCGATCCCAAAAGAGCCAAGGAGAATGCCAGGAAGCCCAGTCCGTTGGAAGTCACCATCAGAACCCTGGAGATCTTGATCTCCAAAGGCAGGGCCAGGAGGGAAGCGTAGTTTTCACACTGCAAGACCGCTTGACTGACACAGGTCTGCCAAAGGCCCATATTCCAGATTTCAAGGTCGTTGAGTTCCAAGTTGAGGCTCTTCCAGAGAGGCACGTAAGTCGTCACGCACGACAGGAGCCAACCGAAGAGGGAGACGAGCAGGCCACTCAGCTGAACGGTGGTGCTCTGGTGCCAATCCATACCTGGAGAGTTGGACGGCCTCTTCTTAAGATGACCTTTGAGCTTTTTGTCCAAAGCGTGGATGAAAACGTTCCTGCAGCATTTTATGCTGTCAGGAACCTGCTATAATTGGCTGCAAGGACAGAATAGATCTGATGTGGTGCCAGTTCTTTTCTTTCTTAACAGTATAGGTGGAGAAACTGATTCTGATAGCATTAATTCTTGGGTGTGGCCACAAGTCTTTTTTCATACCTGGTTGGCCTTATTTCTTCCTTTAAAAAAAATAAAAAAGCAAAAAGAGAACCCAACCCTCTGCTTCCTGGTTTTTTTTTTTTAAAACAAACCCTTCCAAGTCCAGAAAGCAGAAATCTCACCGTTTGCTGAGCTCCAGAAACCCACTTTGCAATCTCTTTCGAACACAAGACGCCTTGCATTCAGCAAGCCACACAAACAAAGCCATCCACGGATGATACCGAAGGACTAAAATCCTGTCTCTCACTTCCTGGATGGTGTAACAAATAATGAGTTTCATTGGTTACGAGTATTGCCCTCGGTTCGAACACGTTCATGAACAGGCACTTCCAAAGCCGGTTGATATATATATATATATATAAATATAAAAAGGAATGTAAGCTAGTCCGTGTCGTAAAAACAAAGTGGATTTCACACAAGTTGGAAGTGTGTCGCCTTCCAGGTGTCGTCTTCCGTAAGCCGATACACAAACAACGTCTATCTGTAAAAGGATTTTCCTTGTTATTGCAGGATTACTGTCTCTTTCCTACTCATCTTTCTTCCGATAGCAAGTAAGGTGCTGCTGCTACTGCTTTCCTCTTCCAGGAGTTTGATCTTTAGACTGGAATATTGGTACTTGCTCTAGCCTGTTGAAGGCTAACATCAATTATAAACAAAGTGAGTAGAAAAGAAAACCTCACCTTTCAGGTTTCTTATAAAAAAAAAGAGGAATTCCGATGAGCTTTTCTGGAAAATCCAACCATTGTTATCTTCTCTTCTTTTAGGCCCAAAATAAAACCTGCACCGTCCACAGCGGGTCTCTCTTGAAAGATGATTCGGGGAGAAATTCCATGCTTTTCTGGAATTCAGGGCAAAGCCATCCGAGAAGCTCTTTTCCCAATTATTAGAAACTATCCCATTGGGATTGGTGGCAGTGCTGCCAATAAGTTATCTTGACTCTGTATCGCTGGAAGGCAGAGTTAGCACCTGTGGGGTTTCCGGCTGCTTGTGTTGAGGAAAAAAGCTCCCCGGTCCAATTTATAAAGTAAGCTGAGTGCTTATTTGAGCTTTTGAGCAAGGAGCTAGTCCCTGTTTCTCTCTCTCTCTCTGGGTGTGCCTGCCCCGTCTTTCCATATTCAACACAGGTAATTATACTTCTAACAATTAGGACCCATTCAGCAGGAGAACAAACATACCTTCATTATCTGCTTCCTCTTAACCAAACCAGTTTACACCTCGTTGTTAATCTTTTGAAGTTGTCAAGGCTAAATCCCACATCTATTCCCCCCCCCCCCAAGAAAATTGTAGGAGGTCAGAGCTGCAGTTTCCTTGCAATTGTTTCTCAAACGGGGAGACAGTTTTCAGATCAAAGGACCAGTGATAAGAACTTGACTAACAACAATTCATTTAGGGACCATTCAAAGTTGCAACGGTACTGAAAAACCGACTTATGACCGTTTTTCACACTTATGACGGTTGCAGCATCCCCACCGGTTCTGTGATCAAAATTTAGACGCTTGGCAACTGACTCATATTTATGATGGTGGTAAACCCCCCCCCCGGGTCATGTGATCACCTGTTGTGAAATTCTGAGTAGCAAAGTCAACGTGAGGAAGCAGGATTCATTTAACGACCGTGTTACTAACTTAACAAGTGCGGTGATTCACTTAGCAATCGTGGCAAGAAAGATTGTAAGATGGGGCAAAATTCGCTTCAATGTTTCGCTTAGTCTTTGGCTCAATTGTAGTCATAAGTCAAGGACTTCCTGTACAGTGTAGTCGACTTATGTCTTTTCTTATTGCTTCTTTTTTCCCCCCCCCTTCTTTTTGTGCCGTGATTTCTTCTTCCAACGTTTTAAAACAAAACAAAACCCAACTCCTATCCAGATACCCTTTAGCTACAGGTTAGTCGCTTGAAAACCACAATAAAAACAGCAATAGGACAATTGATGCTACTTCAACAGTTCTGAATCTCAGTCAGATCCCAGGCCGTGAAATGCAAAGCTGACCTGAGCAGGTGAGGCCAGCACATCTCACGGGCTCACCTGAGCTGGAGGAAGCTCAAAACACGAGTGCAGAAACCAGAATGCTATCAAAGTTCACCGAACCAAAGGGAGAGGCCGGCATCTTTCAGGATGTATTGTGACAATGCAAATAAATAAATAAATAAATAAATACATTTCAGGTCAACTCGACCAGTCTGTCCCAAAACTCGGGTCCAAAATTCAGGCGTGGCAGAACAAGTGAATGATGAAATCTTACAGGGCGCGAAGGATGACTTGTGCAAAGAAGGAAACCCAGCATGGTTAATAGCAGCACTAGATCTTGAGGGATAAACGGAGCAGACAGCTTGAATCATACCCGGAGCAGAGCCATATATAAATCAAGTAGAATTGAATTAACACTTGAATCCCATTGACTTCTCTGGATCTACTCCAAGAAAAGCCAGGAGTGGATCAAATCCATTCATCCCAGCCTGGACAGGGGTGAAATCCAGCAGGTTCTGACAGGTTCTGGAGAACCGGTAGCGGAAATTTTGAGTAGTTCGGAGAACCAGCAAATACCACCTCTGCCTGGCCCCAGGAGTGGGGTGGGGATGGAGATTTTGCAATATTCTTCCCCTGACACGCCCACCAAGCCATGCCACACCACGGCCACCAAGCCACGCCCACAGAACCGTTAGTAAAAAAATTTGGATTTCACCGCTGTTCCTGGATCAAAAATACTGCCTCTAAGGGTAGCCTAACAGGAAAACACAACCATCCATACCTCCAAGTATTAGCAATGAACTCACAATGAGGCAAACTCAGCTTAATGATTGAACTTGCAGCTCTGTCTGTATAGGTCCGATTTGACCATGTTAAAATGCCTGGACTTCAACTCCCAGCATACTGACCAGGGAATCCTCTCAGTTGAAGTCCAGGCACCGGACATCTCTTAAGGTTGATAAACACTGGTAATTGGACTTACAAGAGCCCTTTCTCAGGAATTAAGGTATGTTGCACATTGGAGAAGACCTTGGAGCGTCTCGAATGAAGTTTAAATGTCTATGGAGATTCTCAGTCACCCAGGTTCTGATTGTCCCAAAAGTACTTTTTCAAGAGGCAACTGGACTTTCTGGGGGGTTTTCTCTGAAGACGTTTCGCTTCTCATCCAAGAAGCTTCTTCAGCTCTGGCTGGATGGTGGGGAAGGAACAAAGGAAGTGAGAAAGAGAAGGAGGGAGGGAGGGAAGGAAGGAAGGAGAGGGTGGTAAGAAGGAAGAAATGGAAGTCTATGGAGATTCTCCGTCATCCAGGTCATGGTTGTCCCATGTTGTGCTTTTTCAAGAGGCAACCGGACTTTCTGGTTTTTCTTTGAAGACGTTTCAGTTCTCACCCAAGAATCTTCTTCCACTCACTGAAGAAGCTTCTTGGATGAGCTGAAGAGCCGAAGAGCAGAGCTGAAGAAGCTTCTTGGATGAGAAGCGAAACGTCTTCCAAAAAAACCCAGAAAGTCCAGTTGCCTCTTGGAAAAAAAGCACCTTTGGGACAAATGAAGTTTAAGGTTGTAGCAAATGCCACTTGCCAACTTGTTCCCAGAGAGCACCGTCAAAGTAATTAAGATTTCCTGTGTGTATTAATAAACCTTGAGCCGTTTACAACAGGGGCTCAACAGCTATATATAACCAGCGGGTTAACCACTGCTATTTCGAGGCTTCCCCGGGAAGGTTTGACTACAGGTTGATGGCTTTCTCCTCTCTGGCACCTGGATTTAGAACAGTGCTTGGCCGTGACTTCATAACGTCTTTAGCTTTCTTTCCTCCCCCTCCTCCACCCCCTGCACCAGATGCAAAGTGGTTTCTGATATCCATTGATAGCAGCAAACTTCTTTGTTCCTCGCAATTTGAAGCTCGGGCTGGTGTTTATTTCAGGAGCTGGAAGTTGGTTTGGTAGGAACCAGAAATGAGGTGGAAAAAGAGACAAGGCAGCGGTCCTGGACAAGGAAATCCCAAGTAAGGCTGGGAAATCCCTTCAGGAGGGATTGTAAAGCTGCACCCATGGGTTGATTCCTGTTTTAAAAAGGAAGGCCAGGGTTCAAGCTACGGCTTAGGTCAGGAGGGTCTGCTGAGGACCTTTCTCTGAAGACGTTTCGCTTCTCATCCAAGAAGCTTCTTCAGCTCTGGCTGGATGGTGGGGAAGGAACAAAGGAAGTGAGAAAGAGAAGGAGGGAGGGAGGGAAGGAAGGAAGGAGAGGGTGGTAAGAAGGAAGAAATGGAAGTCTATGGAGATTCTCCGTCATCCAGGTCATGGTTGTCCCATGTTGTGCTTTTTCAAGAGGCAACCGGACTTTCTGGTTTTTCTTTGAAGACGTTTCAGTTCTCACCCAAGAATCTTCTTCCACTCACTGAAGAAGCTTCTTGGATGAGCTGAAGAGCCGAAGAGCAGAGCTGAAGAAGCTTCTTGGATGAGAAGCGAAACGTCTTCCAAAAAAACCCAGAAAGTCCAGTTGCCTCTTGGAAAAAAAGCACCTTTGGGACAAATGAAGTTTAAGGTTGTAGCAAATGCCACTTGCCAACTTGTTCCCAGAGAGCACCGTCAAAGTAATTAAGATTTCCTGTGTGTATTAATAAACCTTGAGCCGTTTACAACAGGGGCTCAACAGCTATATATAACCAGCGGGTTAACCACTGCTATTTCGAGGCTTCCCCGGGAAGGTTTGACTACAGGTTGATGGCTTTCTCCTCTCTGGCACCTGGATTTAGAACAGTGCTTGGCCGTGACTTCATAACGTCTTTAGCTTTCTTTCCTCCCCCTCCTCCACCCCCTGCACCAGATGCAAAGTGGTTTCTGATATCCATTGATAGCAGCAAACTTCTTTGTTCCTCGCAATTTGAAGCTCGGGCTGGTGTTTATTTCAGGAGCTGGAAGTTGGTTTGGTAGGAACCAGAAATGAGGTGGAAAAAGAGACAAGGCAGCGGTCCTGGACAAGGAAATCCCAAGTAAGGCTGGGAAATCCCTTCAGGAGGGATTGTAAAGCTGCACCCATGGGTTGATTCCTGTTTTAAAAAGGAAGGCCAGGGTTCAAGCTACGGCTTAGGTCAGGAGGGTCTGCTGAGGACCTCCACGAGTCATGAAAGGCTTCCAACTCCAGGGGTTGAGCAGTCTCTTATTTCCATATATACTATACTATACTATACTATACTATACTATACTATACTATACTATACTATACTATACTATACTATACTATACAATACAATACAATACAATACAATACAATACAATACAATACAATACAATACAATACAATACAATACAACACAACACAACACAACACAACACAACACAACACAACACAACACAATAAAATACGAGTTGGAAGGGACCTTGGAGGTCTTCTAGTCCAACTCCCTGCTTAGGCAGGAAACCCTATACCACTTCAGACAAATGGTTACCCAACCTCTTCTTAAAAACTTCCAGTGTTGGAGCATTCACAGCTTCTGGAGGCAAGTTGTTCCACTGATTAATTGTTTTCACTGTCAGGAAATTTCTCCTTAGTTCTAAGTTGCTTCTCTCCTTGATGAGTTTCCACCCATTGCTTCTTCTCCTGCCTTCTTTGGTGCTTTGGAGAATAGCTTGACTCCCTCTTCTTTGGGGCAGCCCTTGAGATATTGGAAGGCTGCTCTCATGTCATCCCTGGTCCTTCTTTTCATTATACTAGACATACCCAGTTCCTGCAACCGTTCTTCATTGTGCAGGTTCCTTCAATCAGACATTAGTAGAGCATCCAAGCTCACCATTCTGCCTCATCCAGACCTCTCTTCGTCTTTTATCTACATGTTTCGTTGCAAAAACGGACCAAGTCACATCAGCGAGATCTTGCTGCAATACTTTTGGCTTACCACCTTACTAGACCGGACAGGATTTAATATTAAAATCATTAGCAGCATCTCAGTTTGCAAGAATCCTCCAGGGCAAAATACTGGTCCTTGGAGAGTGAATATGCATGGGGCAGAAGTCTCATTCCACCCACTTTGCCGACTCCCTGCCCTGACCCATAAATTGCTCAAATGCATTGCCTAAGTCCTTCCTATTGGACTGGGCTGAGGCGGGGCAAGAGACCATCCCAGTCTCAGGGCCCAGAGGCTCCTGCTGAAGGGCCACCAGGTGAAAAGAGAAATGGAAAAAGGGACCCTGCGAGGCTTAGGATAAATACTGCTCCATCTTTTTTTTTTAGGCCAAAGAATTTGAAAGAATACAATGCATTTTGTAAATAAAAATGGTGACAGTTTATTAGGTGCAAATAGAAATACACGTTATTTCCATAGCAAGGAAGATAAAGCAGGAATGGTTAACTTGATCACTTTATTTAAAGAGAAAAGTATGTTCTTATTGATTGATTGATTGATTGATTGATTGATTGATTTGATTTGATTTGATTTGATTTGATTTGATTTGATTTCTATACCGCCCTACTCCCGAAGGACTCAGGGCAGTGCACAGCCAAACAATAAAACACATACATACAAAATTTAAAAGTAGAATAAAATCAAATTAAATAATTTTGGCTCCGACAAATTTAAAACCCCAAACTTTTTAAAACCAATTTTAAAATTGAATGTATAAAATACTAAAAGATATTTAAAAATTAAAAATCTTTTATAAAAGAGGGAGAAAATTAGGCCAGGCCCGCCTGGTGAAATAATTTGGATATCACTTCTGGAATTTGTGCTTGTGAAGGAAAAAAGTGAAACTGGTTTTGTTGATTAGAAAGATTTGGTCTTATAGAAATGGCTAGTTATATATTAATGTGTAAAAGCAAAAAGTTGAGGCTGGAGGGTGTTTATCTTGTACTGTACTCGTTGGAAGTCAATGTCCTCTTTTCTTTCTTTTTCTCTTTCCCCTTGTATTTCACCCCCCCTCCTTTCCCTGTTCCCTTTCCCTCGCTTAATTTCCTATTTCCTTTTCTTCTTTTTTTTTGTATTTTATATTTTATATAATAGAAATAAAAATGTAAAAAAGGAAAACACTGCTCCATTTCATATCCAGGCAAGTCAAGGAATCTCTAGAACAGAGTTTCTCAGCAACTCTTAAGACGTGTAGACTTCAGCTCCTACCATCCAGGTGTCTTCTCCTCTCCCCAAATATTAATTTCGACAGAATTGAAACTTCACTTTATTTCTGATGGATCCTCTTAACCCCTCTGAGGAGAAGTTCCTTCCTGTGAAGTATCCTTGTAAGACCAGGGAATACCCCTAGAAAGTTGAGGTTCAGAAGCTGGTGACATTGGGGAGGAAAATGGGGATTCTGTTTGATTTGCTTGTTTTAAGAGTTTAGCAGGAAAAATTGGTCGAGCGAGGACAACGAGGCCTTCGCAAATTGCAACCGTGTTCATACCTGGATGCTGGCTTGGGATGTGTCTTTTCAACCCACTTCACTTCAAGCCTGCAAGAAGTTGTGAAACGGTCCTGGGTGAGAAACAAAAGTCACGGGGAGCCCCACGGGACTCCTTAAGCCTGCCGTGTCTTTCACCCAAGTTTTCACCACTTCATGGTTTTGTCATTCAAACGTTCTCCCTGGAACTCCTCCTGGGGATTAGGCTCCAGCGTTTCGGTTAACTGGTTTTTCCTCTGCCTAGCCTTGCCTGGGTGTGCGTCTCCTTAAATGCCTTTATAGGTAGGTGGAGGTGTAAAATTAGACTTTTAATCTCTCCCCAGGAGTTTTTCAGGAATTTTCCAGGTGGAGGAGATGAAACTCAGGGTGAAATCCAGTTTTCCTCTTGAGCTCTCTTTGTGTATATATTTATTTATTTATTATTATTACTATTATTATTCCCGGTGTTTCCTTTCCTGTAGGCAGTCATTCTCATGAAGTCTTAGCATTTTTCTGTGTCCCACAGACGTCATCGTCTCTTGCAAAGCCTGGGCAGAAGTGGGTTCTTTTGCCCATGAACATTTTTCGCCAGGACGGAAGTGCTGGCAGATTAACCCTATGGGCACTCGAGTCTCCCACCCAGCGCTATTCCTCCTCCTCTTCCTCCTCCTCCTCCTCCTCTGATTAAATCATCTTGAGATAATTCTGCCTGTCATTGAAGCAGATTAACTGATGACCTTCTCCTTGCAAGGCTGAATTGAAAGGCAGTTTTCTGGCTCCCTTCCTCACTTCTGTGAATGTTGAAGGCTCCGAGTGGGAGACGGAGATGGCTCGCCCTTCCAGGATGGATGGAAACCTTTCTGGGAGAAGGATGCGGCTTAAATTGAACCTCTGCTCTTGAGCACAGCTGGAGGGCTCAAGAAGGACCAGCCGGACAGATTTCTGCAGAACAAGAGGCTTCCCCGTAACTTTGGAGCTCCCTGACCTGGCCCTCAGATCACATCCTGCAGCAAATATGAGGTAGGTGCACCATTCAACACCAGCCATGTCTAGAATAGAGATTATGGACCGAAGGGGTCGTTCTTCGGTGTGTAAATTAATATATGAGATCTTGCTTCCTGATTCCTTTTAATTTAGGACCAGTTTGGGCTAAAGAGATCTCTTTGGGTCCTTCTTCCGAAGACAGATTCTTCCAGTCTAGGATTCCCCTGGCAATTCCTTGTATTTGTGGTAGTGGGTCCTTCAGTTGCTTTAGTCAAGAAGGAGGGTCTCTCTGCCATTTACCCCTCTCCCATGATCTCCATTTACTCCCCAGTTACTCGTTGGTTGGGGATACCTCTGGAAGCCAAGCTTTGACTCCTCCAAGATTGCCTTCTCCTCAGCCCAAAATGGCCGTTCCTGCCATTGCCCTCCACCTTCGTCCATGATGCCCTTGAGGGATCTCCTAAAACTTCAGCTGGTGCGAAATACAGAGTTGACTTGGGGAGGGTTTGTCTTAGCTCTGCCCCATCTGAAGCCCCCTGACTCTATTGGCACAATCACTTCCCAGAATTATCTCGTCTGGCAGTTCTGACAGTTGCCGTCCCAGTATAATGGACGCAACCCCGACGGGGAAGGCTAGCCTGGGCATCGTCCCAGAACCTTCCAAAATTCCAGGTCCTCGGTATGATACGGTTCCCTGCGTGTAGCCAAAGCAGCCGTATCGTCCCAGTTCCTGCAGGTGGAGTTTATAAAACCGCAATCTGTTATTTCCTATTCTCAAGTTGTTTTGCTTTGGGGGTTTTTTGGGGAGGGAGGGGGCTTCCTCCCAAGAAAGCTCTCTCCCCCAAACAAATCCAAAGGATGGCAGGGTATGGAAAGAAAAAAGGTGCAAAAAAAGAGACATTTGTGTGTCCGCCTGACTGCTGGATGACTCCGTCCCCCCGTGAAGAGAGATCCTGGCCCCACGTCTTCACCTGGCACATGCCCAGAGGGCTCTAAATCCAGGGGAAGAAAGCTGAGAATCTCCTGCCTTTGCCATCTGTGAATTGCTCTTCCGGCCTGAAATTGGTTTTGCCATCTGCTCTTCACTGTCACTCACTGTCACTGGTTTGAGATGGGCTGCTGGAAAAAACGGAGTACACAACTCAATAAAATGCAAGGGGGGGATGTTATATAAAATCAGTCTTCCCATGCTCTCACCCAGTGTGAGCAAACAGCCAAGATTTTAAGGCCATCATTTTAACCCGTCGACAGTCCAACGCAACTTTGGACACGCACAGCCAAACTGTAGCAAACAATCAGTTAAAACTAGGGAGGGAAACTTCATGTTCTTCCCAGATTTTTTTTTTTTTTAATTTGATTTATATGCCGCCCTTCTCCGGAGACTCAGGGCGGCTTACAATGCGTTAAGCAATAGCCTTCATACTTTTGTATATTTATACAAAGTCAGCTTATTGCCCCCACAAACTGGGTCCTCATTTAACCTACCTTAGAAAGGATGGAAGGCTGAGTCAACCTTGAGCCTTGGAGAGATTTGAACCAGCAGTAAATTGCAGGCAGCTGTGTTAATAACAGGGTGCTTAGACCACTGTACTATCAAGGCTCTTGGACTGCTTAGGATCCAGTCTCTTTCGGTCTGGGGAGGAATCCCTGCTACCCCAGCGAGGTAGGCCCAGAAATAAGGAGGCTACATTACAGCTATATGCTTCTCCGCGGCTAACTTCTTGTTCTGTAGGTGAGCGGATAGTTATCCGGATTGATGTCCTAATCTGCCTCAAAAGACGAGTATTTAGCACTCTTATTTTAGATGGTGCTTCTGGGATAAAATTGGGGTATCAGGCTTGCAAAAGCTCTTGGCTTGCAAGGGTGTATTTGAACGTTGATCTCCAGGTCCATTTCATTCAACTTGAACTTTCTTCTCTATCTTCTACAGCAGTAGGACAATACTACTTTATTATTTGTTCATCAGTATTGGTGCTTTTGATAGTTCAACAGGTCAAACCTGAGGAATCAGTATTCCTCGGGATGTTGATGCACTACTTAATTATTGTACACAGTGGCTGAGGCCCTACAAATCCATCAGTCCGCAATAGTTGTCAAAATTGGAGAAGCGAATGATAGAAACGTCCTAATTACCAGGAAGGCTTTAAAACACTGTGTAGCTTTTGCAGATGAGAATTTTTGTTGCTATAGTGAAAGTTTCACATCCCCCAGCTACCTTTTGGGGGCATTGATAAGAGAGTTAGAACTGAATTTTTTTTTTAAAAAAATTCAAATTTATTCTGTCCCATTTTAATGCTTTATTTATTTAGGTTCTTCGTTCATCCATTTCTGGGTTTGTTTTATATCCTTCTCACTTTCTTTATATCAACCTATATAATCGATAAAACCGAACCCTGAAATGTTTGAATAGTTTTAAGCCTGATCTCTGAGTAAAGAATCATAAATCTGGATTCAAAAACTTGAATTAAGACAACTTGATTGGTGCCTGAAAAAGGGAATGAACTAGAATCTCCTCTATTCAAACGGCCATTTTCTCTTCCTTGCTACCCAAATCATGGCTTATTCTTTTTCCCATCTTCTCTGAAAGGCTCCCTCCTTGGAGGAAACATGATGTTTGGGATTAGACCAGCTTTCGTCTCAAGTAGCCATGGTGCTTCCTAATTGTAGGAGCAACATAGAATTGCAACTCGAAAATAACCCCTACATTTACGGCGATATCGGAGAAGAGCCGCTGAAATATGATAAATCCATGGTCCGCAGGAATTCCATCCCTCCAGCTAAGATCCCCACTGCAAAGTACATGTTGGCTTATCTTCCACGGCCTCCCACAGAAACAGACAGCCATGGGATCTCTTCTCCAAAGGTAGGTGCTCTGAATGATGTTGCTAGGTGCCTCTAGAGCAGGGGTCTGCAACCTTAAACACTCAAAGAGCCATTTGGACCTGTTTCCCACAGAAAAGAAAACACCGGGAGCCACAAAACCCTTCCCGTGCCTGACTATTTCTTGAGCGGCCACAAAACTAGCATATGTAGTTGAATTAAACATTCTGTTTTCTTCTGAAACTTTTCTTTTCTTGGATTTATCCATGGTTGGCCTACCAGGGATTGAAAAGCTCAATAAATCGCGTGCCAGCAGGTGTCGCACATTGGCGGTTGTGACGCATATTTTGAGTGTCGGGGAGCCGCAGCAGAGGGGTGAAAGAGCTGCATGCGGCTCCAGAGCTGCAGGTTGCTGACCCCTGCTCTAGAGTCTCCAGAGTGATTCTAGTCCAACCATGGTGACTTTAAGACTTGTGGACTTCCAACTCCCAGAAGTCTGTCTTAGAGTCTTAGAGTCGCCAAGGTTGGGAGACCAGAGCTCCAGATCTTCCTTCCATTTCACTTTTCCATTTTCTTGCTAATGACAGCTGGTATCTCAAGATTGTTCCTCTTAAAGTAACCTTAGAGGACACCTGTAGTAGTAGTCTAATTAAATTATTATATTCTGATTTATATTCATAAGGCAGGTTGGAATGAGATCCGATGGCATGGGTGACCAGCCCACCGTTTCTCTGATTTATACATTCATGGAGAGTTTCAGAACCTTGGCAACTTTTGTGTAGACTTCACACCTCTCATACTGGCCGGGGAATTCTGGGAGTTGAAATCTACACATCTTAAAGTTGCTGAGGTTAAGGCAGAACTGCAGGGAAGTTCAGATGTTTGACCAATGCCTAGTCAGCAAGAAGGAATGGGCTGTTTTTCTTAAACTGAAACGAATGAGGATTTGTGCTTTAGCGAAAAACTTTTGGGCACAATTGGGGTCGTAACTCGAGGACTACCTGTCCTTTGGTTTTTCTCCCCCCCCCCCCCCCAGGCTGAAATGACGACACCTTTGGAGAAGCGCCACCCGCGAGCCACAACCATGAGCGCAAACCAAAGCACCGTGTCTTGTAACTACCACCCCGTACTTTGCAGTGCGCCTGTCCCCAACGTCCGGTCGGTCCTTCTGCAGAAGAGACTCAGCATGGTGGAGCAGGCCAGTTTCAGTGCGGCTGGGCCTCCCAAGCACCAGCCTCCTTTCTCCAACAGCACAGACAAGCTGCCTAAATATTGCTGGCCCTCCAGGACCGACCCCCTGCCCCCTTCTCTCCTGCGGGAGTTCAATGCCCAACTCTACCCCCAGCATGCTTTCAGCGTGCCCAACATCGTCAACTCTTCCCGGAACAAGATCCTCACCCGCAGCGTCATCTCGATGCCCACCTCGGAGAAAGGGCAGAGCAAACTCTGCAAACTCATCGAAGACGACCGACAGTTTGTGGGGAGGAATAAACACGAGAGGCAACGTTACGTCACCAAAGTCGGGAAATGTAAGGTCAGCCTAGGCAACATTCAGGAGAAGAAGAGGTTCCTCTCGGACATTTTCACCACCATCGTGGACCTCAAGTATCGCTGGTTCCTCTTCCTCTTCAGCATGTGTTACATCGTCACCTGGGTGGTCTTTGGCATCATTTATTACACGGATGCCTGGATACGAGACGACATCAACCACATCGGGGACGTCGAGTGGAAGTCTTGCATCGAGAACATCGACAACTTCATCTCCGCCTTGCTCTTCTCGGTGGAAAGTCAACGGACCATCGGCTACGGATCCCGCATTGTGACTGCCAACTGCTCTGAGGGGGTCCTCTTGTTGATGGCCCAGTCCATCATCGGCTCCATGATCGACGCCCTCATGGTTGGGTGCATGTTCGTCAAGATCTCCAGACCCAAGAAGCGTGCCCAGACCTTAATCTTCAGCAAGACGTGCGTCATCTCCAGCCGGGATGAGAAGCTTTGTCTCATGTTCCGCATCGGAGACCTTCGGGACAGCCACATGGTGGACGCGAAAATCAGGGCCAAACTCATTAAATCCAGGCAAACCAAGGAAGGGGAGTTCATCCCGCTCGACCAATCCGAACTGAATCTGGGCTACGGCACGGGGGAGGACCGCCTCTTCCTGGTGGAGCCGCAGGTCATTTGCCACATCATCAACGAGGTCAGCCCTTTCTGGGAGATGTCTGCAGAGGCGCTGAAGAGGGAGCAGTTTGAAATCATCATAATCCTGGAAGGCATTGTGGAAGCCACAGGTGAGTGCATCGTCGCACAGCAGCCTCCTGTAGGAGAGACTTTGTAGGCTGTAGTCTCAGGTGTGACGTGTGATTGGGGAGCCTGTCATGCCTGTCACATTTCTAAAGTTTCAGAGCTGCCTTCGTACTATGTGGAACCTCAGGGAATCCAGATGTTGAATAACAGAACGGAGTAACAGAATAAGGGAGTTGGAAGGGACTTTGGAGGTCTTCTACTCCAATCCGCTGCTCAGGCAGGAAAAACTATACCATTTCACACAAATGGTTGTCCCGTCTCTTCTTAAAAGCCTCCAGTGATAGAACATCCACAGCTTCTGGTGGCAAGTGGTTCCACTGGTTAATTGTTCTGACTGCCAAGAAATTCCTCCTTAGTTCTAGGTTGCTTCTCTCCTTGATTAGTTTCCATCCGTCGCTTCTTGTCCTGTCCTCAGGTGCTTTGGAGAATAGTTTGACTCCCTCTTCTTTGTGGCAGCTGCTCCAATATTGGAATACTGCTATCGTGTCACCCTAAGTCCTTCTTTTCATTAAACTAAACATCCCCAATTCCAGCAACCGTTCTTCATATTTTAGCCTCCAACCCCCTAATCATTTTTGTTCCTCTTCTCTGCACTCTTTCCAGAGTCCATGTTGATTTTAGGTGCAACTCTGGTGCCGTTTCTTAATTCCCCATTTAATCCAGTGTTGCACCCAATCCATGCATAATATAGTTGCCGCCACACACCCCCAATCTTTACGCAGGTGTTACATATTGTACTAAGCCAAGATTTCGTTACCTCGAGGGCATTGCATAACTCACAAATACCTGGGTTTTTTTCTAACACGCTGAGGGCAGACCAAACAAAGCATCCTTTGGGGGGACTGGGGATTTTTCCCGTCATGGCATTCTTCAGCCAGGATGAGAGGAGGGGAAATATGTCATGTAAGACTCCAAATATAAGCAGATTTGAATTGTGTTTGGAAACTCATCAGGAGGTGAGAGGCTGTAGCGCTGGACTGGATTCATTAAAATTTCTGAGCAGAATGTGAGTTATTAGATCACAAAGGGAAGCCCGCTAACGTTAATCATCTGTCAAACCCCAGCTCAAATGCATATAAAGATTTGTTTGCAAGCTTAAGTTCCCTACAAGAATCTGAACTACTAACGTTCAGAGCCAATTGGCGGTAAATAAGAGTGAATGGAATTCAAGGTGGGCTGGATTATGATCCTTTGTGGGTGGGAAGGGATGCCAGACTGATAACACGTTTGTCTCCTCCTCCCTCGGCTTCCTACACTACGAATGTTGAATTTGTTCGATACCTCCCAGCCGTAGCTTGTCTTTTCACATTCTCTTATTTCAGGAATGACGTGTCAAGCCAGGACATCGTACATCGAGAACGAAATCCTCTGGGGCCACCGTTTTGAGCCCTGCATGACCCTGGAAAAAGGTGCCTTCCACGTAGACTACACCAAATTCGAGAGGACTTTTGAGGTGCAGACGCCGCTGCTGAGCGCGCGCGAGATCTACGACCTTAAAGAGTTGGAGAATCAGGAGCAATCGACACTGAACTTCTACTGGGATCATCTGGCTCAGCCTTGCTGTTCGGTAGAGCCCAACCATGAAGCCCAACGAGGGGGCTGCCCCAACGAGGAGAGCTTCTCCAACTTCACGGAGGAGAAGAGGAACAATGAATACCGCAATCACAGTACCAGGCTCTAAGCCTTTCGAACCAGCTTTCTGAAGCGTCTGTGAACCCACAAGGAGGAAAAGAAACAGCCGCGCACGGCTGCCTCGTCGTGCGGCTGTGTTGCAATCCACGGCGGAATCGAATGGAAAGCAGCGCATCGTCTTGTTTGGGCGCCATTTGGGATCACAAAACTCCCAACTGAACTGGTCATGTCTTTGGATTAGTCCTCCAATCAACGCCCTTCCCACTCGGAGCTGGAACCATGCCAGAGTCCGTGTTGCACTCCCAAGGGATTGTCTAGGAACTCTGGTTTCTGCAAGCAGAGATTACACATGGGGAACCTGTTGCCCTTTTTTTAAACAAAAACAAAAACAAAAGGTTGAACTACTTTTGTAGGCATGCCTGTCCTTGTCCAACGTTGTGGAACGGTTATTTGAAACGTGTTTGTTTGTTTTGCCACCGGGAAAAAAATCCTTGCGCCTGTGTTCTGCAGCCCACTCGGTCCTCCTCCTCTTTGCTGTGCCCCACATTTTGTACGTACCTGGCGCTGCAGCATGGCAAGCCACTGGCCTGGCCGCGGAAATGAATGTTTTTCATCTTTTATGGTGCCATAGGAACTCTCACGGTGGGTATTGCCCCCATCCCCTTTCTCCACCGGCCCACCAGGGCCTGCTACCTTTGTTTTATTTATTTATGTTTTGCCGAACTGATGCCTTTAGTTCCCGAACTCTCCTTCTGTACTTGTTTGCAGGGTCCGTGTGTGATTATTCTAAGCCAGCTTTTCTTTTGCCCACAAGGCTATCTGGAAGGGGAAAGGACCCCCGGGAAGCAATAAAGTTCCTTCTTGCACAGCACTCTGAAGCCACAGAGTGTGTCTCTTGTGTTGCGTCTCTTAGTCAATTGCTACCCATTGAGGCATGTCTTACTGGGTCTCCCTGCCTGCAGTGCTCCGTGGCTCCATAGCTCAGCGATGAGCATCCTGAGATGGCTGGAGACATTGCCTTGGTCAATGAGAATAGAGTAGAGTAGAGTAGAGTAGAGTAGGGAATGGGAATGGGAATGGGAATGGATTAGAGTACAGAGTAGAGTAGAGTAGGGAATGGGAATGAGAATGGACTAGAGTATAGAGTAGAGTAGGGAATGGGAATGGGAGTGGGCTAGACTAGTATAGAGTAGAGTAGAGTAGGGAATGGGAATGGGAATGAGAACGGGCTAGAGTATAGAGTAGAGTAGAGTAGAGTAGAGATGGGAATGGGAATGGACAGGGTAGAGTATAGAGTAGAGTAGAGTAAGTAGGGAATGGGAATGGACTAGAGTATAGAGTAGAGTAGGGAATGGGAATGGGAATGGGCTAGACTAGAGTATAGAGTAGAGTAGAGTAGGGAGTGGGAATGGGAATGGGAATGAGAACAGGCTAGAGTATAGAGTAGAGTAGAGTAGAGTAGAGTAGAGTAGAGATGGGAATGGAACACGGTAGAGTATAGAGTAGAGTAGAGTAGAGTAGAGTAGAGTAAGATAGGAATGCGAATGGGTATAGAGTAGAGATAGATAGAGTAGAATAGAATAGAATAGAATAGAATAAATAGAATAGAATAGAATAGAATCGAATCGAATCGAATAGAATCGAATCGAATCGAATCGAATCAGAATTCTTTATTGGCCAAGTGTGATTGGACACACAAGGAATTTGTATTCGGTGCATAAGCTCTCAGTGTACATAAAAAAATGCATTCATCGTAAATCATAAGCTACAGCACTTAGTGATAGTCATAGGATACTAAATAAGTAATCAAAATCATACTAGGAAACTAAATAAAATAATATAAATCATAAAGATACAAGCAATGAGGTTATAGTCATTAGTGGAAGGATATAGGTAACACGAAGGATGAGAAGAATAATAATATAGTCTTAGTAAATAATTTGACAGTGTTTTGAGAATTATTTGTTTAGTAGAGTGATGACACATGGGGGAAAAAACTGTCCTTGTGTCTAGTTGTTCTGGTGTGCAGTGCTCTATAGCGTCGTTTTGAGGGTAGGAGTTGAAACAGTTGATGTGCAGGGTGTTAAAGGGTGCAGGTAGCTCTCGACTTACAACAGTTCATTTAGCGACCATCTAAACTTGCAACTGCATTTTTAAAAAAGCGACTTATGACCGTTTTCCACACTTACGGCCATTGCAGCAGCCCCGTGATCAAAATTCAGATCACGGCTTGGCAACCGACTCACATTTATGACCGTTGCAGCATCCAAGAGTCACGCGATCCCTTTTTTGTGACCTTCAGACAAGCAAGGAGTCTGATTCTTTTCCAGTGGGACCCATTTTAATTCCACTCTCCAAAAAAAAAGAACAACCCCAAAGCTTTTGGGGCTGCAAATAGGAATATTGCTCTCCCTAGTCTGGGGCTCTCCAGAGCTGCTGGACTGCAAAAACCATAATCCCCAATATTGTGGGAACTGTAGTCCAACACTATCCTGAAGCTGGAGGAAGGGGCCTCTGCACGTACAGATGTCTGCTCATGTGTATCTCTCTTTTTTTCCCCCCTTCAAATCTTTATTGTCAGTGCACAATCATTGCTTGATCTCCACATGCCCCGTGTTTATATTCACAGACACGCATCATGCACAGATAACAAGAGAATGAAGATCTCTCTGTTCCACCCTCCACCTGCAGGGGTGCAACAACCCAAGACCTACCTCCCAAGCCCCTCTAGGCTTCACCTTTGTGGTCCCAAGCCGGAGAGCCAGCGCCACGATTGGGCGGGGGAAAGGCCAATAAACAGGCCTTCTCTATCCCCAGCGCGGCTCTATGGTAAACGTGGGAGGAGGGGGAGAGAGAGAGAGAGAGAGAGAGAGAAAAATGGCCGGCGAAAGGCACGCCGGGAACGGTAGTCGGCGGCGCTGGGCGGGAGAGGCGCGGCGCTTTCCCGTCAGGCCCCGCGCGGCGCGACGGGCGGCGGAATGGCGGCGCGCGGCTCGTCGCTGGTGGAGGCCGTGCTGGCCTGCTCGGGGCGCCCGGAGAAGGAGGGCCTGAGCGGCCGCCTCGCCCGCCTCTCCAGCCGGGCTGAGGAGCTCAAGGTGCGCGGGGGAGAAGGGAGGAGGGGAAAAAAAAAAAAAAAAAAAGCAGCGCCCAGAGAGGGGGAGGGGCTTAGCTGGGCCACGCCCCCTCTGGCGAAGTGGGGCGGGGAGCGCCCTCGCCGAAGGGGGCGTGGCCCAGCTAAGCCCCTCCCCCCTCTCTGGCCCAGAGGGGGCAGCAGGAAAAAAAGGGGAGGAGCAGCCGTGTGGGGCGGGGCTAAAGGCTCCAAGATGACTGCAAATAGGTGCTTATTGCTCTCTGAGCCTGGTTGGGTTTCCTTGCAGGCGTCTCATGGCCCAACTAGGGAACATCATCAGTGCTACAAGAGAGGGGGGGGAAGAAGAGGAGGAGGATTGTGGGTTCCTTGGTGGTCTCTGAGTTTGGAGGTTTTCTTGCAGACGTTTCATGACCCAACTAGGTAACATCATCAGTGCTAGAAGGGAGTAGGGGATTGTGGAGAGGAGGAGGGGGAGGAGGAGAAGTGGAGTCCTTGGTGCTCTCTGAGCTTGGTGGTTTTCTTGCAGACGTTTCATGACCCAAGTAGGGAACATCTTCAGTGCTAGAAGGGGGGGGGAGGAGGGAGAAGAAAAGGAGAAGAGGAGGAGGAAAAGGACGGAAGGAAGGAAGGAAGGACTGACTAAGGGGTCCTTGGTGCTCTCTGAGCTTGGTTGGGTTTCTTGCAGGCATCTCATTACCCAAGTAGCTATCATCAGCGCTAGGGAGGAGGAGGAGGAGGATGAGAAAGGAGAGGAGGAGGAAGATGACTATGGAGTTCTTATTGCGCTCTGAGCCTGGTTGGTTTCCTTGCAAGCGTCTCATGACCAAGTAGGGAACATCATCAGTGCTAGTAGGGAGGGAGGGTTGCAGGGCGGGAGGAGGAGGAGGAAGATGACTATGGCGTCCTTACTGCTTTCTGAGTCGGGTGGTTTCCTTGCATATGTCTCAGGACCCACCTAGAGAACATCATCAGTGCTAGAAGGGGGAGTGGGTTGCAGGGACGAGGCGGAAGATGACTGTGGGGTGCTTATTGCTCTCTGAGCTGTTTGGGTTTCCTTGCAGGCCTCTCGTGACCCAAGTAGGGAACATCTTCAGTGCCAGTAAGGAGGGGGGTTTGTGGAAAGGAGAAGGACTAAGGGGTCCTTGGTGCTCTCTGAGCCTAGTTGGGTTTCCTTGCAGGCGTCTCATTACCCAGAGTAGGTATCCTCAGCGCTAGAAGGGAGTGTGGGGTTTGTGGAGAGGAGGAGGGGGAGTTGCGGGGAGGAGGACAACTATGGGATCTTTGATGCTCTCTGAGCTTGCTTGTTTTCTTGCAGATGTTTCATGGCCCAAGTAGGGAACATCATCAGTGCTTCGAAGGAGAGGAGTTTGCTCTAAGTTTATATTCAAATAGTTTGCCCTGTCAGTGATAGTTGGGTGGTCTTAGAGGTTCTTTGGTTGGGCTCTTTACTGTTGGCTTGTTTGGCATTGGGGGGATTGTTTATTTGATTGTTAGTCTGATGTTAATCTTGGTGTCCCACTAGTCACTTCCTCCTTTGCACCCCCCCCCACCTTTCCAGGAGGAGGTGTGCAGCATGATCAACCAAAGGTATGTGGAGTTCCTGCCCAGCGTGCAGAGTGCCAAGGACCTGGAGAGCCAAGTGGAGGAGCTCTCGGCCGGCATCGACCAGCTGAGATCCAGGATCGAGAACGAGGTGAGGACCGTGGAGGAACCTGCCTTGGCTAAAGAAGTCCCATAGAGAGGGGCGGGGGCGCTGAGCCCGGTCATGCGTTGTATTCATAGTTATTGAGAAAGGTATTTTTACCCCGGCTGCTGTGTTTGGTTTTTCCTGCTGTTTATATTTTTTAAAATATAGATTCGCCAGAGCCATTATTTTGAGATAGGCAGCCATATAAATCGAATGAATGAATGAATAAATAATTAGGGTATGGAAGTGCTCCTTTCCTCCCTCCCTCTAGCCCAGAGGTCTTCAAACTTGGCAGCTTTAAGACTCCCAGAATTCTGTCTTAGAGTCGCCAAGGTTGGGAGACCAGAGCTCCAGATCTTCCTTCCATTTCACTTTTCCATTTTCTTGCGAATGGCAGCTGGTATCTCAGATTGTTCCTCTTAAAGTAACCTTAGAGGACACCTGTGGTAGTAGTCTAATTAAATTATTATATTCCGATTTATATTCGTAAGGCAGGTTGGAATGAGATCCGATGGCATGGGTGACCAGCCTACCATTAATCATTCATGGGGAGTTTAGCAACTTTTAACATGTGTAAATTTCACATCTCCAGCCAGCATAGCTTGGCAGCTTTAAGACTTTAAGCATAGCTGGCTGGAGAATTCTGGGAGTTGAAGTCCACAAGTCTTAAAGCTGCCAAGTTTGAAGAGCTCTGCTCTAAGCCTTTCTGACTGTCACGTTGTATGTGCCTCCTAAAACAAGCAGAAATCTCAATTTGATTAATGCGCCCTTCTCCGAGACTCAGGACGGCTTACAATGCGCTAAGCAATAGCCTTCATCCTTTTGTATATTATACAAAGTCAGCTTATTAAACTGGGTCCTTTCAATTGCCCCACAACTGGGTCCTTGCCTACTAAGGGAGGTTCTTTTTTGTAAACCAAAGAGATTTAATGGGGTTTCCTCAGGTCCAGCAAGACCTCAACGTGGCCATCGCAGACTTTGCTGACCTGAAGCAGCAGCTGGAGAGGGAGATGCTTGTTCTGAGCGTGTTGAAGCAGCTCCAGGAGGTAAGACAGAGGGGGAAGCTCAGCTCCCCTGCCTGTTTTGGGACCGTCTTGATTTGAGGCTGGCTCTTGAGTTATCAGCCTTCCCCTTTTCTGCTCCCTTTGCCTTCAGTTTGACACCGCTCTCAAACAGTTCGGTACCTTCCTGCCACTGAAGAAGTACACGTCAGCAGCCAGCCACCTAAACAAGGTAGTTCTTGGGGATGGATGCCTCTTTATGTCCCTTGTTGGGTGTCAACCCTGAAGCGGGCCTGGCCGAGGCCGTCTTTGTGGCTTCAGGGTTGCCACAAGGTAACAGAGACAAGTAGGGGGGAATAGTTTATTTGTTTGTTTGTTTGTTTATTAAATTTATATACCGCCCTACTCCCGAGGGACTCAGGGCAGTGAACAGCGAAAGATAAAAATACATGTAATACAAACGTTAAAAACCAATTAAAAATATTAAATACTCTGCTCCCAGATAATTTAAGACATAGTTAACTGGGCTTTTGCAGTCAAAACAAAAAGTTTGTCCTGTGGGAACCAAGGTCATTCCAGCAGGTGGCTGGGAGAGGAGGAGAGAAGTAACCAAGCAGCCGGCCAGCAACACTATTGGATAATGTGACCAACCGGGGGGTGGGGGGAGGAACTTTCATTTTTTAATTAGATGAAAGCCGCGGGAACTTTCAGAGTCGGCTTTCACCAGTTGTGCCAATGTGATATATCCAATAAATGGTCCTTCGAGGAATCTACCTGCCTCAGGAGTTCTGCTTTCACTGGGTGCAGGACTTGGGTGCAAGCTGACATCGCGTAGCTTCCAGGCTCCTTGAAAGCGGAATGGCTTAGCTCTGGCAGTTTTGTGTGACTTATGCAACCTTTTCCCGTTTCCTGCCAGGCCCGGAGAAGCCTGAAAACCATGGAGTCCCGTCGGGGCTTTGAGCTGAAGATTCTGAAGGCGCTCGCCGGGAGCTCACCATACAGACCCAAAACATTCTGTATATCTTGGATCAGGAGTGGCAGCGAATGGTGGTGTGGAAGCTTCCCCAGACACAAGGTGAAGAGGCTGTTCGGTTGGTCCGCTCGGCGTTCCTGCTGAGGGGGTCAAGGGGCTGGCTGGGGAATCCTGGGAGTTGAAGTCCACAAGTCTTAAAGCGAACAAGGTTGCTAGACCCCTGAAGTCATTTCCAACCCTGTCACTGAGCAATTCTGATTTGCTGTTTCTGGGGTGGCCTAAAGACCGGGGGCGGGGCAGGGGGATATAGGTGTATAATTTTATCATATGTTATTGTATTTATTGCAATCTCATTTTAAATTGTTTTTATTGGATTTTAGTAATAATTTGTGTGTTTGGAACTCTGCACTTTGATATGGCCCATGGGATAATCAATAAAGTAAAGGAACTACCGTATTTTTCGGAGTATAAGACACACTTTTTTCCCCCCTAAAAGGGGGTGAAAATTTAGTTGCATCTTATACACCGAATGTAGCCCCGTCCCCCACCCTCCCAGCAGTTTACCTCCTTGCAAGCAAGCAGCAAGAAAAAACAGCTCCTTTCAGCTTCTGCACAGCCTCATTAGCACAAGTTGATTGGATCGGCCTCCCGACTCTCAGCTGGTTTGCTCTCGGCTGTTTTGCGCAGGGCTCTGCTGCTTGCTGCAAAGAGATAAATTGCTGGGAGCAGATTTTTTTTTTCCTTGTGCTAATCAAGCTATACTGAAAATGAAAGTAATGCAGGCTGTTTGCTGCAACGAGGCAAAATTGCTCTGAGGCAGAGGGAGATTTCTTTTTCTTCTTTTCCTCACCAAAAAAGGTAGGTGTGTTTTATACTCCGAAAAATATGGTAATTGACTGCCGGGGGGGGGGGGATATGTGCCGCAGCTCCTTGCTTGGGATGACTAGAGACTGGAGGGAGAGGCCAGCTTGCTGTTTTTTCAGCTCCTTTTGCCGCTTTGGAACCATGGTTTGCTGTAACCTGGCTGGTGCTCTACCGCTCTTCCCCTAGAACTCAGCTGCCTAGAGGCGGCTACCCAAACAGAGTTGCACCTGTGCCTGTCCACGGAAGATGCGGCCACAGACCCAGGAGTTTCAACGGTCCTGCAGGCTTTCGCCATCCTGGGGGAACTGGAGATGAAGTTCAAGCATTTTGGTAAGTCCTTCCTCCTCCTCCGGCGGCAGCAGCAGCAGGAGAAGCTTCCTGAGTGCGAAAGAGGTTCGGCTTCTGACTTGGCGCCCAGATGTTATAAATTTGGCGCAGGTATATACAAAAAGTATGAAGGCTATTAACAAATTGTAAACTGCCCTGAGTCTCCAGAGAAGGGTGGCATATAAATCGAACCAATAAAATAAATAAATAAATAAATAAAATAATGCAGCTGTGCTTTAAAATTCCTTTTCGTCTGGTCCAAAGGGAAGCCTGTTTCTCCCCACCACCACGGCCCCTCTTTGTCGTCCTCCACAGGCTGTTCTTGTGGGAATTGCCCCCCTCCCCTTGAGCAGAGCGAGGACAGGGCAAGAGAAGATGGCCACAGGCCGCGTTGGGAAAGGGCTGCCACACTGCCATATCCTTCGAGCCCTTGCTCACTGCCCTTCCTTTCCCTCTCCCTCTTGCCAGGACAGTTACTGCTGAAGCACGTCCTCCAGCCTTTGATCTGTTGCCCCTCCTTGCGGCTCTCGATGGAAGAGCCACCCAATGGCGTCGCACTCAAATTTGAGTCCGTGGGCTCCAGCCTGGGCCATCCGTCCCCCTTGGAAGTGTTTGTGAAGCTCAAATCGGTGTTCAAAGTCCTCCACCAACACCTGATGGGTAAGGTCCTCATCCCGCTTGGGCTTGGGAGAAGCCTTTGAGGCAGGGGCCGTAGGAAACGGACCCCAGGGGCTTCTGCTCCCATTGCCCATTGGCTCCCAGGGGGTCCCCGTCGGGTGAAGGTTGCAGAAGGAACCACAGTGTCAGACTGCAGTACTGTCTCAAAATTAAATGAATATCCAAACTGCCAATCTTTAAGGAAAACTTTCTTTAATTGAGCTCAGCCACCGGATCATGACTCCGTGGACAAGACTGACCTTTTGCCTCCCAATCCCTCCCTTTCCGACCCCCAAGTCTCTGCTTCTCATTGGCTGTCTTCCAAGTCATTCTTCAGACTCCTTTTCCCTGTCATTTCTCAGGAATGTGCCCCCCTCCCCTGATCTCCACGACAACCAAGCTTCAAAGGGATTTTGCAGGCAAAAGTTTCAGAGTTTATCTTTCACTGTCCTCTGCTCTCTCTTTCTATGCCAGCGTTGCAACGCTGACACACACAGCATTCTCCCTTCTCCAGACACCCCGCTTGGCCGTTGCGAGGGAGAGGAAGGGGAGGAGACCGACCCCAGGCCCGTTTTGGCCGAGGTGCTGGGCAACATGATTTGGAAGAAGATGTCCGACTGCCTCATTTGTGACTGCTTGGTGCACTCCATCCCCAGCAACAGCAGCCAGCTTGCACAGTACACGGAGGTGGGTGCTGCGACCTTTTTCCTCTGGGACCACCTTCCATCTCTCTCTGGGCTGCTTCTTAAATTAGGGAGGAGGGGGCAGGAGGTTTGCCCAGGAGACCAAAGTGAAATTCTGAAATTTTATGCTTTTTAGCACATGCTTTTTCTTAATACAGGTAGTCCCGACTTACTTCATTGGGTGTCCGTTCAGAGTTACGGTATATTGGCTGATCTCAGGTGATGGACTGACCTCCTTCCTATGCCTCCCCCCTCCCCCAATCCCACCCCCAGGTTATTAACGCAACAGAAGACTTCGAAAAAGCCTTAAAGGACATGAAGTTCCTTCCGGAGGATTCCGTGGACCTGTTGACCTATGCCCGCAATGTTAACTGCCATTTTGCCAACAAGAAATGCCAAGATGTCATCGTGGCAGCCAGAAACCTGATGACCTCAGAAATACACAACACCGTGAAGGTAGTGGAGCATGGGTGTTGGTTCACTTAAAGCAACCGGATACCCTTTTTCTCTTGTTCGCGTCTGTCTTGGAAAAGGTACTTGGTGTGTAAGTCAGGCTTCTCTCTCTCTGTGTGTGTGTGTGTGTGAGAGAGAGAGTCCTTGTCAAATTAAGATCTGTTTTAAGCAAGAAGTATTCTCAAAGTGATCCACTTGGCTCACTTGTTTCCAGGGTGTATTACCTGGTGGCAGGTACTGTATTTTTCGAAGTATAAGACGCACCTTTTCCCCCCCAAAAAAAGAGGGTGAAAATCTGGGTGTGTCTTATACTCCGAATGTAGCCCTGCCCAGCTTCTCAAACGGAGGTTTCAGAGGCTGAAAAAAAGCATCAGAAACGAAGCTTCAAAAAAGAAGCCTCCAAACAGAGCTTCAGAGGCTTTTTTTCTGTAGCTCTGTTTCGGAGGCTTTCAGAGGCAGGAAAAAAAGTTTTTTCTGAAACAGAGTTTCAGAAGTTTCAGAGGCAGAAAAAAAAGTAAAAAGAAAAGCAAGGCAGAGAGCTCACAACCAAGGAACCTGTTGCTAAAATTCACCTCTGGAAACAGCTGATTGGGGGTATTCGGGAGGCCGATCCACCCACCAATCAACTTTTTTCTTATTTTCCTTCCCAAAATCTAAGGTACATCTTATACTCCGGTGCATCTTATACCCCGAAAAATACGGTAGTTACCGAGATTGGGAGAGAGAAGAACCAGCTGCAGTTCTGCCTTTGGCATCTGCCAGCCCTCAAATTGCCCGCAAAACATTCTGATTCCTTGGGGGGGGACACGTGGGGGGGCTCCACGTTTAAGAAACTGACCCGGAACCAAACCAAAGGAACCTTCCTTTCCTTCCCCAGGTCACCCCAGACTCTATGGTAACTCTCCCCACCCTGCCTACCTCCGGAGCCGGGGACCAGTCCAAGGTGCCGGAAGGGCCCGAGCTGCTTCTCAAGCAGGTGACTAACTTGGAGAACAAGACCAAGCTGAGCCGCCACACCTTTTCTTTCCCCACCTGCCGCATCAGCGACTCGGTCCAGAGATTGATGGCTTTGGCCTATCAGACGCTCCAGGAGGCCTCTGGCAGCACTGACCAATGGTGAGTGACGGCTGCTCACAGTTGAGGTCCCAACACCTCTCAATAAGAGTTGAAATGTTAAAAAGGGCAAGAGACGATGGATAGATGTAGAATGTTTCTTACTATAGTGGTTATTTTATTAAGAGTTAGGGAAAAAAAAGAAATTGGGCAAATAGTATTATGTATACTGACGTATAATAGAATATATTATAATTACAATGTATACACAATTGTTAGAAGTTGAAAGATTATGATTATGTATATCTAAATAACCTGTTTCCCCGAAAATAAGACATCCCTTCATAATAAGCCCAATTGGGCTTTTGAGCGCATGCACTAAGATAAGCCCCCCTGAAAATAAGCCCTCCCCGAAAATATTTAAACGCAGAGCTGGAAATCAGGTAAGACGGCAAGAGGAGCCCCCATCTTGCTCTGCGCCCCAAAATAATAAGACCTCCCCGAAAATAAGGCCAAGCTCTTATTTCAGGGTTCAAAAAAATATAAGACAGGGTCTTATTTTCAGAGAAACATGGGTAGTATGATTATTACTATTGTATATAAAGTATATTGACCCGTTTTCGCGGGTGTTTGTACGTAGGTCTTTGGTTATTCGGGTTTTCTCCCGCGTAAAATTGGAGGTTTCTTGGCAACGTTTCGACGAAGTCTCATTCGTCATCTTCAGGCTGGTGTTCTCGGCTTCGTGCTTCTAGGAGCAATGAGAACACCAGCCTGAAGATGACGAATGAGACTTCGTAGAAACGTTGCCAAGAAACCTCCAATTTTACGTGGGAGAAAACCCGAATAACCAAAGACCTACATATATATATATATGCATATTCTTTCTAGCCAGGTTTTACCTACGTAAGCTAAGATGTTCTGCAGCCCTAGTTAACATCTTAGCTTATGTAGGTAAAACCTGGCTAGAAAGAATATGCACATAAAAGCCTATGAAAAAGAAAAAGAAATATATATATATATATATATATATATATATATACAAAACAAAAAAACAATCGATGGTTTGCTTCTTAACTGTCTCGGTGTTGTGTTCCTGGGGGTGTGAAGGCCGGCTGCCCTGCATTTCCTCAACCGAGGACCTTCCAGGCTTGCTTAAGACAGCCGGCAAATCCCCCTTTTTGGGGTCTGGAAAAGCAGATGTGATGCAGTTCCTCTCTCCTCTCTCTGGCAGCTGCATCCAGCTCTTCTACCTGGTGCGGAACATCTTCCATCTCTTCTGCGACGTGGTGCCCATGTATCATAAGTGAGTTGACGGCCGTCCTTGAGGGGGAAATCAGCCCAGGCCAGAGGGGTGCTAGGCAAAGCTCTGACTTAACCTGTTGAATTACGGCTGTCCTTGACTTAACGACTGTAACAGAGCCTGGAATTTCCCATCAGAAGTCCTGGCAGTCATAAGTCGAGGCACTCACATAACTAAACCCAATTTTACGACTTCTTTTGTGCGGTGGTCATTAAGCAAAAATGGCCACAGCTGTTAAGCAGATCCATTTATTCCTATGGATGTTTTTGCCAGAAGTGGCCCCAAAGACCAGAAACTGCAAAAAACGTGGTTTGTGCAGCCATCCAAACTCTTAAACAAAAAAAAAACCGGGTCATAAGTAGCCTTTGGGAGGGTCCAAGGGTCAAACAGTCACTAAGCAACAGTCGTTAGAAGAGGACTACCTCTATTGCGTTCTCCTTTTAAATTTGTGGAGTTACATTAAAGCACTAAGAACTTTCTAACCCTTTAAAACCCTTGGCAACTTTTAAGCCTGGCGGACTTCAACTCCCAAGCTGGCTGGGGAATTCTGGGAGTTGAAGTCCGCCAGGCTTAAAAGTTGCCAAGGTTGGAGACCCCTGCTTGAAAACACGGAGGACTTTATAACTTCTCAAAAGCGTATTCAGTGAACTGTTGTAACCTGGAGGGAAACGGCACCACATGTGCGGAGACCCCCCCGACGTTCTCTAAGGACCCTCCTCTCTTCTTCATCTCCCCCCACACCCCACCCCCAGGGAAAACCTTCAGAAACTTCCCCAGCTGGCTGCCATTCACCATAACAACTGCATGTACATCGCCCATCACCTCCTGACCATGGGCCACCAGTTCAGGAGTCGGCTGAGTGACGGGACAGCCACCTTCGTTGACTTGGTGCCCGGATTCAGGAAACTGGGTGAGTCTGGGAGTTTTGTGGGGCCTTTGAGTAGTAGATCCTCTGCCTCAAGCTAGACGGTTTCCCAGTGTAGCACTGCATTTTTTAAAAAATTTGATTTATATGCCGCCCTTCTCCGGAGACTCAGGGCGGCTTACAGTGCGCTAAGCAATAGCCTTCATCCTTTTGTATATTTATACAAAGTCAGCTTATTGCCCCCACAAACTGGGTCCTCAATTTACCTACCTTAGAAAGGATGGAAGGCTGAGTCAACCTTGAGCCTGGTGAGATTCGATCTTACTTTAATTGCAGACAGCTGGTGTTAAATCACAGTGCTTCTGTCTGTTGAGCTAAACCAGGCTCCTCATTAAAATGTACTTCATCATTACCAAACGTGTTGGTTGCTTCTCCTGAGTCTATCCCTGGTGAACACAGTTCAGATTTTAGGCTGTTTCCCAGAAAGGGGAGGGGTCTCACTTCACAGAAGTTTTTCTGTTGAGAGTCTTTGGGGGGGTATTTCTGGGTGAACCATCCCAGAATGCAAACGGCCTTCCCTCTTTTCTAAATTAATATATATGGAGAATTTTATATGTATAGAAGTCAAATCTAATGGGAAAAGGTGCAAGAAAAGAGAAAAGAAACTAAAGTTACTGTCAAGGTTCCAAGTAATACATCCCCAGCAATAAGAACTGAGAGGCAGGCATATTCCTCAAAGAACATTTTATTGAGATACCTGTTTTCCCCCAAAATAAGACATCCCCTGATAATAAGCCCAATCAGGCTTTTGAGCGCATGGCAATAAGGCCAAGCGCTTATTTCAGGGTTCAAAAAAATATAAGACGGGGTCTTATTTTCAGGGAAACATGGTAGGTAGGTAGGTAGGTAGGTAGGTAGGTAGGTAGGTAGATAGGTAGATAGATTGATAGATAGATAGATAGATAGATAGATAGATAGATAGAGAGATAGAAGAGAGAGAGAGATAGCAGATAGATAGATAACTGATAGATAGAAGAGAGAGAGAGATAGCAGATAGATAGATATAGATAATAGATAGATAGATAGATAGATAGATAGATAGATAGATAGATAGATAGATAGATAGATAGATAGATACTTAGATATGATAGATAGATAGATAGATAGATAGATAGATAGATAGATAGATAGATAGATAGATAGATAGATAGATTGATTGATTGATTAGATACCCTGTTTCCCCCAAAATAAGACATCCCCTGATAATAAGCCCAACCGGCTTTTCAGCGCATGGCAATAAGGCCAAGCGTTTATTTCAGGGTTCAAAAAAATATAAGGCAGGGTCTTATTTTCGGGGAAACACGGTATATCATATTGGCACAAGCTTGGTGGAAAACCAGCTCTTAAGTTCCACCGGTTTTAATTAAAACAAAAGCTTGTCTCTTCCCTCCCCCCAGCAGTCATATGATCCAATCAGCATACAGTCCAGTTGCTAGGTGACCTCAGTCTCCTCCTTCCAAACACCTGCAGAAATGTCCTTGATTCCCAGGGAAAGAACTTATTTTGGCTACAGCCACCCCAGCTATCTCTACACCCCTCTCCCTCCCTGCCCCTCAACTCCAGGCTGTGTCAGCCCTGAAGCAATGTGAAGACTAAACCCTCATAGGAAAGGCTACAAGATGGCCACAGTTAGGCCAACTTTCAGGGTTGACAGCTACTTTTCTCTGAGCTATAAAAATAAAAATTCCCCAGCAGTAAAATACCTGTTTTGCCAAAATAATAATGATGATGACTGGAGTGGTTGTTGGGTTCCCTACCAAGATTTTTCTCCTCTCCTCTTCCCCCCCCCCCCTTGAAATCCGGGCCATTGACTTCTTCTTCTCCCCAGGAACAAAGTGTTTCCTTGCCCAGATGCGGGTTCAAAAGGAGGAGCTTCTGGAGAGACTCTCCATCTCGAGGAATTTCTCCAACCTGGACGATGAGGACAACTACTCTGCAGCCAACAGAGCTGTCCGTCAGGTCAGGAACGGGGTGGGCACTGGCGGAACCTGGAAAATTAGCCCCCAGATTCCATCAGGTCTCTCACTGGTCCTAAATAGACCCTGAACGTAACAGCCTCTCTCCTCTCTCTCTCTCTCTCTCTCCCTCTCTCTCTCTCTCTCTCCCTCTCTCTCTCTCTCTCTCTCTCTCCCCCCACTCTCCTCCTCAGCTCTCCTCTCTCTCTCTCTCTCTCTCTCTACTCTCTCCTCACTCAGCTCTCTTCACTTCTCACCTTCTCTCTACTCCTCTCTCTCACACACACACACACACACACACACACACACACAAGCACAGAGAGAGTTTTTTGTTTGCTGAAGCCTCTGGCTAAAACAATCTGTTTTTTGTCAAGGATGGAGAAAAGGAACTGTTAGTACAGGAACAGAGGCTGTCAATCGGACAAGACTGACCTTTTGCCCCCCATCCCTCCCTTTCCGATCCCCAAATATCTGCTTCTCATTGGCTATCTTCCAAGTCATTCTAGTGACTTCTTGTCTCGTCATTTCACAGGAATGTCCCCCCTCCCTTCATTTCCACGACGACCCAGCTTCAAAGGGATTTAGCAGGCAAAAGTTCAGGGCTTATCTCTCTCCTCTCTATGCCAGCGGTGAGACGCTGACAGGTCGCAGTGCCCCTTGGGTCCCCGTTTGCGACCTTCTGACAAGCAAAGTCCACGGGGAAACCCCAATTCAGTTAACAAGCGTGTTGCTAATGGATGAACTGCAGTCATTCCCTTAACGAACCGGCGAGAAAGTCGCCTGATCCGGCAAAACTCACTTAACAAATTTCTCACTTAGCAACATAAAGTTTGGACTCAATTGAGCCAGGCTAAGATTCGATATTTGGATAAAACTCAAATATTAGAAATCCAAATCTTTGATCAAGACAGAAGTGCCTCTCCCGTGCCAAGGTTGCTGAGATGACAAACGGTATTTGACGTAGGTACAGAATTGTAAAAGGGCAAACTGACCCTAACCAGATACATTCTGTTGTTTAATGTTTATGTACCCCAAATGTCATGTAGATTTCAGAGAGAAAATACTTTTCCCTTACTGTCCCTCTTTACTGCTTGTGAGGCGTCTTCTAGCCTCTTATCTCCTTTGTTATGTCTTGAGCTCCGAGCTGAAGAACCTGAGCCTGTGGGACAGGGCTGTTATGTCTTTCCTAGAGATAGATTAAAGGTTAGCTTCTACGTGTGAAATGCATCACTCTCTGTAATAATTTTTGCCTTTAAACTGTATAAATACATGGCCAGAAAAAACCATCGGCGTTCAGACCCTTTTCTTGTCTTTGGACTGTTTGAACCTTGCGCAAATAAACTCTTTCCTGCATTGAAGAGCTTGCCCAGTCCGTTATTTTGTCTACAACACAATTGTGGTTGTAAGTTGAGGACTCCCTGTACTCACCAATGTTACAAGAGTCTTAACAGACTGAGACCGCATTCTTAACTTTGGGAACGGTTAGATGAGGCTCCAGGGATGCTGGGGGAGATCAGGCCTCTGCTGCTTTCTGCAGCGCAAGGACTCCAAGCTTGGTCCCCGCTTAAGCCTCCTCCCAGTCTAGCTGGAGATTCCACCCCCACCTCCTCCTCCTGAACCTGCTGCCAGTTCGTTTTTCCACGGATTTTCCACTGACTCCTTGCCTGACGAGAGAGAGGAGGGGAGGTTCTACCATCCTCGCTCTTCCACTTTCCAGGATTTATTCGCTTCTCCGGCTCTTCCCACAAAGCAGTCGGTTCTCTCCCTGACCGCTTCTGCTCCTCGCGGAAGCTAAAAGGGCCGTTTCACTTCCTTCCAGGTTCTGCACCAACTGAAGAGGCTTGGCAAAATCTGGCAGGATGTTCTACCGGTCAACATCTACTGCCGGGCCATGGGAACGCTGCTGAACACTGCCCTTGTGGAAATCATCAGCAGGATCATTGCTCTGGAGGTGAGGACTGAGCACGACACGGTATGTGTGAGTGTGTGAGTGAGTGAAGGAGTCTCCACGCAAACGCATTTCTGGAGGTCCAGCTCTGCTTCTTGACGTGTTGGCTTATCAGATCCATTCGATCCTACGGGAACGCGTCTGTCAGTGACGGGGCGGAAGAGAAGCCCACCCTGGAAGGCCTTGTGGGTGGGTGGGGGGGGGATAGGTCATCCTCTCCTCCTCCTCCCTTGGCCACTCTCTCTTCCCTTGCAGGACATCTCCGCTGAGAACGCCGACCGGTTGCACGCCCTGTGCAAGACCGTGGTGGACGAGGGGCCCCGGGTCTTCGTGCCCCTTCCGGAAGAAAAGGAGAACCGGCACTTCCAGGAGGAGGTGCCAGTCTACGTGCCCAGATGGATGATGTTCCAGGAGCTCATGTTGGTCTTGCAGGCCAATCTGCAAGAAATCGTGGACAGGTGAGAGTCTCACCTGTTCCTCCGTCCAGTTGCATGTGGGGGGTGGGGGGTGGGGAAAGAATCACAACCCAGAGGAAGCAGAGATGGTGGGGCTTCTCCATCTGCCCTGGGCCCCCTCCCAGTCAGAAAGTTTAATCGAGGGCAGGAGTGGGCAGCTAGCTCTGGCAACTTTTCCCCCTGTGGACTTCAACTCCCAGAATTCCTGGACCAGCCATCCTGGAATTTGGAGTCCACAGGGGGTAAAGTTGCCGTAGTTGCTGGCTCCTGATCTTAGGCAAAGCAGTTGGACAAGTAAAGTGGTAACAGTTCCATGATGCTTTGGTATATTGGATTCTTCTGAGCTCCTGGTTTTTCAGAAGAAATCGTTATCCTTCGTACAGCAGCTCGGCTTGAGAAGGGAGGAAGAAATCGGTCAAGGGTCCGTGATGAGAACAGGGGAAGCCACAACAACGCTTAGGCCTCCTAATCCAGGGGTCTCCAACCTTGGCAACTTTAAGACTTGTGAACTTTAACTCCCAGAATTCTGGGAGTTGAAATCCACAAGTCTTAAAGTTGCCAAGGTTGGAGACCCCTGTCCTAATCAACCAGACTGTAGGAAGGGGTGCTGAAAAACTGCCTTGCCCTTCTCTCTTCCCTCGCCTTCCTCCTGCCTTCTGAAACCCCAACTTTCTCCTTTGCTTTCTCCTCCGAAGGTGGGCGGGCAGCAAAGGGCCCCTGGCCGCGGAGTTCTCCCCCAGCGAGGTGAAGACCCTCATCCGAGCCTTGTTCCAGAACACGGAGCGGAGGGCAGCTGCCTTGGCCGCCATCAAGTAGCGTCTGTCCCTCGGAAAGACCGTCCTGGCCCTGCCACACTCCCTGCAGCTGAGGCTGCTCCTTCCCCGGTCTCCCCTTCCCCTTCTTGGGGTTCTGCCTGGGCCCGATGCGTCCAGAGATTCCTGGAGCTGTTCCGTGATCATTCCGAAGCCCATCCAGTAGCCCACCGTCTCTGGACCTCAGGAAACGACTTTCCCAGCAGGACACGTGATCCACTGACTCGTCCTTCTGCCCAAAGAAGATCCCAGCTGGTCCAGATCTTGGACACGGCCCTGCTTCCTCCGTTTGGCCGAGCCCAGTTGGCTTGCTGGGCCTCTGGGCAGCGGCACCTCAAAAGCCGGGCGTGAAGAAACGGCATCTATGCAGCTTCTTCCCAAGGGAGCCTCTCTTCTCGCGCACCTTATCGCTTCTCTTTTGCAAGTGGCTTCTAAAGCACACCTGACTTGAAGTGGGGGGGAAAAAAATAAATCAACTTTCCAGCAGAAGCCTTTTCAAGGCTCTTAAAAGTGCCAAAGCGGCCTTGATTTTACCGGCCTCTTCCTTTACTCTCTGGTGTTGGGATGGGGAGGAGGAAGGTGGGGGGGAAGATTGTAGTGACTGGTTTTAAAAGAAGGGAAAAAGGGACGGGGGGTGGCTGGTCCTGCCCCCCACCCTCTACCCCCCATTGGCTGCCCCGCTTCCTGTTCCCCGAGCACCCCTGAGCCTTTTGTCATGGGAGAATCCTCTGGGCTTTCAGGAATTCTGCTCCCATGGAAGTCAGCCTTCACTGAACCAGCGTCTGGCATGGGGACTGCAGCAGCCTGGTTGGTCAAGCAACAAGGGTGAGGCTGGGGCTCCCTTACGTCCCCTTTCTTGATGCCCAGCACCTGCCCAGATGCCTCTAAGTGCATTTTCCTCCATGCCAGGTCTTCTCCCTGGTCAAATCCCTGCATATTGGCAGTTTGTAAACATTCTTGTCTTATTGGCGAGCATCTTTTTTCCCCCCCTATCCCTTCATGTGTACAATCTGAGGGCATCTCATAAAACCCTCCCCAGGTCCAGCATTTGAAAGGGCAAATCGTGCTTTGGGTGCGATGCCCCTCTCTGGTTTGAGTTTGTTTCGCATTTAAAATGGAAGTGCTGCCTGCACAGAATAAAAGCCACTCCCTGCCCTGATTAAAAGAAATGCTCAAATTATTATTATTATTATTTTTATTTTACTTTAGATTTATATACCGCCCTTCTCCCTAGGGACTCAGGGCGGTGTACAGCCAAGTAAAAACACGTAAATACATAATACATAGATTAAGAACAGATTAAAAGGAAATATCTCAATTTGGCCCAAAATTTAAAAAGACGAACGAATTTAAAATCATTTAAAAGGATTTGTTAGGCCAGCCCGGCTTGTTGAAAAAGGAAAGTTTTAAGGGAGCGGCGGAAATTAGGGGTGGGGGAAGTGCTTGGATTAACTATTTTGGGGGGGGGGGATATTTTGAGGATATGATTTCAGCCATGTAGCCTCTTGCATGCTCCTGTATTACCTTCAGAGGTGGATTAATTTGTTCCTTGTTTTCCAGCCTGCTTGCCCTCATGGATAAACCTGAGGAGTTGCTGTTTTAACCTTAGGATTTGGGCTTAATTGCTTTTGATCACCAATCTGCATCTTTCACTTACCGTGTTTTGTCCAACCTTGGCAACTTTAAGGCCTGTGGACATCCACTCCCAGGATTTCCTAGCCAACCACTCTGGCCGGGGGATTCTGGGAGACGAAGTCCACAGGTCTTAAAGTTGGCAAGGTTGCTGCTGACGAACCCCCCCTCCTCCTTTGTGCTCAGAGTTTTTTTTTTTTAATTTGATTTATATGCCGCCCTTCTCCGGAGACTCAGGGCGGCTTACAGTGCGTTAAGCAATAGCCTTCATCCTTTTGTATATTTATACAAAGTCAGCTTATTGCCCCCACAAACTGGGTCCTCATTTCACCTACCTTAGAAAGGATGGAAGGCTGAGTCAACCTTGAGCCTTGGAGAGATTCGAACCAGCAGAAATTGCAGGCAGCTGTGTTAATAACAGGGTGCACTAAACCCCTTCCACTTTGGTGTTTCCCACGCGGGCATCTTACGGAAGGAGTCCCAGAGAAAACCAGCTTTCAGAGCCCCCCTTTGCCTCTTCTCACCCCTCACCACCCTCCTTTCAGATTATGAACCATCTTGTTGGCCTTGCTAATCTCTTCCTCCTTCCTTAATTATCCTGAAACCCAGAGAAAATCCTGCTCTCTCACGCAGCTCTCTTTTTCATTTCCTCAAACGCTCCGTCCCACATTTATTCCTCCTGCCTCTGCCGCCCTGGGCGTGTTGTCCTGCCAATTAATCACCGGCCGTAGTCTGTGAGCTGTTGCAGTGGGCACAGCAGTTGTTAAGCGCAGGTAAAGTTTCGGAGAGCCCTCGGTCTTGCCACAGACTCCGGATTTCCTGGCGACGCCCCAGCAACTTAAACTCTACTAACCCAGCAAGTGTCTCGAAGGAGCAGGAGGAGAGGGCGGGCAGCTTGTCTTTTTGCAGGATGGCATCGATTTTGAGCTCAGCAGGGTCACCGCATGCCTGCGAGGTGAAATGGGACATTGCAAGGCCCTTGAAGATGAGACCGGAAGGCAACTTGTTCCCCTTGCAGCCGTTAATTGGGGGCACTGAGGCAGTCCCCGGGCAGGGATCTGGGGTCCCAGGGTTAATTGGCTGCCCTGGGCAGAGCCTGGAGGGTGGCCCCGTGTTGCTCCTGCTTAACTTCAGGCATTTGAAAGGTGTTAAGGGACCAAGTGGGGCGGTGGAGCTAAAGTACCAGCTGGAAAAAAAGTCTTCTCACTTGCCTTCTGCATGCTTCAGCCTTCTCCCTCTCCTCCCCAGTTGAACCCCAATTGAATCTTGCTGTACTCCTTGGATAAATTTGCTTGCTGTTTTCTACACTTCTTAAAATCCTGCTGCAATTGGGTGTCTCCAAGTCCTGTGGTCCGAGTGACAAACGGTGTTCTTATTTGCTGGACTGCTTTGGTGTGAAGCCATTTTATTTATTTATTTATTTTTATTTGATTGGTTTTTTATACCGCCCTTCTCCCACAGGACTCAGGGCGGTGAACAGCCGAGATAAAACATAGCATATAAAATTGAAAAAACAATTTAAAAGACATTAAATAATTTCGGCCCTCAATTTAAAACAACCCAGTTAAAACCAATTTCAAATTAAAACCGAAAGGATGGGATCAAGCCAGCCCAGCTAGATGAAATAGATGTGTTTTCAGGGCCCGACGAAAAGTCCGGAGGTCTTTTGATAACTGGCCCTTTTCTTCTCTGTTGTTGACTTTGCTGCTTCTTGAAGCATCTGCAAACAGTCACATCCTTGCACAGAGTTACTCCCAGGAACCCCAAAGTTGAACTTTCGCTGCCAACATGGAAACCTCCCCCCAAACTGGCGTCTTTTTTCAGAGAGTCTCACTTTAGAGTTGCGTGAACTTTGCTTGCATTTCATTCAGCAGCTGTTGCCCTTTCCTGAAATCTTAGAAGGGGCATGCTGGGTTCTTCCATGCTTAGAAGTTGCCAGTAGGACAATAACGGAAGCAGGACAGTTTTCCTGGCCCCGAGTTCTAGATTCTCCAGAGCTAATGGACAAATCCATCGTTCCTTCTTGATCACTAGTGCCTCTGGAAGGCAACCAGGCAGTGATTTCAATTCTTTCTGCAAGAAGCCTGCTGAATTGAAGGGAGTCCCTCTTGCAAGGGTGGGTTGCTTGATGAGACCCAGTTTTCCACTCAAGGTTTCATCTTGAGGGTCTCCAAACTTGGCAACTTGAAGACTTGTGGACTTCAACTCCCACAGCTTTGCTGGCTGAGGAATTCTGAGAGTTGAAGTCCACAAGTCTTAAAGTTGCCAAGTTTGGAGACCCCTGTCTTGGAGCCATCTTGCCAATTTTTGAGACTGAAGGGCTTGCTCCTTCCCTCTCTTGTAATTTGGTCTTGGGAAGGGCTTCTTCTGGTACTTTGATGGATGAAGAGCAAATCAAGATGCTGCAGCTTGTACTCCTCCTGCAATGGAGCCACTACTTAGAACAGAGGTCTCCAAACTTGGCAGCTTTAAGACTTGTGGACTTCAACTCCCAGACTGAAGTTGGCGTAGTTCTAAGTTGTCTAAGCCCAGAATTTGGAGTCTGGTGGCATTAGGTATTTTATTGCGGTTAGAGGAATGGAGGACTCTTCTCATTTTACTGGGTTATTGGAGAACTGTGGCTGCCCCACAGTTCTATTGACTGGACTTCTTGTGTTTGCTTTGGAATTTGTCCTGTTGTCTTTTTCTCTCTGTTTTGAATTCACGGGCAGTTTTTAAAAGTTTAATTTTCGACTCCTCTCAGCAGATGGCAGTACACAGCCAACTTTAGCTGATCTCGGGCTAATCTTGGCCAGGCAAAGAAAAATAAAGCTGTAAAGCTACTAAAACAACAACACATTTTTTGGGGGGGGGGGAAAGCAATGACAACACTCACAGCCTGCAATAAAATTGTCTTGGTCAACAAGAGACAAGCTTGCATCAAAATCATCTTGACCTTTTAGAGTAATGTCATGAAAATGGCCCTATCAGAGCCTTTGTTCTCGGGTTGTTAAACAATTACTTTCACTTTGGCAGTTTTGAATTATTGTGTTATTCCATCAGTGAAGTCCAGCCTTTAAGCACTGGGAAGGCAGTTCTGGGGGCCTTGGCATCTAGCCTTGGCATATCTGGAGGTTTCAGTTGGTGCCAACGTTAGTTTGGGGAGAGGGCTGAGAGTAGTTGATTTTCCTCTTTTGGCCCTCACTGATGATTGTCTTATTTCTAAAACCAAGATGCTGTGTATTTTCACTATCCTGATATGCAAAGGGATGGAAGGGAGAGGCTATAAATCTATAAAACTGTTCTGCTGTTGAGCCAGAACCGTAGGGAAAAGGCTTTGCCGGATAAGGAATGAATAAAAGCAAGGTGCTTTCAAAGTATCTGCAGAAGATAAGCAGACTGAAGACAATGGATGGGAAGAGGGTGGAAGATTCAGGTTACCATGAGAAGTTTTCAGACCACTTTCCCGAAGAGTCTGCTCAGGAAGTAGCCAACAGAGAGATTTATTAGGGTGGGGGAGATGAGAAGAGTTTTCAACAGACCCTTTTTTAGAATGATTAAATATTTAAAGCAGGGTATCTCCAACCTTGGCAACTTTTAAGACTTGTGGACTTCAGCTCCCAGAATTCCCCAGCCAGCCACGCATGCCTGGTTGGAGAATTCTGGGAGTTGAAGCCCCCAAGTCCTAAAGTTGCCAAGATTGGATATATACCCCTGTCCCAAAAGTGCCTTTTCAAAACGCAACTGGGCTTTCTTTGTTTTACTTTGAAGACATTTCGCTTCTCATTCAAGAAGCTTCTTCGGTTCTGACAGTCAGAACTGAAGAAGCTTCTTGGATGAGAAGCGAAACGTCTTCAAGGAAAAACAAAGGAGGTCCAGTTGCCTCTTGAAAAAAACACCTTTAGGACAACCATGATCGGGAGGACTGAGAATCTCTATAGACATTGCTTTAAACTCCCATCTCTTCCTTCCAGTTCAGTGCTATTAGAGTCAACCTCTTCCCACCCACCCACTTTCTCTTCATATTTCAGATTAGGACTACTGATTGCTGGCTTGTACTTGCTGTCCTCCTGCTGGAAACGGGGATGTGTTTGCAACATCTGTAAAAGCAATTTGGAAAGCTGTTATCCCTTGATGAGATTTCAGCACCAGTTTTGCTCTCTTGCTCGTTCACTTGAGGCTGTTCAGGCACAACAGAAATTGAATCCGTGAAATAACACATTGGCCATGGATGGTTGAGGAGTCGTCCAACATGGCTGGAAAAGCCCAATTAGGAGAAGGGTATCCCATCATTTCTTCAGGGGAAGGGGGTGGAGCGGCAGAGCTGAACCAGAGGGCCGAATTAATAAATGGGGACAACGGATCCCTCCATTGGGAGAATCTTAGGATTCCCGAGATTTTGGGATCCATGATCCAATATTTAAGAGGTGACACGATAGCAGTGTTCCAGTATCATAAGGGGCTGCCCCAAAGAAGAGGGGCTTGACTTGAAGCACCTGAAGGCAGGACAAGAAGTAACAGATGGAAATTTATCAAGAAGGGATCCAACCAGAACTAAAGATAAATATCCTGACAGAGCAATTAATGGCTTGCCTCCAGAAATTGTGGGTGCTCCATCACTGAAGGCTTTTAAGAAGAGCCTGGACCACCACTTGTCTGGAATAGTCTAGGGCAGAGATCTCCAGCCTTGGCAACTTTTAAGACTTGTGGACTTCAATTCTCAGAATTCCTCAGCCAGCTTTGTTGGTTGAGGAATTCTGGGAGTTGAAATCCACAGGTCTTAAAGTTGCCAAGGTTGGAGATGCCTGGTCTAGGGTCTCCTGCTTGAGTAGGAGGTTGGACTAGAAGACTTCCAAGGTCTCTTCCAACTCTTGTTATTCTGCCTTGGGATTCCATACCGTGCAAGGAATATATCAACAGAGAAAGCCAAAGAAGGCAGGTAGACCCTGAAGAAGATGGAGAGACAACATCAAAGACACACGACGACAACATCAATTAACAATGGTTGAGGCCACCACAAGAGCAAGGAGCAGAACATTGCATCGTTCAACCCACAAAAGCAAGCAAAAGAGGAGAAGGAGGAGAAGAAGAAGGACGAGGAGGGATCTCTCCAGAGTTTTTAATTTGCATTTTTCTTAAGGGCTTCTGGGCTGCATTAGCCATTGCAAGAGAGAGACCTTACTATGCTGGAGCTTAATCCCCTCCCCAGCTGCTGAGGGGGCAGAGAGGGGCAAATAGTGCCCACTGCTCTCTTCCTATGTGTAGGCACCGACTTACTCCTGCCCAACCCAAGAATGAGTTTAGATGTGTCTCACTTGGGTTAAACCATTGATTTCCCCTGCTACCCATGCTCTGTTCTGTTGCTGGAGAGCCTGGAAAAGGAGGAAGAGGTTTGGTTGCTTAGCAACCTTTGCCCCCTTCTGTCCACCTCCACCCCCACCCCCCCAATGTCGCTCCGAGGAACCTTTCCTGGGGTTTCTTGGCTCGGCTGACCTTTGGAGTTGAGGAACTCTTCTGGAAGTAAGCAACGCAAGCCGCCAGGCACCTTCTCCTCCTCCTTCATGAGCCCACTTTGATGGGAAGGCGATAACTATATTGATGGGGAATTCTGCCCTCTTCACATTCTTCTTCTTCCGAAAGGTCACGCCAAATTTCATCAGGGATTTTCTCTTCCCTCCTCCCCGACCAAGACACACATCGCCTTTCTCCAACCCTTGGTAGAAAGGAAGGAAACCCATTGAAAGGAAGAGCACCGTCGTGCTTGGTCTTTGGTGGGCTCACTCAATTTTTTTACTACCGGTTCCTGTGGGCGTGGCTTGGTGGGTGTGGCAGGGGAAGGATACTGCAAAATCTCCATTCCCACCACACTCGGGGACCAGCCAGAGGTGGCATTTGCCGGTTCTCTGAGCTAGTCAAAATTTCCGCTACCGGTTCTCCAAACTGCTCAAAATTTCCGCTACCAGTTCTCCAGAACCTGTCAGAACCTGCTGGATTTCACCCCTGGTCCCACCACCTCGTTCAACTCTGAAGGCAGGAAGAAATCACCACCTGGTTCCTGGATCAGATCTTCCCAAGGAGTGGATCCATAAATGACCTTGATTGCTCCTTGATTTATGATTCGTCTTGAGACGAGCGCAGGACCATTGCCAATGTTATTTCGGTCGTACCAAAGTGGACCCATAAACACACCAGAGCAGAAATGGTGGGTCTTTGTTTAAGGCCAGCCCCCAAATCAGCCATTGGCCCTGAAGGGGCAGTAAGCAGAGGCAAATGTTGGTTTTCTGTGTTCAGGCCCACCTTGGCCATGTTGATGCTATCATCTGTTCGAGGGGGTTGAATTGGCCCACCTGTTTCTTTTTATAGCTGCTAAAAATAAAAACCCTTTGCGCTGGATTGCAGATCGTACTTGAATTCCCAGAATCCCAAACAAAACATTTTCTGATTGTTTTAGTGATTACTCGGGGGGCTCTTTCCAAAAAAAAAAAAAAGGAACAGAAATGTGCAAACAAACACAACTTTGCCATAAAACTAAATCTGCAACGTGCAATAAACAATTACCAGAAAATGCCATCCTCATAATCCTTCTTGCTCAAAAAAACCAAAAACCCTAAACCTCCCACACTCCAAAATCAGGAATGTGCATGTTATTCTTGCTTCATTTCTTTCCCCATTTATACATGTTGTTCTTCTTAGACTTCTGGAATGTAACAACAGCATCCGAATCAATCTGAATTTTCAGTATTCTGTTTTGTTTTGTTTTCCTGGAGAAGCTTAGCTTTTATACAGAGAAGGGGGTTTGATTGCTTCTTGCAAATTGACTTAGGAGCAGTGGTGAAATCCAATTTTTTTTTACTATAGGTTCTGTGGGCGCGGCTTGGTGGGCGTGGTGTGGCTTGGTGGGCGTGGCGGGGAAGGATACTGCAAAATCTCCATTCCCATCCCACTCGGGGGCCAGCCAGAGATGGTATTTGCCGGTTCTCCGAACTGCTCAAAATTTCCGCTACCGGTTCTCCAGAACCTGTCAGAACCTGCTGGATTTCACCCCTGCACCCCATCCTCACTCACCCTGTCTCTATTGTGAGACAGTCGGCTGGGGAATTCTGGGAGTTGAAGTCCACCCCTTTTTTTTTTTTTTAAATTGATTTATATGTCACCCTTCTCCGGAGACTCAGGGCGGCTTACAATGCGTTAAGCTTTGTGAGTTCTTTAAGCTGCCAAGGTTCAGAAACACTGCTCTGGAATATGTGAGAAGCTGCCACTGGGAAAAACACCTTCAGAAGTTCCGGAAAGAGGTGCCCAGCTCATTTATCCCCTATTCTCCTCCATCTCTTCACCAAATAGTTGCTGTCTCTTTTTTCTTTTTTCCTCTTTTTTTTTGGTGTGGGGGCATAGAAGTAAGGTGGCTTCGGGGCAACGAATCACTTGCCCTCTGTCTCCATTTGCCGTGCGTTGCCTGGATGTAGTTTACTTAGAGGTTTATGAAAGCAATTTAGAAGAAGTTATTTCTTCCTGCAGATGTCCTAATGATCCATGGCAGTCATTACTTTCAAGAGCAGCATGTTCCCAAAGAGGAAGGCAGGCAGGCAGGAAGAGAAGTTTTCTGTCCTTCAGGGTCACCTCTGTCAGAGGGCTTCCTTGGTCTGATTTAATCGCCCAGCCTTCGAGGTTTCTCCAGGTGGGTTCACGTGAGCCGTTCCCACAGGTGCCTCTGCACGGCTTCGGTCCAGAAACCTGTTAACCCTGTGATGGGAGTGGAATGGATGAGGACAGCTCATCCAGCTGCAGGAAGGCGCTAGCAGGAACCTAGTTCCAGCATATAATGGAAGCTTAGATAGGCCATGATGGGATCGTATGAGTAGGGTCATCTTGGGGCAGTAGCTACAGGGAGGTGCCCACAGCAGGTCAAGAAACGATGGAGAGCAGAGATGCCCAGGGAAATGGCAAGCAACACTGCAGAACATTGCTATTGATTGCTGATAAACGGTAAACGGGAGCCTCTAAACACAGAACTCCCTCTAAATACTACATTTTACAATTACCAAGTCTCAGCATTTGGCCATTCGGAAAAGAGGCGCTGTTTAAACCAGGTTGCCTCTAAAGTCTTGACATCACACGACCCTCGGTGGGACTGCTGAGAAAGCTTTTGCTGGCAACGTGTGAGCCTCGTTCAAAGCTGCGTTTTCTGCCCCGAGATGTTTGACTTGGGGAAAGGAGAGAGGAGAAAGAGAAGAGAGAGAAGGAGAAGGAGAAGAGAAAGGAAGAGAGAGAGAGCTGGGAGATTCACTAAGAAAGAAACGAAGAAACAACTAGACTCACTAAGAAGTGAAGGCATCCCTCATGCAATAGTATTAAAACGTGGATTATGAAATATAAATGCCACGACTGAAGAAATGTTGGGGAAATGACTATCTGTGTCAATGGGTATTCTGCCGTTAACATTTAGATCTTAATGCCTTATTTTACTGCACCAAAGGAGTTGGATGTCAATGCCTTTTTTCCCCCTCTTTTTCCCTTGCTTTCCCCCAGAGGTGAAATCCAGCAAGTTCTGACAGCTTCTAGAGAATCGGTAGTGGAAATTTTGAGCAGTTCAGAGAACCAGCAAATACCACCTCTGGCTGTCCCCAGAGTGGGGTGGGAATGGGGATTTTGCAGTATCCTTCCCCTGCCACGCCCACCAAGCCACACCCACAGAACCGGTAGTAAAAAAATTTGGATTTCACCACTGCTTCCCCCCCACCATCCACTTCCCTTTCTCCTTTCCTAATTTCCCTAATATTTGCTTCTGTATTCCCTTTGGATGCCATATTATACATTAATCAAGCTATTTAAAGTCGTAACGTTTAGATAGGTTGCAGGAAAGCTGCTCTTTTTTCCTCTCGTTTCCTGTGATTTTCTTTACTTGAAATAAAAAACACCCAAGCCCAGTCTCCACCCCCCCCACACCCCCCGCTATTACAACCCCCCCCTCCCCGAGGCTGAAGTCTCTCCTTTGGTGAACAATATAATCTGATTTAGAAGGCAGCACCGACCGTTTTTCTACGGCATAAAAGGCATTGCTGAAAGTCCCATTATCCTGCTGCCTATATGAGAACACTGGCACTCTGCTCTGAAAAGCGATTTATCCATTTTCTGCTGTCCAATTCATTCTGTGAAATTGCATTTTTCATAAGCTGGTTAGACAGTTGATCAAATGGGGGAGGAAAAAAAAAAAAAAGGAAATCAGAAGAGGACGATTGGGTTAATGGGAGTGGGTGTACGCCTTCATAGGGACCATAACTTTACAGGCTACAATTGAGCCCAGGATTTCCGTCGGTGAGTGAGGCAGTTGTTAAGCGAGTTTTGCCCCATGTTGCGACCTTTTCTTGCCACGGTTGTTAAGTGAAACCCTGCAGTTGTTAAGTTAGTAAGAGGCCTGTTCAGCGAATCTGGCTTCCCCCATTGATTTTGCTGGTCAGGAAGCAACAAAAGGAGATTGCTCTGGGATACTGCCAAGTGTCATAAGTACGAGTCAGTTACCAAACGTCTGAATTTTAATCACGTGACCACACGGGGATGCTGTATTTGTTCTGGTTATTATCAGAGATCACGGGGGTAGAATTTTTGGAAGCCAGCTGGCACATTTCCTAGTTGCTGGCGATCGGCGGATAACGCAACTCGGTCTACCCTACGAGATTGCACTGATGATAGCAACTGTGGTCTCGGGGGGAGTCTCACCCCCAGAAGGTCAGTCAGCACCGTTTGTAAAAGACGAGCCACATTTCAGTTGCTGAACTTCCCCAAGTGCATCCTCTGGGAGTTCCTCTATGAGGCTATATTTTCACACATGCCCAGCTGCCTTTTATGAGAATGGATGTGAAAATGGGCATAGGGAAAGACGGAATGGAAAGGAGGGCAGGAGAAGCATAGAGGTTAGTCCCAACTTACCAGGATTGTATCCAGCACAAGCTCCTCTTAAACCATAGGTCAGGGGTATCAAAACTCACGTCGTCACGGCGTTGTCATGGGACGTCCTCTTCGCTAAACTGGGCGTGGGGATGGCCAGTGTGTGACGCATCTGGTCCGTGGGCCGGGAGTTTGACAGCCCTGCCATAGGTAGATGCCTACTCACAGGGGATGTGTTGTGGCCCCGCCCTCTGAGCCTATCTCATCGGAGGGAGAAAGCTCCGAACATGAGGAAGAGGAGTCAGCCAGGCCTCCCTCTCCAGGCCCCTCCCCTCTGGCACTGTCTCAGGTGCCGGCCGAGGGAGAGGAGATTAGCCAGGAGCCAGGTGTCTCGCATGAGAGCGAAGGAGAGCCGTCATTCCTGGATGCACGCCAACGAAGGCGTGATAAACGGTTGCAGCAGTTAAGGAGGCGTGCTAGGGATTAGAACTGAGTCACTGGACCACACCCCAGAGACTATATAAGAGAGGGTGGTGGCTGGTAAAACTCCGTGACGAACAAAAACGAACTTGGGCTAGTCACTTGAACAACGTCTGAAGCTGCCGAAAGGGATATTGTTTTGCTGGACTATTTGCAATGCGTATGTAATTTTATGTTATCTGTTGCAGTAAAAGCTCTTGGCAGATGGTGATTATATTGCTGCCAAGTTTGAGATAACGACTGTGTGCGTGCCAAGTACTTTCTTAACCCTCGGCTGGCTGTGTTTGTGTGTGTGTGTGTGGACGGGGACAGATCAGGATGCTACCCTGGAACAAGCCAGCATTCTGAACTGCCTTCTCCTTTACCGGTAGCGAAGTTAAGTGGAACCCACTACTGCTCTGGAACGATCTGTGAGGGATCTCACGAAGAACAATGGTTCGTTGAGGGCGCTTCCAAGAAAAGGTCAGCACACAAGGATGCAATCAAATTAAGTCTTTACTTAGAAGTAAAAGTAGAGTAAAATAAGTTCCCAGGCATGGAGGCATCCATGCCTGGATTGAGCCCATGGCTCAGTCCCATTGGAGAGTAGAACAAGAGCAGGGAAAGTGGGGAGCAGCCCCTGTGCAGGGATTCTTATAGCGTCCCTGGCCCCTCCCTTATCAATGTGTGTGAGGGGGCCGGAGGGCCATTAACTCTCCCCAGTGGGGCTGCAGGGGCTGGAGCCCCTTGACCCACCAGTGGGATCAAAGGTGCCTCTTTGCTCCCATCTGGTGGCCTTTGAAGAGACTGCCATGGCCGGCACACAAAACACCTAACACGATCATCTTCTTAAATTTCTGTATTTCCATTCTTCGATATTGTCGTGTCCTCTTGACAAAATTGCTTCTGAATAGTAAATTTGCTTGGATGGCTCCTTTGCTTGGTGGTAAATCTACTTTGCTTGTTCAGCGTAAATAAATCTGGGGGAAAAAAATAAGAAAAAAAAACTGTTCTAGGCCAGGTTGGGCAAGGAAGCGTCATCCAGAAGCGTCCCATTGACTTGAATTCCCATCTCAGAGAAGCTGTGAGGTTCCCATTGAAAATTAGACCGGGGCAGTTGTCTGTGGCTCGGCTCTGGAGATGTTCAACTTCAAAACAAATCATAGACTGAAGCAGTGGTGGGATTCAAATAATTTAACAACCGGTTCTCTGCCCTAATGACCGGCTGGGTGGGTGTGGCCATGGTGGGTGTGGCCAGGGAGTCTGAAGGGCAGCACAGCATCCTGCACCCCCATGGAAGCAAAGACAGGCCATGGGGGGGTGCATGCCCCCCATGTCCCATTTTGGGCCTAGTAGGCCTCCCTGCACTTACCTGGGAGCCAAAATGAGGCACGTGGGGACTCCTGGAAGGGGCGGGGAGGGGAGGGGCCAGCCTGCAATTTAACTACCGATTCGCCCGAACCGGCTGAATCCCATCACTGGACTGAAGGATGGAAGAAATGGTAGAGATGCTGTTTGTGGAGAACATCTTCTGGCAAGCCGCAATCCCATCTCCAACTCAAGTTGTGAGGAACCTCAACTGACTGGGAGAGCAACTTTGAAAGCTTCTTTAACCTAATACGCTGCACCGGCCTAGGAAAAATGCAGTTTGTATTGCCTTTAGGGGGGAGAAGGTCAGCTGCCTCCTTTCCTTTCCTTCCCTTCCCTTATTCATCCATTTACTTCCTTTCCTTTCTTCCTTTCCTTCCCTTCCTTTTTTCCTTTCCTTTCCTTTCCTTTCCGTTCCTTTCCTTTCCTTTCCTTTCCTTTCCTTCTCTTCTCTTTCCTTTCCTTTCCTTTCTTTCCCTTCCCTTCCCTTTCCTTATTCATCCATTTACTTTCTTTCCCTTCCTTTTTTCCTTTCCTTTCCTTCCCTTCCTTTTTTCCTTTCCTTTCCTTCTCCCTTTCTTTTTTTCCTTCCCTTCCCTTCCTTTTTTCCTTTCCTTTCCATTTCTTCTCCATTTCCTTCCCTTTCCTTCTCCCTTCCCTTCCTTTCCTTGTCCACATATCTTCAAGAAATGAGATCGAAAGTCACCGAGTTGGGTCTCCATTTTCACCCTGCTAAACAAGGGGGCACAAACCTTACCTTCACGATTCCCTCTTTCACTTGCCACCCTCAAGAAGGAGGACTTACAATTTTAATTTTGCTGGGTTGGCAGCAAAACTCTGAGTGTGAGTGTAGGACTTTCTGGAGCAGAGAAAAAAGAGATTTCTGAAAACGATCAACTTTCCGAGATTGCAGATAGCTACAGCCAAGGAGGAAGGCTTCGTATTTCATCTGCCGTAGATGAGTTTCTCAGATAATGAGATAATTCTTCACCCAAAGGAACCATTTATATTTTTTTCAATATGCGTGGCATGCATTCATCGTCTGTTGGAAAGACGATTGCCTGCCACACTTCAGTTCCATTCTGGGTTGTTGTTATTGTTGTTGTTTTTTGCCATCTGAAGTCCTGAGTGTGTCTGAACGACACTGATGGCTGCGTAGGACACAGCCGAGAAGTGTCACGTCAGGATAACAGCCATCCCGTTTATTTCCCCCGCTGGATCAATCCGTTTCCACATTGATTTTTCCAAATTGCCCATGATTGCAGAACAACATTATTATGTAAGCACCGGAAGTGAGAAAACAGAAGCCTCTTCCAAGGTTGAGCTTGACTTTCCATCATCCCCACCTCTCCTTTTCCCTGTGGAAGCAAAAACCTGCTCTGGGTGCCTGAAGAAACAGGACAGTTGCTGAGAGTTTTGCACCCCGATGTGTGAATTCTTGCAAGTTGGATCTGAAATGGAGAGTTAAAGGAGGAAGGCAGGAGGCTGAAAACTGCTTCTCCTATCTGGAAATTCAGATGATCTATTAATTTGGTTTGTTTGCCAAACCATCTCGCTTCGAGGGGACTCTTCGGAGTTGGGCCATGCCTTGTCCATCCAAGCAGGGGTTAAAAAAAATCAAGATGGCATCCACTACCATGCGATTGAATCAGGGGTGAAATCCAGCAGGTTCTGAAAGGTTCTGGAGAACCGGTAGAGGAAATTTTGAGCCGTTTGGAGAACCGGCAAATGCCACATCTAGCTGGCCCCAGAGTGGGGTGGGAATGGAGATTTTGCAATATCCTTCCCCCAGGAGTAGGGAGGGAATGGGGATTTTGCAGTATCCTTCTTCTGGAGTGGGGTGGGAATGGGGATTTTGCAGTATCCTCCTCCTGCCATGCCTACCAAGCCACACCCACCAAACCACACCACACCCACCAAGCCACACCCACAGAACCGGTAGTAAAAAAAAATTGGATTTCACCACTGGATTGAATCCTCCTTCCTCCTTTTCTTTTTTCTTTTCGTTTTAAAAACAAACTTTATTAGATTTAAAAAAAATAAAATTGTATAAAACATTCACAACCTTAAAATACAATCAACAATATCAACAAACAACAAACAAAGTATATATAATGTATATAAGTACACATATATACAAAAACTTATTTTCCCTTTTTTTTCCTTAATGACGGTGTATAATTATTACTTTTAATTTCTTACTAAATTTTGACTTTACCTTCTTTTCCATTGGTTTATCCACTCATACCAACTGTCCCATATCTCCTTCCTCCTTTTCTATTGTCTGGGATACACAGGTGGTCCTTGATTTAGGACTGCAATTGGGGCCAGTATTTATGCTGCAAAGCAAGTTGTTTTTAAATGAGCCCTGCCCGATTTTATGATTCTCTACTTCTTTTCATCTGATTATCTCTCCCTCCCCCCCCCCCATTGCATTATAGATATAAACTCTTAGAGTAAACTCTCCCTTCCAGGTGCCAAGAAACTCCCCAACTTCATACATTGCTTTCTCAAAGAAAGACGATTTGAGGTTACGGTTGAAAGATTATCTTTCGTTAAAAGCAAACTCTTAGCAACAGTTTGGGGCAGCCTGCCAGGAACTGGAACTCTCAACCCACAAAAGGGCAATTTTTTTTTTTCTGGGTAATCAGATTTTTGTTTTGTCATCATAATTGCAAATTTGGCTAATCTAACATCTCATTAGACGGGAATCAAAGGAAACAAAAGGAAACAAAATTGAATTGCCACTCCTGAGTCTTGACTGCCAAAGCACTGGAGATCTTTGTGTGTTTGTGTGTGTTTGTGCGTGTTTGTGCATGCATGCGTGTGTAGGGGGTTCTTTTCTTTTCCCTCTTCTTTCCTTGTCTGAGAGCTGGGAAGCCTGATAACAATAAACCAGAATAGCTGAAAGATGGAGGTGGCATGGCTGAAACAGTCTGCAAGAGGAGCGGTGGCATCTGTGCACCTTTGTAGAAAGTTACCCCTCACCTAGAAGAATGAAATATTTTGAGAAATAATATTAAAGAGGCAGAATATTATATTTCCCTGGATGAGAAATGGAGAAACGTGTTTTTTTAGAGGAAGAAAGCAGCCCCCAACTTTCTTAATAGCCCTCAGCAGATATCTACAAGACAAAAGACCTTCAGCTCCAGGATGATGGGATTAAGACAACCCTAACCCCCAGGACATAATAAAACCATTTAGCAGAAGTCACAGAGCTCACTACATTGCACAATCTCCTAAAGACATGGCATCACCCAGCAAACTTCAACCAAACCTGGGAGCTCAGACAAACATGACCCCATAGGAATCTGACAACAGCCAATAGAATACACATTCTTGCACAGGAACAGGAAGCTCAAGTTCAAAGCCCAAGCGAAGGTATAAATACCCCCCACTCTCAACGCCATGTAGGTCAGCTGCACCAGAACTACAAACATGTGCTTCTGCTTCATCAATAAATGGACCCTCTTTCCAATCAGCCTCCAGCCACCATTTTGTCTCCAGGGTCTTTCTCCTGGCTTGGAACTGAACCAGATGGATATTTTTCTCAACATCTTGAATTCAGGCATTGTGGACCTCCAATCCCATCAGCTCCAGCCAGCAAGGGGAGACGTTGTGCATGATGGGAATTGCCTGACCCCTAGCCCATTTCTCCTGGGAAATTCTCCTTGGCAGGAACTAGTTTTACTCGTTCGCTGGTTCACAGTCACTGTGCTTTACTGATGAATGGACTAAGGTTAAGGGGTAATTCTTGTAGGTCTTTCAAAATATTGTTCAACGCCCAAGGAGATACTTCAAATCAAACTACTTAAATGCAAATGTTCCTTTTCCCCAATCAAAAGTTAATATGGAGACAAATTGCCAAGCCAAACCATGCCAGAAAGAGTCTCCCATCTCCCGTGTCAATAGCTTGTATTCGTGATGATTACATTGGTGCCCCAAAGATGTCTCAATGCCACTCTTGGGATCAACAGCTGAACAGATCTACGGCAATCATATTCTGTTCATTGGTTGTGTAGAAACATCTCACTGGTGCAGGAATGGACTTGTGGGCTGATTTCGCCTGGCTGTTCTTACTCAGGTCTCTTCCTACATTCGTCTTGTAATGTACATTATTTCATGATCTTGGGAGGGGAGGGGTACCAGTTCCATGGCTGTTGAGGCCTGACACGTACAGCTGGTCTCGTTCTTATGGCACAGAACCTGCCCAGCTACTCCGAGGTGGCAACCAGGAATGAAAGAAGCTGTCAGGCCCTAATTAATTCATAAGCCTCGAGCCAAGTTTCAAAAGAAATCCAGTTATTTATTAGGAGCAACATGTTGGCACATACCCAAGTGGAGTCAGCTCTGCCCCATGTAATTTATGTCCCAATTATGATCCTGTTTACCCCCTCCTTCCAGAGTGTGTCATAAATCACATTCTCCAATGGAGCACTTTTGCGGGCTATAGAGACCACGCCTCTCCGGCTGGGTCTGGTAACCTAGGCCTTGAGAAGGTATGCGTGGAATGTGCTTCCAGTTGCTGCCATGTTGCTCCGTCAGTTTCCCCCCCTCCTGCCTACGGCAACTCGAGAGCAGGCCAAAAATGCTTTACGAGTTGACAGAAGCCATCTCTAGCCACCAACCTTCTTTCCTTGGGAGACCCTGCATTGTTCAGTGGGATTAAAACCCTTCAGGTTGCATAGAAACTTGTTCTACTTGAAGGCAACAAAGCTTCCGATGTTGGAAATAAGAGCTTTTTTTCTTTTTTCTTTTAAAAGAAAACCCAAATACTTTTGAAAATAAATGCAGCTAATATTAAACCAAAGGCTTTCTCTCTCTCTTCCAAAGCAAACATCTAACGCTTCAATGCAAATTGATTAAAAAAAAAACAAAAACGAGGCCACCGAGGTGGGGAATGAGAAAGTGCGAGCTGAGTCTCTCATTCGGCTTGTTCATCCTTCTTCCAGTGCAGAAGAAACGGTGAGCAGCAGGCTGCAAAATACACAGCGGGCAGCTATTGATACGAACTATCTTGCTTTGCAAATAATGCAAATGACTTTCAAACACCGATCTTGCAAAAGCTCCTTTGCGTTGGCCAAGGACTGGGGGGTATCTAACTCTGAAGCCGAAGAAAAAAAGATACCAGCCTATCTGGTATCAGCAGGAATTTGCTCGTAGCTTTTGAAGCAAAACCAATCCTGCTTGGCCGCTGATAAAATTCAAACCCGTATCCGTATTAAATTTTCACTTGCAAAATGATTCCATCGATCTGAGCAGATAATAACCTCTTAACAACAAGCCGGGCCTGACGTTGAATGTTGATCTGCCTTTCTTGTCACTCGGATGGCGTGGAAACTCTGCCAAGTCCAGACAAGGCGATCGATGGGTGTCCATCTTTGTCTGTTTCCTCTTCCTTTTGTTTTGCATTTGTCGGAGACGAGGAATGGCTGAGGGAGGGTGAGTCTCTGACAGAATCATTCTCGCAGCTATTAAATGAGCATTTTCTAGATTTTGTTGTGGGGGAACATGTCAATAAGGGCGATTTGATGTCAGGGAGGAAGGAACTGTGTTGTCAGAAGTATTAGAAAGGAGGAAATGATTCGCCCAGGAAAAGGAGATTGGAAATTTAAAACTTTCACCAAAGAGGACCTGAGTTTCGTAGTTAGCCAAGCTGGCTTCTGAATGGCACCCCTTTTCTGCCTATTCAGTTTTCTAAGGGTTTGGCATTTCCCCCCCCCCTCCAAAACGTCAGGTCTTTGGAAGGAAGTTCTCCAGTGCTGTCCCTGGTCTCTCTCCATGAAGAAACGTCTGTGGAGATTCTCCCTCCTCCAGGCCACGATTGCCCCAAAGCTGTTTTTCCAAAAGGCAAACAGACTCTCCTGGTGTTTGTCTTTGAAAACGTTTCACTTCTCATCCGAGAAGAACTGGAGAAGCTTCTTCAATGAGAAGCGAAACATTTTCAAGGGAAAAAAACCCTTGAACATATACCCTTATTCTTACAAACTCTTTTAGTTTGTACTTTTCAGAATCTTGATCCTTAATCCAGGAAGGAAGGAAGGAAGGAGAGGGAGCAAAGGGAAGGGAAGGGAAGGAGGGAAGGAAGGAAGGAGAGAGAGGGAAGGAAGGAAGGAAGGAAAGGAAGGAAGGAAGGAAGGAAGGAAAGAAGGAAAGAGAGGGAGTGAAGGGAAGGGAGGAAGGGAGGAAAGAAGGAAGGAGAGGGAGAGAGAGAGGGAGGGAAAGAAGGAAAGAAGGAAAGAAGAAAGGAGAGGGAGTGAAGGGAAGGGAAGGAAGGAAGGAGAGGGAAGGAAAGGAAGGGAAGGAAGGAAGGAGAGGGAGGGAGGGAAGGGAAGGAAGGAAGGCAGGAAAGAAGGAAAGAAGGAAGGAGAGGAAGGGAAGGGAAGGGAAGGGAGAAAGGAAGGAAGGAAGGAAGGAAGGAAGGAAGGAAGGAAGGAAGGAAGGAAGGCAAAGTAACAATTCCTCTATCCTTTTGTATGCTCAGATTTAAAACCAGGTTTGGAAATGTCAAGTATTCAATTTCAGACCATTGCAAATGCCCAGAAGAGTCACCGTTATCTCGTAAATTGGAGAAAATGAGCTGCTGTTGGCAGCTTTCGACAAGATTTTCACAAGGCTGCATTTGCAGAATGCGGAACGCTCTCCCAGGTGCTTATTCAGAATAACGCTTATGAAGTGGCCTTTGGCGGCACTAAATTTCTGAAGCCATCTGCAAAGTTGATTTTAATACATGCTATATATACATATGTAAAAGACGCGATCTCTAACAAAAAGGGGATTTCGGTTCACCAAAGAACTTCTGCAAGGCTCGTAAGACCTAATTGCAAATGCATGAGCCCCACATCTCATGTTTTCCAGCATTTCTCCACACGACCGGCTGAATACCTTTAAAACAAGAGCTCCTGCCCACTCACATCAACCTGAGAGGAATAAATTCCAGCCCCAGGACTCCAAAACTATATGATAAATATTGGATTTGCCTCATCCTCTTTTAGCATAATCCAAACTGGAGGTGGAGGTGTCCACCGGAGCTGTTGACAGGATGCCAAGCGTTCGACATCATGTGTCTGTGGAAAGATTTCGCAACATTAGTGTGGGATTAATTATCCTCATCCCAGGATTAGCCTCTTCTAAAGCAGCCAGCTCTCTGTTTTCTCTCCATCCCTCCGCATCCCCCGCCACTGACCTTCCCGTGTACCGTCAATGCCTGATTATTCCCTTTTCTGATTCTTCAAAGCTTCAGCCAATTATTGGTTTACAGGGGACAGTTCCCCTCATTGCTTAAGGATAATGCTCCCCAACTTCTCTGGCATCAGGGACTGGTTTCATGGGAGATAAATTTTCCACCGGGGGGGGGGGAGATGGGGATAGTTTTGTGCGCAACCACATCCCACACATGTGCCGATGAAGCCTTGCTGCTTGTGGGGCCCGATTCCTAACAGGCCACAGACCGGTACTGGACCCAGCTTAAGGAGGCTTCAAAATCTAGGAGACAGAATGGAAAAATATATCTTGATCAATCCTGACAGCTTGCTCAGTCCTTACAATAGCAACAACACAACAACATCAATAATATAGACATGACCGAGTTGCTAAATCCACTGGTCATTATGTAAAAAATACGACTTACCTGTATCCAAAAAGTCATGGGAACATAAAGTGGGAAAAGTTATAGAAAAAGAGAAGGTGAAGATCTTGTGGGACTTTCGAATACAGTCAGATCATCACTTGGAACACAACTCGCCAGATATCACAGTTTTCAAAAACCGAAACGTACAATTTATTGACATCGCGGTACCAGGAGATGCCAGAGTCAAAGAAAAAAAAACTGGAAAAAATAATGAAATATCATGACCTGGCCATCGAAACTATACGGCTATGGATGAAACATGTAACTGTGATACCCATTGTCATCCGGGTACTTGGGACCATGTCCAAGAATTTTGTAAGATACATCAACAAATTGCAGCTTCCTGCAATAACACCAGCAGAACTGCAAAAAAAACTGTGCTACTTGGAACATCGTACATCTTAAGAAGGTACTTGGTTGATCCCTAGGACGCTGGCAGCAACCCGTATCAACCATTAGCACCAGTCAATGGTATTTCTGATGCATTTTTGAATGTTCAGTTGACTGAGTTTTATGTTTAATGAATAAAAGTAATAATAATAATAATAATAATAATAATAATAATAACAACAACAACAACAACAACAACAATAATAATAATAATAATAATAATTCAACGTTACCACCAACAGCAAATGCCGCCTCTGCAATGAGAAAGATGAGACAGTCGACCACCTGATCAGTGGGTGCAGCAAAATTTCACAAACTGACTACCTACAATGCCATGACCATGTTGCTAAGATCATTCACTGGAAATTGTGCCAGAAGTTTGGATTTGAGTACAGCAAAAACCACTGGGAACATCAGGTTGAGAAAGTTTTAGAGAATGAGAAACTCAAGATCTTGTGGGACTTTAGGATTCAGACTGACAGGCACTTGGTCCACAACCCACCTGACATAACAAGAGTTGAAAAGAAAAAAGAGTGGTTCATTGATATTGCAATACCTGGTGATGCATGGATTGAAGATTAGCAGCAAGAAAAAATCACAAAGTATCGGGACTTGCAAATTGAAGTTGAGCGACTGTGGAAAAAGAAATCGTGTGTTGTCCCGATTGTAATTGGAGCCCTCGGAGCAATACCCAAAGGGCTACCCCGCTACTTAGAAATTCTAAATTTGCCGGACGTGAACATTTTGACTCTCCAAAAAACCACCTTACTCGGAACAGCTTACATCCTCCGACGATACCTTAACAGTTCCTAGGTCCTTGGTTAGGACTCGAGCTGCTGAGCTATTAACCAGCCTCAAAGGCTGTGAATCTCACTAAAGATTAACCAATAAATAATAATAATAATAATGAGATAACTGATGATTTGTGCCCTGCACTCCCAAACAAGATGCCCCTTGAAGTAGATCCATCTCTTTGGAAGGAGAGGTCAGAGAAACGAGGTCGTCTGAGAAGAAACCCAATGAATTATTTCCATCCAGTTTGGGGGGTGGGGGGAGAGAAAGCTTTTTTGGAACTGTTATCAGTTTGAAGTTGAGATATGGGTTCACAGCTTAGCAAGTGAAAATAAGGCCTTATTTTCTTACATTTTCAGAGACGGATGGGAGAAGCGGAGCCTTCTAAATTTACTGCAGTTGGGGCTTTTTAATGCTGGTGCTTTCACAAATCCTCCCTCCAAGGAGAGAGAAGGTCATGTCCAGTAAATTCATTCTCCATTAGCAGGTATAAAATCTACATGATGTGATTCATAGCAGGACAACAATGAGAGAGTTTGATGAAATATCTTCCTTGTATTTTCTCTGCTGCTTGGCTGCAGCACGCTTTTCACTCCTTTCCCCATTATATATCCAAGGAAGAAAATTTGGGTTATGTTAACTTTTCAAGAGAGAGAGAAAGAGAAAGCTGTCAAAACAGATTCTTGCTGGCTTCTGTTTTAGGTGAGAACCTGCCTGTGATGCTGGCGAGGAGTTATTCGCTGGAGTTAATGAAATGCTTGGGTTTGAGTCATTTAAAGTGTGAAAAAGAATGCTTCAAGGTAACAGGGAACATAATTACAAACCAGCCTCTTGCTTTTTCTTATTTATGTTGGTTATGGAGGATGCTTCAACTTCTGGCATCGCTTAGATAGAGCAACGTTTCTCATCCTTGGCCCTGTTGTGGCCCATACGCAGCCTGTGCGGCTGGTGGCTGATTCGGACAATGAGGAGGCTGGAGAAGATGTGGTGCCAGAGGCGGGGATTCAGCCAGGGCCTTCAGAACCCCCAGAAGCTCCCATAAGTGAAGAAGAAGAAGTGGAGGAGCCTCTTCTCGATGCACGGGCGCGCAGAGCTGCCAAAAGGCAGGACTGACTCCTTAGGAGGAGGTCTCCTCGAGAGTAAGGCTTGGGGCTAATTGGCCACTCCCTTAGCCTATTTAAGGAGGAACGCTGACTGAAGCAATTTGCAAGGAACAACTTCGTTCACTCTCCTTCGCGTCTTGATCTTAATTCTCTGCAAATTGCTTTTGGGCTTTCTGCCAATCATAGTAAGATTAAGATTATTTATTCTTTGGATTTTTGTAGGCTGTTAAGAAAGTTAATTAACAGCCTTTGTTTGAAAAAAAAAACTTAATTTAGTAAACTAAGGTTTGTACAGACTTTATGTGTGCTGCGTTCTTTGGGTCCATAGCTAGGGCAGAACAGGCCCCTTGAAGGTACCTTATGCCACCAGACTCGAAATTTTGGGTTTAGACAATTTAGAACTTCGCCGTCTTCAGTCTAAGCATAGTACATAAAATCATCTGCTACAATGTCCTACCAGCCAATGAATTCTTCAGCTTCAACCAAAACAATACAAGAGCACACAATAGATACAAACTCATGGTAAACCGATCCAAACTAGACTGCAGAAAATACGACTTCACCAACAAAGTGGTCAATGCCTGGAATGCATTACCTGACTCTGTGGTTTCTTCCCCAAATCCCCAAAACTTTAACCTTAGACTGTCTACTGTAGACCTCACCCCATTCCTCTGGGTTAGCATTCCCAGAGACCCTGACTGGACATTGGTTAGGCCAACTAAGAAAACTGCAGAACAATAAGAGTTGGGAGGGACCTTGGAGCAGTGGTGAAATCCAATTTTTTTTACTACCGGTTCTGTGGGCGTGGTTTGGTGGGCGTGGTTTGGTGGGCGTGGTGTGATGTGGTGTGGTGTGGTGTGGCTTGGTGGGTGTGGCTTGGTGGGTGTGGCAGGGGAATGATACTGCAAAATCTCCATTCCCACCCCACTTCAGGGAGAAGGATACTGCAAAAACTCCATTCCCACCCCACTCTGGGGCCAGCCAGAGGTTCTCTGAACTACTCAAAATTTCTGCTACCGGTTCTCCAAACTGCTCAAAATTTCCACTACCGGTTCTCCAGAACCTGTCAGAACTTGCTGGATTTCACCCCTGCCTTGGAGATCTTCTAGTCCAACTCCCTGCTCAACCAGGAAACCCTAATACCATTTCACACAAGTGATTATCCAATCTCTTCTTAAAAACTTCTAGTATTGGAGCACCCACAACGTCCAGAGGCAAGTCGTTCCACTGGTTAATTACTCTCACTGTGAGGAAATTTCTCCTTAGTTCTAGGTTGCTCCTCTCCTTGATTAGTTTTGTTGGAATTCATTGTTGGAATGTATTTCTATGCAACAACTACAGTAGTATTCAGCCAGTAGATGGCAATGTTTACAAGTTTGGATCCATGGAGTATATATGTATACATAGAGTATACATATATACTCTATGCTCTTTTGTTCTAAGTAGAGTTTCCTGTTTCCTGTTACAGTTTTATAGTTGAGCAGTAAAGCACATGGTGATTGTGCTCTTTGTTTGCCCTGTGGTGCTATAAATATATAAACAGAATTTCTAACACGTTTCCACCCATTGCTTCATGTCCTGCCTTCAGGTGTTTTGACCGACTGTTCTTTGTGGCTGCTCCTTAGATGTTGGAACATTGCTATCATGTCCGTACCTGTGCAGAAAAGTACCTATGATGTACTTCCTAACCTGGCTCTCTGTCTTGGGAAAAATCCTATTTATTTAGTTATTAAATGTACATGCCACCCACCGCAAGGTGCCTCTGAGCTACTCAAGACCCCGGGGATTTGAAGTTTAGCTTGCCTGATGGGCATCAGGTTGGGTAATGCCCTGTGATATTCCTTGCCTCCCCTTTCCTAAAGGAAAAACAGACCTCCGGTATAAGACAAGACATCCGATGAAATAACATTTTGTTCACTCGGTAGCTTTAGATGTATTTCCCAGTTAACTTGTTTGAGTTTTGTCTTGGCAGATGGTGTGATCTCCTTTGGGATGTATCTCACTATTTCTTTGGAAACTCCACAACTCACTTTTTTTTAAAAGTCCCTCCAGATAAAAGAAGTTGGAAATATGAAGAAGAAAAGAAAGAAGGCAGCATGCCGTCAAGAGGGTATTCTTCTCCCTGAGTTGCTGTGAAAGCACTCTTTAATTTTTCTTCTTCTTCTTTTTATAAAGCTGAATATAGCAGTGGTGGAAGCCGATGCGCTTTTTTTGATTCTTATAAAGGAGAATATTTGTAGCTCGGGGTTGAAATGAGGGGTCATTTGGTGCTCTCTGAGCTTGGTTGTTTTCTTGCAGACATTTTATGAGCCAACTAGGTAATACCAGTGTTAGAAAGGAGCGGGCTTTGCTCTCTGTACCACCCCCTTATAGCACTGATGATGTTATCTAGTAGGGTCATTAAAAGTCTGCAAGAAGACAAAGTCAGAGAGCACCAAGGCCTTTTTTTTATTGAAAAGTTTTACAAAAAAGACCCCCCCCCCAAAAAATTCCCCCCACCCTTTTTCCCTCCCCCCCACCACCCCCACCCCTTCCCCCCATCCCCCCTCCCCCCAGACTTCCCAGAGCAAAATACAGGGTATTTCAATTAACAATCATAAGCTAAATTAACCTAACTACCCTTAAACTACCAAATCCCCCCCTGAAACCTTAACTCCACTATAGATAACATAATACTTCTAAAATTTAACATTCATTCATAAGCTATTTGATATTTTCTTGTCTGATATTTATTTTGAATATAATCAATCCATCTTCTCCATTCCAATATGTATCTTTCTTGTATATAGTCCTTCAGATACGCTGAGATTTTCGCCATTTCCGCTAAATTAGCTACTTTCAGTGTCCACTCTTCAATAGTAGGCAAAGAGTCCTTCTTCCAGTATTGCGCTACCAACAGCCTAGCTGCTGATATTAAATTTAAAATCAATTTAGTCTCTAATGCTGTACAATCCGTAGTTATACCCAACAAAAACAATTGCGGAGTAAATTTCAACCTTTTAGCACCAAGGCTTTTTAAACTGCTAGGTGGAGGGTCCCTGCCAAGAGTTTGGCTTTGCATAGGGAGTTGCTGGAGATGAAGGAGTTTGGGAGCAGCAGAACTTCCTCAGATGAGACAGTCCCATATCGTAGGACCTCCCAAGGCTTCAGGATATTCAGAATGCACAATGCCCTTTGCTGTCACCCAAAATTGTGGTATGGGGTTTGTTCCCCTTCCCTTCAACACTCTTAATCTGTACCCCTGTCTCTGGAATTGCTCAACTGAAATACTTAAGGAGGGTATGCATTATCCAGGATATTATAATGTTTTTATCTGCATGCAGTAGAAAGACCCCCTCCCCCATAGTTAATGGTTGAATGTTATCTGTGAACCAAGCTAGTGATGAGATCCTTGGGTGACAAAAGTACATCCATTCAAAAAGGGGTTAATTTGGAAACACAATTGGGATCGGAAGTCTTTGCGAGCGCCAAAGATCCATTTTGCTTGCTTCTCATCTGTTGAAAAAGGGACACAGACACTTCAAACGTTCGGTTGCCAAATTTCAGAATTAATATCTGCGAGATGGCGAGAGGTATATTGGAGGACAAAAAATGTCAAAATGGCAGCCGCGAGAATGCAATCAAAGTTTTTTTTTTTAATTTGATTTATATGCCGCCCTTCTCCAGAGACTCAGGGCGGCTTACAATGCATTAAGCAATAGCCTTCATACTTTTGTATATTTATACAAAGTCAGCTTATTGCCCCCACAAACTGGGTCCTCATTTCACCTCCCTTAGAAAGGATGGAAGGCTGAGTCAACCTTGAGCCTTGGAGAGATTCGAACCAGCAGTGATGCCTGTTTTTTTTTTTTAATGGGCATGGATGGTGTCCTCCATTCTGAATTTTTTGCAACACCCTGCCTACACCCTGCAGAGTGGGATACCCGGAGGAGAACAGTTTTGTCCCACGTTCTGAAAAACCTGTGAGTATTTGTTGGCTTAATTACAGTATTTTAATTCTCTCACAGTATGCAATTTGACACCAGACGAATTCTTTTCCTACTGCAAATGCAATTAAATCAGCTCCTTGTTTCTGTGCTTATTCCGACTCTTGAAACTCCTGACCCTTGCAGTGCCAGCCAAATCAGAAACGTCTAGTGGAAAAAGCTCGGTGAATTAAATCAGAAAAGAGAGCTGAGATTTAGCTTGCTAAAAAAAAAAAAAAAATACCCTCCACGCCCTACAGTTTCTGTTTCTCTCCTGTCCAACAAATCCTCCCACAGCATCAGTGCTCTGTGTTATTAGCATGGGCCAATTAATCCTGCTGTATCCATAAACTAATCAGCAGCGGTTAGAAGCCTATTATTAAAATGCGCATTCCCACCTAAGCTACTCCAGAATAACAGCCGCAGCACAATAAGGCATCCTGTATGCAAATGTAATCAAGAGACTGTAAGCAGTGACATCGTTTTGCCTAATTGCAAAGCAGGGATTTGGGGGCTGAGACAATGTAAGGCTTAGCGTGGCAGGTGATATTTAATACACATCCCACCGTCCCTCTTCCCTCCTTGCTGGTGCTTTATTGAATTATGGGGAGGGCAGGGTTTTTTTGGGAGGGAGGTGGGAGGGAGAACAATCTGCAAGGTTTAGGGCGGGTGTCAGCAACCTGCGGCTCTGGGAGCTGCATGCGGCTCTTTGGGCCACTTGACACTCCCTGTTGAGTGATCCCACCACTGCTGGCCCCACCCCTCGCCCTCCCCTCCCAGTCATTCCTCGCCTGGCCTGAGAAGGTAAGGGCGACGGCGGAGGGATGGAGAAGCAATCAGGGCAGAGACAGAGAGACATAGAGAGATACAGAGAGAGGGAGGGAGGGAGGGAGGGAAGGAGGGGGGAGAGAGAGAGATGTCAAAAGGGTTTTGTGGTTCCCGGTGTTTTTTAACAACTGGTTCTCTGCCCTAATGACCAGCTGGGTAGGCATGGCTAGGGGGGGTGTCATGTGACTGATGGAAGTGAATGATGTCGAGTTGGCCATGCCCACTCAGGTTTTGTGGCTCCCGGTGTTTTCTTTTCTGTGGGAAACGGATCCAAATGGCTCTTTGAGTGTGTCACTGCGTTCTTTTATTTACCAGCTGAGCTCTCATTTCTGGACTATCAGACTTTCCGTAGCTTGCCAAGAATCCTTATCAGTAAGCTAAACTGCGCATGTCTCTCCACCCACATTCCTTCTTCGCACACTTTTCTTTCTTCTCTTGCCAAGAGACGTCGGGCTTCTGAGAAGTAACCGATAAGAACTTTTGCAAAAACGTAACAATTAATTTTTTTAGATAGTTAGATGTTTTATTTTCTTTATAACAAATAAATGAGTTTTCTTAGACGATATATCTTCTAAGATATATGTTTTCTTAAAGTAGGTTTGTTTTCTTAAAGTATGCTGGCAAGGAAAGGTCTCGATCTGCCCCTCTTAATCAAGGTGCAATTATCCCAAAAGCAGAATGGGATTAATCAGCGTCCTGACAGAGTGTTTAAGGTTGCAGACTCCTGGTTTAGGGGGATTCAGCCCCTAAAGCGTATAGAAGATGAAAGTTATTAGTTTTCCCATGTGTTTGATGCAGGAAGCAGGCACCAATTGTAGCATGCATCCTGAAAGAGGATGAACATCGTTTTGAAACATGAAAATGTGCTCTTCCCTCGCTAGACCAGAACATCAGCCCCAGCACACCTGGTCCCTTGATGGCCCATGGAACACTTTTCCCAGATCCAGATTCCATCCTTCTCAAATGACATTCCGAGCAGACACTTAGGATGGGGAAGCTTCCCTTCTCCAGGCTCTATAGCACTTGTGCAAAATAAATAAATAAATAAAAATGCATTGGGATTCCAGCGTCGTATCTTGTACGTGTTAGATTTATTTACTGAGACATTGACAAGGTAAGACGGGGGAGAAAAAAAATGAGAATGCAATATTACTTGTGAGCAGAAGGCTGGCTATCATTCTCCAGCTATTGATCCCATCAGCTTTATAGATTCTGAAGCATGAGTAATGGGTTTGCGAAAAACTCTCTGTGAAATGTCACAGAGCATCTTTGAAATGGGCACATCCTGGATGGGGGGTGGGGCACCAGGCCAGGTTGTAAATTGAGGGCCCTCTCGGAGAGGAAATGGCTTTGCAAAGCAGTGTCAACAGCCTCCTTTTGAAGCCAGCCTCTCTCAAGATTCAGGCACTTCAGAATCTCAGCATCGCCAGAAATCAACACCCAGGTGAGCAGAGTTTAACAGCAAGATTAATATTAGACCCACAATCTGGCAGTAAACAACACCCCAATCAATGAACTGCCATCTCAGGCAAACAAGGTAACAGTAAACAACAGCCTAATAAAGGAACCACCAAGAACTCTCCAACCAACACTGACAGGACAAGCCATTAATAAATAAACAGAGAGCAAACCTTACTCCCTGCTAACACTGATGAAGTTACCTAATTGGGTCATGAAACGTCTGCAAGAAAACAGCCAAGCTTGGAGAGCATCAAGGACCTTGCAGTTCTCCTCCTCCTCCTCCTCCTCCTCCTCCTCCTCACAAACCCCACCCCTTCTAGCATTGATGATGTTACCTAGTTGGGTCATGAAATGTCTACAAGAAAACAACCAAGCTCAGAGAGTACTGAGGACCCCACACAAAACAACTTGTCTAGGAGCAGGGAAAAGAACCCTTAATGTCGAGCTGAGTACCTAACAGGTTGGCAGGATTGGACCTGCAGCTGGAATAGGCTTGTGGAATAAGCTGAACCAACATTGCAAGATAAAATAGCTGGCTGGAGCTTGAGCCGAACCACCTGAAGGGAAGAGACAGGAATGTTTATTCTTTGTTTTTTTTAAAAAAAATTAAAATTTATTTTTTATTAGACTTTTATTAGTTAAAAAATACAAACAAATATAAATACAACAATACAACATACAAAACAAACAAACATCAATCAGTCTTACGGCTTGCTCTTAAAGTTGTTACATCGGTAGACTATTTTTCCCTTATTTATCTGTATGTCTGTATATTTACGTATTTACATGTGAGGCATTAATGTACATTCCATCCTTAAATTGTTACACTCCTTAATTGGTACTCAAAAATTTTTCTCAAAATTGACCTTATTCTTTAGTGTCCCTACGAATGTATTTCTAACTTTTTCTCCAACCAGTTATACCATTTTTGCCATGCTAAGTAGTACTCCGTGTCATCTTTCTCCTTTTGTAAGTTTGTCCATTTCTGCACATTCTGTGATTTTAGTGATTATTTTGTTTTCTGTCGGTATGTATTCATGTTTCCATGTCTATTCTTTGAAGACCCCAAGAGAGGACAGATGGAGAATGTTATGCACGTAACAGAAGAAAAGGCGAGCACAGTTTGGGAATCAGTAGCTGGTAGCCAATTTCGAAGTTTAGGGCTCAGACGTCTTAGTAGGAGATTTTCTATTGAATTTCAATCTGATTGTTCCTCCGTACCTCACATTCAGAAAAGATCTCCAGCACAGATCTTCCTCGGATCTTTTCAGACTCTCGTATTTGCAGTGTAATCTTTCCAATAATATCTGCTTTTGCTTTTCTCTCATTGAGATAATCAGGAGGCGAACCGTTGCGACTTATGATCTGGGCTGGAAGGTGGAACTCTGGCCGACTGTATTTTCTTCCATCTAACATCATCACAAACATTGATGCATTCCGATCTGTTGCGTCTGTTCCTATTGTGGCTGGATTTGCCTCTTTCTGCTCTTCTTGCCAGCTGTTCACCTGTGCTTTCCCAGATGTTCAGGAAACGTGCAGGTTTTCACTTACCAAAGCATAAATCGAGGAGAACATTTCAGTATGAAAAGCACCAGGAAAGCCAGCCTCGAGAAAAGGCAGAAGTGAGCAAGTGAAAGTAGAGAACTGATCCCCAAAGATCTAATCCTGTGAGCTGAGTTGGTGAGGTTTCTGGTCAGTGGTCGCTTCCGGTTGTTCCAGTTGTTCTGGCACGACAAATCCAAGAAACCTGAAGCCAGCATGGGAGAAAAACAGGGCTTTTCATTTTGTATTTTCAGTGTGGCATTTAGTTTCCTCTTGCCGTTTCCAATGTACAGTTATTGTGAGATGTCTTGAGCAAAATTGAGTAATGGAGCGGTGATACAGGAAATAAAACAGAGAAATTATGGGAGGAACTAAAAACAGATCAAAACAAATGAATGTACAGAAATGAGTTTTCTGCAAAGCTCCTCTTTCTTGATTATGTCACCAGACTTGAATTTCTGGGCTAAGAAAACTTAGAACTACACCGCCTTCGGTATGACTTAAGCATAGCTCATAAAATTATCTGCTACAGTGTCCTATTTACTAAGTCTGCACTACTATTAATCTTCTCATCGTTCCCACCACCTATCTCCTTCCACTTATGACTGTATGACTATAATTCTGTTGCTTGTATCCTTACGATTTATGTTGATGTTGTTTCCTGATTGCTTATTTGTACCTTATGACTATCATTAAGTGTTGTACCTTATGATTCTTGATGAACGTATCTTTTCTTTTATGTACACCGAGAGCGTATGCACCAAAGACAAATTCCTTGTGTGTCTAATAACACTTGGCCAATAAAAAATTCTATTCTATTCTATTCTATTCTATTCTATTCTATTCTATTCTATTCTATTCTATTCTATTCTATTCTATTCTATTCTACTTGTCAATGACTACTTCAGCTTCAACCACAACAACACATGAGCACACAATAGATACAAACTTCAAGGGAACTGCTCCAAACTCGATTGCACAAAATATGACTTCAGCAACAGAGTGGTCAATGCCTGGAATGCACTACCTGACTCTGTGGTTTCTTCCCCAAACCCCAAAAACTTTAACCTTAGACTGTCTACTGTTGACCTCACCCCATTCCTAAGAGGTCTGTAAGGGGCATGCATAGGTGCACCAGTGTGCCTATCATCCCTGTCCTAATATTTCCTCTATTTGTATCTATTTTATGTATCCAATCCATGTTTATACTTATTACCTAATAGGTTCTTGACAAATAAATAAATAAAAATAAATAAAAGTTGACAAGAGGTTTCTGTAGTGGAAATTGGAAACACGATTCCCCATAACTTGGACCCATGCTGGCATTCTTAGGGTAGTGCAATGACAATCAGCCAAAAAGCAATCAACACATTTGTACACACAAAGGCAAACTGGTTGCTTCACATGCAAATAACCCATGATTACGAATGTGATTTATTTATTTTTTTGCCTTTTCTATTAATGTCTTCTGAAAAAAAAAAAAGCAGTGACACAAAATATATCCACATAGATGCAGAAATAGGTGCAATCCTAGCCCTAATCCCATTGAGCTCAATGGGATTCCATCACTTTGGGGAAGAGAGAATAGGGAGCTGAGAGAAGATTTGTAGGAAAATCGGAGTGGTAGCACCCAAAGAGCATAAGCGGATCAGGCCACATGCTGCTAAGGAACATGCATTGGTTCAGGATGCTGAAAGTAACAGCCTGAAATTGGGAAAATGTTCCATCTGTATCTCTAATTCTTCTGTCCACCAAGTACTTTCTTTCTTTTCTTCCTGGAGGAAGAGAATCTTTTTCATGTCCAAATGCTTGACTTGATCTGGATCAATTAAAAAAAACAAAACATGAATTGTCTATGATCCATATTTCTCTCTACTCAAGATACAATCCCCCCCTTTTTTTTGTGGTGGGGAGAAGCCTTATTCTTTTTTAAGCACAGTGTCTTAGACTGTTGGATCTACTCGAGGTAGGAAGATCTCTTCTGTAGGACTGGATTGTTCTTTTGCAGAAGAATACACACACCCTAAAAACCCTGAGGAACATCTAGAGATGTTGGGGACATCATCAGGAGTGGGGTATCTTTAGAACTGGGGGACCTGTCCCTTGCTCACCTTAGTTCTTGATACCTGGGGGTGGGGGTTTGTGGGTGCATCTTGTTTTCTCTGGAAAAATCGAACAATTTTTTTCTCTTTGCCAAAGGAAAAACAAGATGCCATCTACTGTGTTTCCCTGAAAATAAGACCCTGTCTTATATTTTTTTGAATCCCAAAATAAGCGCTTGGCCTTATTTTGGGGGAGGTCTTATTATTTTGGGGCTCATGGTGCAAGATGAGGTTCTTTTTGTCATCTTAACTGATTTCCAGCTCTACATTTAAATATTTTCAGGGAGGGCTTATTTTTGGAGGGAGGCTTATTTTACTGCATGCGCTCAAAAGCCCAATTGGGCTTATTATTAGGAGATGTCTTATTTTCGGGGAAACAGGGTATATATCCAACTGCAGAGAACAGCTGTAGGCCATTTTTCTGCCTCTGCCAGCTGGGTTGCTAATCCAGCCAAGTGACTAAATACGTCGCAACAAGTCATCAACTCGTCTTTTCCAAAGGGTACAGAAAGGCAGCCTGGTGAGATGACAGCCTCCAGAGTTTACTAACGCTGAGATTTCTTCCAGATGAAAAGGCCACTTACGTGGGGATTGCCATGATTAGAATTCCTTCGTTTATTTAGTTTATCATGGTCCAAAGGTCATGTTCCTAGAAGTGTCGGAATAAGTCCAGATAAATGAAATGTTAAGATACAAGGAGAAGGAGATAAACTTTCTTTCTTTCTCTCTCTCTAAAAAGCACAAGGAGCTCTTTTGTTTGTCCTCTCACTGCATTTATTTCTTCTAAATATATCTCAGAGCTTCTTGAAGGAGCAGAAAACAGATACAGATAATGAGCCACAGTGGTGCAGTGTTAGAATGCAGTATTGCAGGCTCCTTCTGCTGACTGCCGGCTGACTGCAATTTGGCAGTTCGAATCACACCAGGCTCAAGGTGACTCATCCTGTCATCCTTCTGAGGCGGGTAAAATGAGGACCCAGATTGTTGGGGACAAGAGGCTGACTCTGTAAACCGCTTAGAGAGGGCTGTAAAGCACTGTCAAGCGGTATATAAGTCTAAGTGCTGTTGCTGTTGCTATGTCAAGGAATAGTGGCCACTCATCTAACCAGAACCATCCAGAGGTAAAGCCTGACTTCTCTTTTTATGTTGTCCCGTGGTTGCCATCCACGTGGCTGCAACCAGCTTGGCTTAGTGTCACACATTTGAACTAATATCAGCACAACATTGCCCCAGATGTTCGTTGTGGAATCAAAACAGGAGCAGGTGGATGGAAAGGAATGAATATAATATATAAAGCAGTGGTGGGTTTCAAATTTTTTTACTACCGGTTCTGTGGGTGTGGCTTGGTGGGCGTGGCATGGCATGGCTTGGTGGGCATGGCAGGGGAAGGATACTGTAAAATCTCCCTTCCCTTCCCTTATGTTCAGCTTCTTCTATCTTCTGAAACACTTCTGCCTCAGCTGTCATCAATTTAGATTTCAAAGCAAAGAATCTGCACGAATGGAGTGAGGGACATAAGAGAAAAAAAATCGATGATAAGACCGTGTTTTAGAAGAAGACTTCATCTGCTTTAGAGCTACACTAGGCAGGGTGTGAAGGTGGACAATTTGGAGCCTACAGCCAAGACCCAAATATATTTTCACTTAACCAGACAACTGGCACGGATGGAGATGTCTGTCTTCTGGGGCAAGGTTTTAACCTACTTGGCTCTTTTTAATAGACGTGTTTTTAAGTTGGTAATTTACGCTTTTAATTTTTATTCTTGTGACGGTTCACCGACTTGAGCCCCACTTTGACCAAAAGCCAAAGCTGGATCTAAGAATAAGTCAGTCAATTCCAGAGGCACACTTGGCCTCCAGAAGCCTGGGAACGCGGGATGAATCCTAATAGCCATTTAGTCTTAGTAGGCCATTTAACCTTGAACGGCTTTTATTTTAACCAATGCCGCAGGATGAAAGATTTCTTCCACCGCAGGATCAGCAAGTAGGGGAAAGTGTGTGTGTCACTCTGCCTGTACAATGAGGTTGTTGTGAACTTTACTTTGCCTGTCTCTGGGGAAGCAACCCTGCATGTAGGAGAGACTCAGTTGGCCTTGTAAAGGAAGGTCCTCTCCTTCTGCAAATATTGACACCTTTGCTTGGTGCTTCTCATTAGCCCCCCCAAAGCTGGAGAGCAGAATGGACTGTGAATTCTCTATGGAATCCTGGCTCAGCAATCGTTTTCGGTTTCCTTTCACTTACCTGTCTGAGAAATGGGGAAGCAGCAGCAGTCAGGCAGCGCTGCCCTTTGCCAAAGGAAGCATGGTTGATTTATGTAGCTGTGCAAAGATTGGGGATGAGAGGGTGATACACAATATTTGTTTTATTTCCAGACATGGAGCATAATGAGGTTCTCCCTGAATTTAGGAGGCTTCTTTTAGGAGGGGGGGAGGAAGGAAGAGAAAGAAAGAGAAAGAGAAAGAGAAAGAAGGAAGGAAGAAAGGAAGAAAAGAAAGAAAGAAAGAAAGAAAGATAAAGAAAGAAAAACAAAGAAAGAAGGAAGGAAGGAAAGGAAAGGAAAGGAAAGAAGAGAAAGAGAAAGAGAAAGAGAAAGAAAGAAAGGGAAGGAAGGAAGGAAAGAAAGAGAAAGAAAGAAAGAAAGAAAGAAAGAAAGAAGGGAGGGAGGGAGGGAGGGAGGGAAGGAAGGAAGGAAGGAAGGAAGGAAGGAAGGAAGGAAGGAAGGAAGGAAGGAAGGAAGGAAGGCAAAGTAACAATTCCTGTATTCCTGTATGTAATTTCCTGTAAGGAAATTATGCAAGTAAGCTTTAGGGATTCTGACAAAGCTATAGATTTACCTGTAGATCTTTCTTTCGGTGATCCAATATGATCATAATAAAGATGTCCCAAAATGCTTTTTCCAAGAGGCAACTGGACTTTCTGGTTTTTCTTTGAAGACGTTTCGCTTCTCATCCAAGAGGCTTCTCGGACGAGCTTCTTGGATGAGAAGCTTCTTGGATGAAAAGCGAAACGTCTTCAAAAAAAAAACCAGAAAGTCCAGTTGCCTCTTGAAAAAGCACTTTTGGGTCAACCATAACCTGGATGGCTGAGAATCTCTATAGACATCATAATAAAGACCATCAAAAGAAGCAGAGCATTATTTGAGTTCAGCCAATTCACATTTCATAAGCTTCAAACTTCCATTTCACCTTGGCTCGTTCCCGTATCAAGCTGCATCCTGACTTGCTTAATCAGATTTGGCTGGCATCTTGCAACACACTTAGCCTAAATCACAAGTCTCCAATCACACAATGCCACGTTCACACAACATGCTAAACACAACATGCTAAACATGCTGACGAAATGTTGTCAAGAAATATAGTCTCCTGTATGTTGTGTCACCCATGTTGTGTGATTAGCACATTGATGACTCTTACGGGCCCACAGATCTTCCAATAATGTGCCTGTGGAATACACAGACAATAGAAATCACACAAGAAAAGGAGGCTTTGATGTCCATATTTCCTAATTTGACGTCCTCTGGTTGTATGTCGGTTCCCAGATTTTACAAAGCAACGTGAGGCCTCCAGGTGTTATATTAAACCATCTCTGGTGGAACATAATTTTCTTGCTAACAGATGCTGAGGATAAACATCAGGACGATCTACACCACAAACATTTCCCTTATCTGGAGCACTGTTGGTTTTTACACGAATCTTTGCTAGAACTTCTGACCATGGATGGAAACACAAACCCACCAGAACATCACCCTCTCCATTCAGCCTTCACCACATGGTGAAGCTGGGACCAGTTTCTTCTACATTTCCCTTTCAACTCATCTTCAAAGGCTTTGTTTAATTTTTGAGCATCAATAGATGAATATTTTAATTATACTTCTGATTAAATAATAATCATCTTCAGCTCAGCATTGGGTCTATTGTCCTTCCATTCGAATACATTTTAGTCCAGGGTACACATGTCATTCCTACCTTGCCTAAAAAAATAAAAAAGGAAGAAGCCCCCTCCTCCTCCAAGGCTGTGAACTGTAAAATGTGAAAAGGGTCAGCCGTATCCTATGGAAGAGCCTCAGTTCAAAGGCTTTCACCGGCCCCTCCTGGAGAAGATAAAAGCCGGCTGGAAATGGCCTTCATTGTTTCCAAAGAACATCTTCCCATAATTGCAAACCATCCAGGGCTTTGATGGCATGGCAGAGCGGACTTCAGAAGTACACCTGGCCATCTCGGCACACATTTAGAGCAGAGGAGAATAGCTTGAGTGCCTCTGAAAGGTTAGCTTTATCTCTGAAGCCAGATGAGAGAATATTACAGCCCTATCGTATTTAGTCAGACGTCCCACTGGAGAACTCTGTGGCACCTTCGGATAGCCATCCCCAACGTCTGCTCCTGGAATCAGAATGTTTTCCACTGGTAGTCCCATTTTGGCAAAAACAGAGTAATAGAATCACAGAGTTGGAAGGGAACTTGGAGGTCTTCTAATCTAACCTACATATGCAAGAGACCCTACAACCGTGATGGCGAACCTATGGCACGCGTGCCACAGGTGGCGCGTGGAGCCATATTGGTGGGCACGTGAGCTCAGCTCCATTTTTGGGCCTTCTGGGCGCACCAGAAGTAGGGAAACAGGTTGTTTCCAGCCTCCAGAGGGCCTCAGGGGGTGGGGAAGGCCATTTTTGTCCTCCCCAGGCTCCTAGAAAGGCCCTGGAGCCTGGGGAGAGCAAAAAACAGGCCTTCTGGTCCCACCAGAAGTCGGCAAATGGGCCGTTTCTGGCCTCCGGAGGGCCTCCGGGGAGTGGGGAAGGCCGTTTTCACCCTCCCCAGGCTCCTAGAAAGGCTCTGGAGCCTGGGGAGGGCGAAAAATGGGCCCACCGTGCCATTGCATGCCAAAAACGGGGAGAGCGGGGGGGGTCATGCACGCATGCACGGGAGGGTGGGCCCATAGAATTATGGGTGTGGGCATGCACGCGTGTGACCCCCCTGCACTCCTCCTGCTTTTGGCACGTGATGGCAAAAAGGTTAGCCATCACTGCCCTACTGGAGAAATGGCTGTCCAGGGTCTTTTTAAAAGCCTCCAGTGATGGAGCACCCAAAACTTCTGAAGGCAAGTCATTCCTCTGGTTGATTGTTCTCACTGTCAGGGAATTCCTCCTGAGTTCTAGATTTCTTGTCTCTGTGATTAGTTTCCATCCATTGTATCTTGTCCTGCCTTCTGGTGCTTTGGAGAATAGCTTGACTCCCTCTTTTTTGTGGCAGCCTCTCAAATATTGGAGCACTGCTGTCATGTCACCTCTAGTCCTTCTTTTCATTAAACTAGCCATATCCAATTCCTGCCACTGTTCTTCAAATGTTTTAGCCTCCAGTCCCCTAATCACACCTCAAGTTGTTGACCATTAAAACTCACAACTTGTGGAGAGATTCTGGAGGCCAAACCAAAGACTGTTGAAGCTTGCTTTTGATCTTGGAATCAAAGTTGATCAGCCCAGATCTTGTCCTTCTCATCTTTGTCCTTTTGGCTCATTATGTTGCACTGGGGACAACCAGATGACACAAGTACAGTGGGATGATGCAAACCCTCATCTCTCTGGGCCCAGGGTATACTCATTAACCTGGTTCATGGCAAAATCCTGGGTTGCTTCTCCTGTCTCCTTTGTTGCTCTTCTGGCTGCGTGACAATCATTGCTCCAGAGTGAAGAAGATGCAAAAGAAGCCCTACAATAGTCTTGTCAATTCTGCTAATCTGGACCATTGTCAGATTAACCATGTTTGGCTAATTAGGCAGAGAACAGTCCACCCGTTGTGTTTCTTGCTCTGTATAAATTTATTTAATAACCTCAATTGAAAAGCCTTCTCTGTTGGCAGCATATCCTTCAGAAGTGCCCAACAATGAATCTTGGCTTTGAGATGGAAGCCAAGCCTATGGAGTGCAAAGGAAGAAGAGCGAGAACCTGTGAAGATGGCAGAAGGAGGCAGCCTCAGAACAGCTACATTGAACAAGCCTTTCCTCAACTCTTCGGTCTCTTGAAATGAGGCTCCCTTTTCTACCTGCCAGCCTAACTAACATTACATCTTTCAGGAACAACAAACCCCATGTCAGCGTCTCACCACTGGCATAGAGAGGAGAGAGATAAGCCCTGAACTTTTGCCTGCTAAATCCCTTTGAAGCCCGGTCGTCGTGGAAATGATGGGGGAGACATTCCTGGGAAATGATGAGACAAGAAGTCAGTGGAGTGACTTGGAAGATAGCCAATGAGAAGCAGATAATTGGGGATCGGAAAGGGAGGGATTGTGGGGCAAAAGGTCAGTCTTGATCCGGTTGCTGTGCTCAATTAAAGAGAAGATTTCCTTAAAGATTGGCAGTTTGGAAATTCATTTATTATGAGATAGCATCGAAGTCTGACACCCCAGGCCTCCTGTGAACATATGGAAGAAGGTAAAGGTTCCCCTCGCACAAATGTGCTAGTCGTTCCCGACTCTAGGGGGCGGTGCTCATCTCCGTTTCAAAGCCGAAGAGCCAGCGCTGTCCGAAGACGTCTCAATGGTCATGTGGCCGGCATGACTCAACACCAAAGGTGCATGGAATGCTCTTACCTTCCCACCAAAGGGGGTCCCTATTTTCTACTTGCATTTTTTTTACCTGCTTTCGAACTGCTAGGTTGGCAGAAGCTGGGACAAGAAACGGGAGCTCACCCCGTTACGCGGCACTAGGGATTCGAACCGCTGAACTGCCGACCTTTTGATCGACAAGCTCAGCATCTTAGCCACTGAACCACCGCGTCCCTCTTGGAAAAAGGTGCCTCTTGCTTAACGGCCCCCCGAGAAAATGAACAACAGAGCCAAAGGAGGTTTTGCAGAAAGTCTGCAAAATAATAATGAAGGGGGCCTCACCATTTTTCATGGCAAGTTGAACCTCCTGCCTTCTATTCTTCACACCAAACTTCCTGTCTCCCCCAAAATAGCCATGGCACTCTAGCACTTAGACTTATATATTGTTCCATAATGCTTTACTGCACCTTCTGGGCAGTTTACAATATCAGCATGTTGCCCTCGACACAGTAGTGGGTTTCACTTACCTTCTCTACCGGTTTGGAACTGTGAGTGCGTGCGTGCGTGCGTGTGCTTGGTTTCCATGCACAGAACGTCCGTGATGACGTCCAGGGGTGTGGGCGGAGCCTCCGGCCACTGCCTCCACAATCTGGGTCCTCATTTTACTGACCTCGGAAGGATGGATGTCTGAGTCCCCTTTGAGACCCATCAGGATCGAACTCCAGACGGTGGGCAGAGTCACCCTGCAATACTGCATTCTAACCACTGCGCCATCACGGATCCTAAGGGTTACTTCACTAGCAATGTAAGTTTCAAAGAATAGGATTGGAATTAAACTTGACCATATTGTAAATTCTGCAAGAAATAGTTTTTTGGGGCTTTATTTAATCCCCAAAGAAGATTCTGAATTCTGAAACAACAAGCGAGCTTTGGGAGAGACTCATCCCTCTTCATCAAGCCGGCCTAGCCTAAATGGTTTTTTTTAATGGGATTTTTAAATTTTATAGACTTGGGGTTTTAAATTGGGTGGCCGATTGATTTAATCTTTTTTAATTATCTTAACTTTTGTATTGTATGTATTTTAATTTTGGCTGTTCACCGCCCTGAGTCCCTTTGGGAGAAGGGCGATATACAAATTAAATTATTATTATTATTATTATTATTATTATTATTATTATTATTATTATTATTATTATTATTAATACTTGGTCCACAACACACCTGACATAACAATAGTTGGAAAGAAAAAAGTATGGTTCATTGACATTGCAATACCTGGTGATGCACGGATTGAAGATAAGCAGCAAGAAAAAATCACAAAGCACAGGGACTTGCAAATTGAAGTTGAGCGACTGTGGAAAAAGAAATCGTGTGTTGTCCCGATTGGAGCCCTTGGAGCAATACCCAAAGGGTTACCCCGCTATTTAGAAATGCTAAATTTGCTGGATTTGAACATTTTGACTCTACAAAAAACCACCTTACTCGGAACAGCTTACATCCTCCGACGATACCTTAACAGTTCCTAGGTCCTTGGTTAGGACTCGAGCTGCTGAGCTATTAACCAGCCTCAAAGGCTGTGAATCTCACTAAAGATTAAATAATAATAATAATAATAATAATAATAATAATAATAATAATAATAATCAGCAGAGCCTGGGTTGTATATTGACTCCTCCAGGTCTTGAACTGTTTCCCCAAAGACCTTCATGGCTCCACAGGCAATAGAGGTTAATGACCACAATCTTTGCAGTAAAACAGAGCTCTTTCCCGGCTGAACAATGTATGACAGGAAGCAGCTTGAGGCAAATATTTATTATCGTTCCAAGCGGAAAGCAAAAATGCAGAGGGGACTGACAGGCTCTTCTCATCAGGAGCAGCAGACAAGAGTGAGAACGGTGAAGGAAGGGAAGATGGCTGCGGGCAGGTTGGGAAACTGCGTGTTATGAAACTGTGTTGCTCCACAACAATGTGTATATTTATACCCCAATGAGAGAAAGGCCTTGAGGGTGGGGGGATAACTGGAATTATCCCACAACAAGCCTGTTTTTCTGGGTGACATTGTTTGGGACGAGGGCCACAACTGCTGTGGGACCCATTCTTTCGTTTCTCCTTCCCCGTCTTCTCAACTTTAGGCCTCTCTAATGGATGGATTGGTGATCTTTTCAGCATGAGGGATTCTCGTTAGATGCCAAAATAGGAGATACGTGAGGGACAAGGTTTTCAGATACTGCTTGGAAGTATTGTGGTGGAGCTACAGGTTCCAATCTACTACATCAGGAGTCTCCAACCTTGGCAACTTTAAGACTTGTGGACTTCAACTCCCAGAGTTCCTGGCTGAGGAACTCTGGGAGTTGAAGTCCACCAGTCTTAAAGTTGCCAAGGTTGGAGACCCCTGATCTAGATCAGTGTTTCTCAAACTTGACAACTTTAAGACAGGTGGATGTGTCTTAAGTCCATCTGTCTTAAAGTTCCCAACTTTGAGAAACATGAATCTAGAACAATGTGATCTGACAGATGCTCCTATCTTAAATTAGGAACCGGCTTATGGAGATCGTCCCAAAAGTGCTTTTCTTTTTTTACTTGACTTTCTGGTTTTTCTTTGAAGACGTTTCGCTTCTCATCCAAAAAGCTTCTTCAGTTCCGACTGGATGGTGGGGAATGGAAGGATTTATATTCCTGGAGTACAGGGGTTGGAGATCCCTGTACTAGATCAATTCCAAAAGTGCCATTGGCAGCTCTGACAGGAAGCCCCAGACTTGAGGGCTGTAGGAGAAGCAGAGGATGTGTGGAGAATGAGAAGAGGCAGGCGTTCTCCACTGCTTGCCTACACTTGCTCCTCATGGCACCATCCAGGCTTCAAAATGATCTGTATTGATCTCTGCCTGGGCCAGTTGGGGCCTCACTCAACTGTCCTTGAACAGGAACAAACGAGCAAGGCTAGAAATGAGCCTTGAAATGAGCCAGGAAATAGGATATTTCTAATTACTGCAATCTCCTCCTTTTTAACCCAAGATTGGGCCTCGTGAAACACTCAACATTGCTCATCCCAAAGCTAACAGCACCTTGTTTGAAATGGGTCTTCCATTGTGGCTGAATTATCACCACCGTGCATTAACTTGGAAAATGATCTGCCCCAACTTAAAGGTGGAGACTCATGGAGAGATTTAAACACCAGAACCAACCATTGAATAGTTATGAATAAGGACTCAGACAAGGGAGAATGCTACAGATTTAAATATATCTGGAAACGCTGCCAAGAATCCCTTTCAAACTCTAATGAGCTACTTTTTATTCTTTTGTACCTGAAGATACTGTTTGAGAGATAAATCCGAAAAGAGGAAGCTAAATCCAACCCAAAAGCTTAATGAAAACCTGCCAGCCAAAATAGGGGTCTCTGAGGAACGGAGCCAAGGAAGGTAATGATCTGCCCCCATCTTGGAGGGGCTCCAAAGTCCTTGGAAATGATGAAATGTAGGGAATTAAGCTGCTTGTGGCACCAAAGATTAGCCAGGAATTCCTTCTAACGATGGAAAACTTCCGTTTCACCCTCTCACCCAACTCCCTCATTGCTCTTCAACCAGTGGAGCATGAATAAAGCACAAGAACAAAACATTTTGCATCTTAACAGTCCAGTTCTAGTCCAATCCCCTGCTCAAGAAGGAGATCCTACAACAGGGGTCAGCAACCCGCAGCTCTGGAGCCACATGTGGCTCTTTCATCCCTCTGCTGCGGCTCCCTGTTGCTGGTTGGCTCCACAATTGATAGGGCTTTTGGTTAGGACAGGTAGAGGTAGACAGGTAGACAAGTAAAAGGATGAGCTAGACCTGTGATGGCGAACCTATGGCACGCATGCCACAGGTGGCACGTGGAGCTGTATCAGTGGGCACGCGAGCTCAGCTCCACCAGATGATTTTCGGGCCTTCCAGGTCCACCAGAAGTTGGCAAACGGGCCATTTCCGGCCTCCAGAGGGCCTCTGGAGGTATGGGGAAGGCTGTTTTCACCCTCCCCAGGGTCCTAGAAAGGCTCTGGAGCCTGGGGAGGGCAAAAAACGGGCCTACCGGGCCCACTGTGCCATCGTGTGCCAAATTAGGGTGAGCATGGGGGGTCGCATATGGGTGTGGGCACACGCGTGCGTAACCACCCTGCACTCCCCCGAGTTTTGGCACGCGATGGCAAAAAGGTTAGCCATCACTGCGCTAGACTCTAGGAGGAGACTCTATGGTGGGGGAACCAACTTCCAGTCGGCAGAGGAAAAATGACACTGTGCTAGGAGGAGGCTCTATGGTGGGGGAACTGGACTTCTTGTGGCTCTTTGAGTGTTTAAGGTTGCCGACCTCTCTCTTACACCATTCCAGACAAATGGCTCTCCAGCCTTTTTTAAAAAGCTTTTAGTGATGGAGCACCCACAACTTCTGAAGGCAAGCTGTTCCGCTGGTTAATTGTTCTCACCGTCAGGAAATTTCTCCTTAGTTCAAGGTTGCTTCTCTCCTTAGTTTCCATCCATTGCTTCTTGTCCTGCTTTCTGGTGCTTTGGAGAATAGGTTGACCCCCTCTTCTTTGTGGCAGCCCCTCAAATATTGGAAGATGCTATCGTGTCACCCCTAGTCCTTCTACCCAGTTCCTGCAACCATTCTTCATATCTTTTAGCCTCCAGCCCTTGAATCATTTTTGTTGCTCTTCTCTGCACTCTTTCCAGTCTCTACATCTTTTGTATAATATGGTGACAAAGCTGGCAGATTAAACCCTCGACTGTCCATTCGCTGTTGGGGAAGTTTTACCCATCTCTACTTCTTTAGATACCAGTCTGTCTACAGCTCTAGAGCTGGGTCCTAAATTAGCCAGCAAAAAGCTGAAATAAAGACAAAGGACTATCGATGCGGCAGTAAGGTCGGAGAGGAATTTGGGCCAGCGCTTCGGGTGCCAAATTTCTTTACTCACAAACCCATCTCTGCAAAAATCTGGATGGGAAAAAAAAACATGCCTAAGAATATTTATATCATATTTTAATACATATTCAATAATGTTTCCACTTTCAAAATGCATATTTAAATGCATTTTAGTTTATGCTTGCACAGCAGGGTTTGCTACTTGATCATGTTATGGTCTGCATATTAATTCAAGAAGCGCAGATCGGAATATTTTGTATGACGTTGGGCCAGGATGGGATCGCTCCCATGTCCTTCCTGGAGCCTGCGGAGAAGCAGAATGGATGCAGAGCATCTGTGAGCCCAAACACAGCATTTAGGATTCCTAGCTTGAAAGAGGAACTTTGCCACCCAAGAGTCAAAGATGCCATATATATGTTTTTCATCTTGCAACAATAACCAGACATTTCTGCAACTGAGCCCAGACATTTAGAGAATGATAGAATGTGATCAACAAAGGCAGTTGAAATCCTTGCTAATAGTTTGAGAAGCAGCCAAAAGCAGAGACAATTCTATTGAACAACTGCCGGATGTCTTCTTAAATTAACTTTTTTTTCTCCTCAACTTCCAAACAGGCCTGCTTGTTGGTGCCAACATCATCATATTCACATTTTTTCTTTGGTAATCTCTGGCTTTATGGGCTCTGCTTTTTCATTACAAATTTCTTTAACATTTTTAAAAAATCTTCCTTTTCACCGGCTGGCGTTATTTTGAGGATGACATTTTCCCAAAGATTAGAAATGAGAATCTGGCAAAGAATGGGTTGGGTTTTTTTGCAAGTGTCGAGCTCACTGAGTAATAACAGTTTTGCTCCACAAAGAAAAGTAAATACCTTGGGGGCCTCACCTTTAAAAAGGTATTTTGCTAACAACACCCCAAAGGGTTGCAAATTAAAAATCCTGCATCGATTGTAGATTGGGGAAATGAGTTTTGTTATGGAAGAAGAGGTTCCTCCTTTCATACCTAATTATCTCTGATAAATTTGCACCCTTGTGAACAGGAGATGTAAATTGTTGAGAGTTTATAGCTTTGTGTAATAACCACGAGGTGATAATTTGGCAGATGTGCAGTCCCGATCCCAGAAATGACCAGGGAAGGAGAAAATGTTTCAGGAACAAAAACAGAACACTTGGCTCACACCACGCAGTAAATCATGGTTTTCTTAACTATGGTTTATCAGATGAACTACAGTGGTAGGGCTTCCCATAGCATATTAGGTCATTAATTGTGGCTTACAGGACATAGAGGCTGTGTTTGTAGATCATAAAAAGCTAAATCCCAGCAACTATTAATCCATCAAAATATGCCAAAAGCAGACCATAAACCTAACCCTTGAAAGCAATTGCAGAAATAGAGATGCAATATTAACTTTTGTTTTTTAAATTGCTTTCCTCATTTGCTGGGTGTTTAGCTTCGATCACTTGGCAGTTGGGTTTGACTACAGCTCCCATCACTCTCAGTAAAACCTAGTTTCCATAATAGAGTAGTAATAATGATATGGTAAGTACCCAACTCCCATTCAATTATTATGAATGGAGGCAAGTAACAATGCCAAATGACTGTTTTTTGCAGTCGAAGACCAGAGGCCATCTAATAATGAATATTTTTGACCAGATGCATCATAATGATAAGACGATAAGATAAGATGAAAAGGCTGTCAGGCCTGGAAGCCATCTTTTACTACTGTGAGAAACTGGGAGGGGGGGGGATTGTATGGAGCAGGGGTGATATGTAGTCATAATAACATTCCTTTCTCAGAGAGTCAAGGACATCTTGCCCTGCACCTGGAGTGATGTGACTGGGAAGCATCTCCAGTTGGGAGGGTGCTTTGATTGGACCATGTGATGGACATTTGGGTGCTGGGCAGGGACATGGACTTCTGGGTTGGGAAAACCTGGAAGCTTTCAGATTCGGGTTTTCCCAGATGTGCCAATATGACATCTCTAATAAAATAGCCTCTCACCGACCAGTATGCTCCCACAGAGAGGGATTCCTCAGGGTGCCGTCGGCCAAACAATGTCGACTGGCGGCCCCCAGGGGGAGAGCCTTCTCTGTGGGGGCACCTGCCATCTGGAACGAGCTCCCCCCGGATTTGCGCACTTTCCGCCATGCCCTCAAAACATTCTTATTCCAGCAGGCTGGTCTGGCCTAACCTCCCTTTTAAATTGTTCTAAATTTGTTTTATAAATTGGGGTGTTTTAAATTTGTTTGTGGGCCAAAGCATTTAATGTATTTTTAACTGGTTTTTAACGTTTGTACTATATGTATTTTATCTCTTGGCTGTTCACCACTCTGAGTCCTTCAGGAGTAGAGAAGAGAAGAGAAGAGAAGAGAAGAGAAGAGAAGAGAAGAGAAGATTATTGTCTATTTTTTTTCTGTGAACACATTGGCAGCTATTAAAAAATGAAATTTTGATGCACACCCATGCACATACATATGCTATATATATGCATATGTATATACATGCACACACACATTAATCACAGTCCATTTTGAATGCCTAGTGGAAAAAAGAGTCTTTAGAATTCACAAGGTCGATTCTAGATGGTACAAAGCTATTACAGAATCCAGATGTTCTTCTTTGGATACCGTGATGCCCCCACTTCCCCCAGAAGGTAACAAGGACAGTCAGTCATGGAGAGGATATGTAGCATCGCAGACTATACTCGGGGACCCTGCTCAAGCATCGCTTCTATGCCATGCCCTGGATGGCATAATGCAACTGAATGTCGGGGCAGAAAAGTTTGCAAGCTTCTCAGGGCTTCTCTGGGGCTTTGCTCATCTAACAGAACTTTCCCGGTTCTCTAAGCCTGAAATTTGCAAAACCCTTTCCGAGAGCCCAAGCGTGAATCAGCCCATCAGCAATTCTGATGCATGCCTGTGACAAGCCAAACTTCGGGCAGTTGTAAGCAAACAAGCTACAGGCAGCAGATATTAATTTTTGCAGACATACAATGGCTGTGAAAGAACCTCAGCCTAGGAGGGGAGAAAAAAAAAATTGGTGCAGACACTGAGCAAATATGGGAATATGCATTTGGAGAAGGAAATAGACCAGCTAGGGATACATAAAGCAATGAAAACCCCCTCGGATATTTTTTCAAGGGGAAAAAAAATATCATTATTTAATGCTGAGAGGTAGCAGCCTTGCTCGATTCTTGCCTCTGAGCGAGGGGGAAGTAATTCACGGGGGTTCCTGAGAATATTCATCAAGATGCCGAGGAAACGGGCTTTGGGCTTCTGTTTCTTGTTTGCTTGGCAAATACAGCAAGAACGGCGGTGAGATCCAGGGATCCTTCGTGAAAAAGCAGCCTTAGATTAAAAAGTGGCTCTAATTTTACAAATCTGCCTATTGTCAAGGGGCCTTGGCTTCAACACACAGTGACAGCAGCATGGCCATCAGGAAATGTTCCCCTCTTTATCTCAATAAAAGAAAGGTGGGAAGGGATGGGGCTGGTTGGTGTGTTCCAGGGTTAATTTAATCTGCGTTTGTATTTCCAGAATTCGGCTTGGAGTCCTGCCTTCTCAGGGACTCTCCCCGCCCCTAAATGCTTCGTTTCCCTTTGCAAGCCGAAAGCATCTGTAGGAGGACGAATGCAGAGGCCGACTGTTGGGCCTTTTGCTGCCCTTAATGCAGGAAGCGTTGCCAGCTGTTGGGTCTCCGGAATGGTCTCCTCTGCCTTACCTGTAGACCATCAACAGCCCAGATCTTCTCTGCTGATCATCCTCCAGGTAGCCATGGAAAATGGGTTTCTGACATCTGGAAACCCACTTGCCAGATGGAGGGTCCAGCAGCATCCTTCCCCCCCTCACTCCAAGGGACTCTAACTATGGCCAGGCCAGATAGATAGATAGATAGATAGATAGATAGATAGATAGATAGAAGATGGATATGATAGATAGATAGATAGATAGATAGATAGATAGAAGATGGATGGATAGATAGATAGATAGATAGATAGATAGATAGATAGAAGATGGATAGATAGATAGATAGATAGATAGATAGATAGAAAGATGGATGGATAGATAGATAGATAGATAGATAGATAGATAGATAGATAATGGATGGATGGATGGATGGATGGATAGAAAATGGATGGATGGATGAATGGATGGATGGATGGATGGACAGACAGACTTCTTTCTTCTCAACTTTCCATTAATCAGGTTCTGTTTTTCTTCAAAAGCTGATGGGAAAATGCGGATGTTGTTTCCCAAAGTCTTCTGTAGGCCTCCATCGTGCCATCCAGGTAGGAAGGAGACAGATGGCACTTGTGGAAAAACCAACCACAATTATTTCCTAGAGAAACTCTGACCTAGAGAAGTTTTTTCCCCCCCCAATTCTGAAGAAAGAAAGCAGGCCGACCGAAAAGTTTTAGTCAGCAGAGCAGTGGGAAAATCAGCACAAAGTGCCCCAGGCGGGAAACCAAAGTTTGCAAATGTAGCATGTCAGCGATTTAATGATACAGCACCTTCACACCTTACAGCTTCCTTCCTGGTCCTTTCAGGATTATTCAAAGGAATCATTTGCTAGGCAACTGTTACTGTGTGTGTGTGTGTGTGTGTGTGTGTGTGTGTGTGTGTGTGTGTAAGTCTGCATTTGTGTGCTCAGGTATTGGTGAAGGAGGTCCAAATAGACCAGGATTTTCCAATCTTGGCAATGTCCAGGTATATGGACTTCACCTCCCAGAATTCCATACTCAGCATAGCCATTACTGAGAATTCTGGGAATTGAAGTCCACTCACCTTCAATTTACGAGGTCGGGAAACTCTGAAACAGACCAATCCTTGACTCATGGCCAAATAAGAGGATAGACAGTTTACTTATCTATGCTATGATTAGTATTAAACAGAGATGGGAAAACTCATTGTGTCTCATCACTATAGATTTTGAGATCTCCAGTTTTAGAATTCCTTTTCTTTTACTTCGTATTTTAATAACACAACCATAACTGCCCAATGCCCAACGTGACTCCGGGGGCAAAATGCCCCAAAGCATCAGGGCCACCACAAAGAAAGTCCACGCTCTGAGTTCTAAGTTCTTTCATCTCTAGGTGGTTGGAACTATAAGCAGTAATTTGATGATCTCACATCACGGGGAGAAGCACTGTGAAGGAGATAGCCATTCAAACACTACGATGTGGCACTAGATGGGTTATGGTTTGGTTATTTTGTGTCCTAGCATGTTGTTAGGATATGGTTTGAGCCTAACAAGTTGTCCAGGCAATATATGTGTTCTGTGACTTTAATATGAATATGTATTTTGTGACTTTAAAGTTTTCCTGCTGATTCATTGTAATGCTGAGTCATACTGTAATTAGTTGTGAACGTATTTAAAGAAGGTACTGTAAAGTATTCAGTTGATGATAAGCTACCATTGTGTGAGGAGTTGCATTGTGCTATCATCATTGGATGGATCTGCTACCATCATGGTTTGTGAACCAGAGTGAGTTTGTTATTCTTACCAACTACTGTTTGTGTGGTAAGAAGCTTTTTGTATCACTGGACTGATTTAACTGGCAAAGACTTGGATTGATTTAAAGACTATGAGATTGTTTTTTCACTATTGATAAACCAGTTTGCACATCTCTTATTCATTGCTCTCAGCAACGTTTCTCTGTGCTCTACACTCTGCTGGTTGGTAACACAACAACAATATCCTTAACACATGTGATGTGAACCTAGCTGTTTAGCATGGGTTTCAGTGTAACACTGAATGGGTTTTAATTGTTTTTAATGTTTTAATGTTTAATGTTTTTATATATGGTTTTTGAATCCATTGTAAGCCGCCTTCAGTCTTCGGAGAAAGGCGGCATACAAGTTGAACAAACAAACAAATAAATAAATAAACACATCAGTCTAAGAAAGAGCCAGTCAGTCAAGGGTTCAATCCTAGGTACACGGCGTCTCTTTGCCCATTGAGTTTTGTAGGGTTCCTCTGAAGGGGTGGTGTGAAATTGATTTGGAGGCAGTCTGTCAAGATTTAATCCCTTTGCTTCTTTCAAACCTTAATGCTTTTCAACTTGCCAATTAACTGAGAGGAGGGAAAGGGGAAACGGAATGTGGAGAATGCATGCAGAGATTATGAGAACGTGGAAATCATCAAGGTCACCGTTGCAGAGAAAGAGACGGACTGTTCCCATAACAAAAGAACATCTCATAACTGGACAGCGTGATCATCTCAAGGTGGAGAGAAGGAGAAAGTATTGTTTAACTTGGCAAGCCCTTGCGCAGGAAACCAGGACTGGTTTTGTTTCTTCAGTACCAACATGGTGCATCCAATAAAGTTTTACTTTTGGGAAGTCAGTTTTCCCAAGACACTTCACTCCCCTTCTGCCCATTTTTAATAGCTTGGTGATAGGCAGGGCTCTCTGTGCGAACAAGGGGATGAATTGGCGATAAAAAATTGTCGAAGTTGTTTTCTGGTCTGAGGGGCTTCCAAACTCTAGAATGGACTTTCTGTCGCTGCAGTTCAACAGGGCAGGCTGGACTCAGGGATTGACCCACCGTGGACTTGTCCAAGTTCTAAGCCACGTTGACCTCTGTGGAAAGTCAGCCGCTCTCGTCATGCCGAAATCGGTTCAAAGGGATACTAAATTTGGGAGCCTTAATGAGGAGCTTCTGGCTCTTGAATTGCAACACCTCAAACGCTAACCGTGGGAAGTTGTCATCCAATTTGATCTGGCCACAGATTTCCCCAGTAGATTTACCTCCAGATGTATTTTTCTGCTTCTGACAACTTCGTTTTAACTCAGGCTCTGGCAAAAACCCAATGGAAAAAAAATTCAATGAAAACTGTGTTCTAATTGTCATCTGGGTCGGCCCCCCTGAGGATGTGTTCAACAGCTTTTTGTATTGAAAGTTAACTGCTGCAAGCTTCATGTTACTATATTCTCTCTCTCCTCCCCCCCCTCTGTCTCTGTCTCTGTCTCTGTGTCTCTTCCTGTTTCTCTCTGTTTCTCTCTGTCTCTCTCTGTCTCTTCCTGTTTCTCTCTCTCTGTTTCTCTCTCTCTGTTTCTCTCTCTCTCTCTCTGTCTCTCTCTGTCTCTTCCTGTTTCTCTCTGTTTCTCTCTGTCTCTCTCTGTCTCTTCCTGTTTCTCTCTCTCTCTGTTTCTCTCTCTCTCTCTCTGTCTCTCTCTGTCTCTTCCTGTTTCTCTCTGTCTCTCTCTGTCTCTCTGTCTCTTCCTGTTTCTCTCTGTCTCTCTGTCTCTCTCTGTCTCCGTCTCTCTCTGTCTCTCTCTGTTTCTCTCTCTCTGTCTCTCTCTCTATCTCTCTGTATGTGTGTCTCTCTCTCTCAGTCTCTCAGTCTCTGTCTCTCTCTGTCTCTCTTTCTGTCTCTTCCTGTTTCTTTCTTTCTCTCTCTCTCTCTCTCTCTCTCTCTCTCCCCCCCCCTCTCTCTGTCTCTCTATCTCTCTCTCTCTCACACACACATACAAACACAGTTGTAGAGCACAGAGAGTTTTTTGTTTGCTGAAGCCTCTGGCTAAAACAATCTGTTTTTTGTCAAGGATGGAGGAAGAGGAACTGTTAGTACAGGAACAGAGCTGTCAATCTCCAACCCCCTCCCCCCCTCTCCCCCCCTGCAGTCAAAATCCTGGGATCTGGGATATGAGAAGCTGCAAACGAGGCACACAAGGAGCACCAGAATGGATGCACACTCTGAGTAACAACCAAGAATTGCTCATTAGAGTGCTGACTTGCCACACAGCAAGGGCTGCGATGACAAAACATCAACCGGGCATCCAGGACTGGACAGCACTTTTCCCATGCATGGCCAAGTGCACCCATCATGCTAAAGTAGCATTTCAAAAATTAAAACCGAGCCCTGGTTTTCTCACTTAATGCTAAAGGAGCATGGTCAAGAGATGATGAAAAAAATTGAGCATGGTCAAGAGATCACGTCAAAATGAAGCAAGGCGCAGCACAGCTGCACACTGTGTTCACTTATTAACTGCCTCTTCTCAATGGCCATCAGGGAGCCTCAGAACCAACAAGGGAGTTGTGATCGAAGTCCCTCCACACAGAGGAATTTTGTGTTGTATTGAGTCTTTTGATTGTGTACAACATGTTGCAACCTCCTTTCTCTTCCCTAGCTCTCTCTACTCATTACCAGTCTCTGTTTATGGAAGTACTGAGATGCGTTAGGAGCCCTACAATCACTTCTCATTTCCCTCTCCCCACCTCTCCATCCCTCCCCCAGATTTCCCCCCCCCCCCAAGATGGTTGTATTCTGAGGAGGACCAATTTCCCAACCAGCTTTTAAAATTCCATTTAGCAATAAGCTGATTTACCGACTTTTTCCAGCACTTTTCTAATTTGCACTGGGCTGGTACGTAGGTGCAGCTCATAACCAGAACTCCTGATCTTTGCAAAACATTCAAAAGCATAAACTAACATTTCGATTTGCCAAACATGAGTCAGCTCAGGTTGAGAATTCCTCAGGCGAGGATTAGGAACAACTGGAAGAAAAGGAGAGGAAATTCCTCTAGAATTAAATCGGAGCTGGCTGGTTCTTACCATTTATTTATCATATTACCATGCATTTGTTGATTTACAAAAAGCCATAGAACAATTTAAAAATAAATCTGCTTTCCCTTTGGAGAATCGCCTTAAGATTCTCATTAGCAACTCAGGTTTATCCTTAGCCAATCATCTTTGAATTCCCAATGTGAGCAATTTTAAAACTTTGCTATAAGTGAGGAAGGAGGAAAGAATACATCAAAGAGCCTAGGATCTGTATTTAAAGTTGGATCTTTTTGTCAAGTCTTTTAATTGATTTAGAAATAATTTTTCCTTTTCAAAGAGCGGCAGTACAAAGAACCCCGTTTAACTTTCATAACGAAATGGTGAAATGTAGAGCTTTGGAGGGAGACCCAAAACGGCTATTTAGAAGAAGAAATTCAAATATCCTCATCGGATTATCCCCTTATTAGGCAATTCAGAGATCTCACACACCCATTTTGTCTAATCCTAGACCCAGTTCTTGCAACCGTTCTTCATATGTTTCAGCTTAATCATCTTTGTTGCTCTTCTCTGCACTCTTTCCAGAGTCTCAACATCTTTTTGATGTTTGCTTCTTCTTGTTTTTCCCTCCTGGAGGGATGGTCCAGGCTCCTACCTCCTCCTGCGGAGGAAATGTGGCAGATTGGTTCCCTAATAACAATGGGAAAAGATTTGCATTGCAGGGCAGTCAAGTTGGGGATTTATTATGTGAGATAAAGCAGATGTTTATCCACATTTGCCAAGCTAATTACACGAGAAGAACTCGCCTTCCTGGTGGGTATAGAAGGAGGGGATTGTCATAAGCTCTTGATTAGATAAAGCTGGCACTCTAGAGCAAAGGCAGAATACAGCAATTATTTCTGGGAGAATGGAAAGTTTAGATAAATGAAATTGGATTTCCCCCCCCATCCCGTGTTTTTTAATTATTTGGGGATCAAACCTTCTCAATCTTCTGAGCCAGTTTGGCTGGATGGAGGCCTTCTTCACATCCCTTGTGTGACTTGCTTCAACCTGCTGTTCCTTATTCTATGCTGGTTTGGGGATTTGCACAGCTCAAAATCCCATCCACGTGAAGGTACCAATGCAGAGAAAGAAATTCAGTTGAGTTCCTTGTGTTTTGTTCTCAAGATCAGAGAGTAGAAATATGTAGCTTCAGAAAGTCTCCTGACCTTCTATGCTTGCCTTAAGGCACAAAGTCCACAGTTGCTTTGTGCTGGGCTGAGAGCAGAAATAAAGCTTAAGAAATTGCTGTCAAGATTGTAATCCATTTTTCAGCTTTCTTCTCTCCAGAATGGCCCCACAGCCCCTGGAAAACGAGATCCTCTGCTTCTTTAACCCTCCCAGCTATGGGGGAAAAAGAAAGGGACGATTACTTTTTTCCATGGGTAGGTTCTGGTGGGACATTCCTTTTGTATGATCTCCCCCACCATTGATCCCTTCTTGTATCTGACACCGTCCCATCTGGACCAGTGGGCCAGGAGAAGAACCAGCTTACCAGGGTCCCCCCCCCCATGGCTTGCACTGGAAGGCGAAATTGACAGAACTCTCGCCAATTTCACTCTGAAAGAAGAAGTAGTTTCCATTTCACTAGCCTACCAGTGAACCTGTTTTAAAATAAAACCCACTAGTTCACCACTCTTCTCTGAGGATCCATTTTCCCTAACTTTTGGTACACCTATGGCATATGCCAGGGATCTCCAAACTTGGCAACTTTAAAACTTGTGGACTCCCAAAATTCATGGCTAGCTGAGGAATTCTGGGAGTTGAAGTCCACAAGATCGCTAATTTGGGGACCTCTGGCATATGGGAGTAGTGAAATGGTGCTTCAGGGCCTCCCTGATCAGGAATATAGAAGAAAGTGGACTTCTGGTTAACAAAGCAGATAGGAGTCCAGTATTTTCATCCGTTTGATTCTCGCAGATCTATTTGGCACTATCTAATTCTGATTTAATCGAATTTTGACGGGCAAAACATCAACATTTGAAACTCAATACCAGAGTATCAACAACTCGTTTCAATTGGTTTCTTTAAAAAAACAAAACAATTTGGTTTCACAGTTGTGTAATTTTATTGACTTCAACAAATTGTAATCAGCAAAGAAGAGCTGTCATTAAATTGTCCTGTGGATACCTAAATGCAGCCAGCAAGACTGACATGATAACATCGCTACAATTACATTGCATACAGAATTAATCTTCTTCACAATCAGCTGCTCCTCAAGGTATTCTTTTACCATGAGGAAGAGGAGAGTATAATTACAAAATGAACGTCTATTTCACCCCCAAAATGCTGAGCAGCAGTATAGTAACTTCTCTTAGAAAATGTCAGTTCCTCCTCCAATTGTTGCTACATATAAATACATCAGTTGTGGTTCCAAAGTTATAGGCCAGTTCTGTTTAATATTTGTAAAACATGAAGTATTTACCAAAACACTTTGGATTTTTTTTTTTTAAATTGAAAATGTCACTTACTATAACATTTAACATTTGGGAGTTAGTAATGTAACCTTGGCTGAATTTTATTTACAGCTGCCTTCCAGTCTCCAGCGAGGGATTGAAGTTACAACATTCTCAAGATTTGACCAACGTCTTCTTATCTACTGCCATTTAACAAGTCTTGTTCCCAAGTGGTAGTGAGCTGTGTCAGTTTGAGTACTGTAGTTGGAGGCACAATTGTTTGAAGGGAAGTTGTTGAGTGTTCCAGAGTTGAATTCTGAGCATCTGGAATAATAACTGAAATACAAGAATAGTTCCCTTCAGATGTATTAAGATTATGTAGGCAACTGTGAACGAAAAACAATCATAGAAAAACACATTAGAAATGCAGAGTTGGTTGAAGATTTTTTCCTGGATGGGATCCAAAGTTCCTAATGAAGTGCATCTCAGGCATATTAAAATGCTCTGGGTGATTTTGTATATTAATTAGCATTCAGCAATTTATTAATTCTTCATTAGAATATAAACTGCGCCCTGCCGAATGAAACTCCTGATGCATTGAATCTAGCAGTTGTTCTCCCAGGAGCCAACCAACTGCAAAAGGAAGTCCACCTGTTTCTCAGCATGTGATCTTCAGAAGCAGTCCTGCTGCCTCTAGGACAGTGTTTTTCAACCTTGGCACCTTGGAGATGGGTGGACTTCAACTCCCAGAATTCCCCAGCCATCATGGGGAATCAAGTTGCCAAGGTTGAAAACCTAAACTAATAGCTACAGGGTTTTCAGGTTGTCCATGATTTGTTCCAACCTTCTTCTTGCTGGTAGCCTATGCCACAGCTCCTGTTCGCAAACTCCAAAGTTGAATTACTGCATTGTGCAACACATATAAATCCTGCCATTATTTCAAGCCTGTATATAGGGAAGCATGATTTTAAACCCATCTGTCAAATGGGATTGACTTCAGGGAGCTGTTCTCAGTAGGACAGCAAGAAACCATTTAAAATAGGAAGATAGTTCATAAATCACATTCAGCCACGATTTATTCAACTGAGGTTTATTCAGTGAATCAGAATTGACTAGATGTATCCATCATGGTTGACAAGCCAAAGTAGCTCGGGTTTGCACCAGGGGTGAAATCCAGCAGGTTCAAACAGGTTCTGGCGAACCGGTAGCAGAAATTTTGAATAGTTCGGAGAACCGGCAAATACCACCTCTGGCTGGCCCCAGAGTGGGGAGGAAATGGAGATTTTGCAATATCCTTCCCCTCTCATGCCCACCAAGTCACGCCCACAGAACTGGTAGGGAAAAAATTTGGATTTCACCCCTGGTTTGTACCACACATGACCAGAAGCTGTAGTAAACGTATGAAGGTTTAGCATCAGCCCAATCAAGGCTTGCAAGTCTTGATAATCTCCCACTGTGGGGAAGCTTGAACCCTTGGTTTCCTTCTCAAAACACCAAAGGTTAGACATTATCTCCTCACTGTTCTCTTCTAGCTCTGATTCTTGGACAGTGGAGGCATTCTTCCTTCACAGCATGTCTTGTGACTCTTCTGGGGTTTGAACCAAACCCAGTCAAAGTTCTAATAACCCTTTTGCTGTTTATTCAAAAACAAAACAAAACAAAACAAAAAGCCCCACAATGATTAAAGTCCTTAAACTTGGATTTAAAACTTCTTTTGCTAAGGGTGAAGGAAACTCACTCAGTGGTGTAAAACGTGCCAATCCAAAGGTTTGGAAATAATTGAAAAACGATCAACAAGGATTTTAGAAAGGTTATTAGAGAAAGAAGTCTTCAAATCAAGGGTCCTTTGAGACACTGACTACGGCTTGAGCAAAAACATTCCTTCATCTCCCAGAGCTCTAAATCTTAGAATAGAATAACAGAGTTGAAGGGACCTTGGAGGTCTTCTAGTCCAGCCCCCTGCTTAGGCAGGAAACCCTACACCACTTCAGACAAATGGTTATCCAACATCTTCTTAAAAACTTCCAGCATTGGGGCATTTACTGCCTTGCAGTGTCCTCACAAGGAGCAATTGTATGGAGCATTTGTGGGTGATCTCAGTTCCTCTTCTTATCCAGAGAGAAGAATTAGAAACAGCCATTCTATTTGCTGTTCTTTTTATTCTGCTGCAGTTGTCTAAATGCAGAACTGTCTTCAACCGGCTATTTCTCCCCCCCCCCAAAATTGCTGAGATTTCATTAAGTCTAGCGCAAAATCTTCCTTAGTTCTCCTCTGTGCTTAGGGACAGCGGGTAGCAAGTTGAAAGGCTTCAAATTAATCAACCTTACTCACCATATTCACAAGGCAAGGTCCAGGATTTAATTAAACCCAGTCATTTTTCTCTTGCAATTAATTGCGCAAAGCAACGGGAAATACAAGAATAGACAAACAGATTTTTATCTTCCCACAAAGAAAACAGGAGCCCTTTTTGCTGGGAACTTGTTGGTGTTTGGTCACAATTAATTACTAGAAGAATGGAAGGTCTCCAATAGAACATATGCTGAACATCTGCACGAAGGGCGAAACAAAAACTCACAACGCCATTCGAAGGATTGATAGGCAATGCACGGATCTTGGAGGTTTATATTAAGTTGAACGAAGCCTTATGGATGTAGTTGCCAATGCACCGTCTGTTACTGTGAATAAGTTGGGTTGCTACCAGCTGTCACTACAGAGTAGCGATGCAGCCCAAATGATGGTTAAATCTGTCATTGCTTGAAGAAAATTAGTATGCCCTATGGAATTATTTTCCATATTGCAAGAAAAGAAAAGAAGAAGAAACCCAGGTTAATTGGAAGCTTAATGCTTCCACCTTATAGCACCTTCGTGGCTGGTCTTGAGGCTAAAATGTTTCCTGGGTTTATAGGAAGCTAATGAGGTTCGTGGTTTTTCCTAATTGTGAGAGATGGGGAACAGGTGCCCAGTTGCCAAAATGGTCTTGCCAGCAGATGCAGAATTGCAGAGAGTCGGTTAGAGGAGGACCCGCTCATGTTTCACCAGGATGAGAAATCCTCAGCATTTCCCCTTTGAAAGAAGTTCCTGAAGCAAATTTCCTTTCATCAACCTGGACGGGAACGGGAGCAGTTGATTCAAAGTCAATAAAATAAACATAAAAAGCCATGATTTATTCACAAGGCTTCCTTTTTCTGGAGGTAACAAGAGGAGGGATTTGGAGTTCATCCTACCCTAGGAGTCCCCCCACCCCTACCGCAGTGTCTTCTCTGAATATAAACATCAGCTGCCAGCAAACCAAACGTATCTCAGAGTACATACTTCCTGTTCTTCCCAATGGATGCTCTTTTTAACCTTGTTGCTGGTATTCTTAAGATTTATATTGACTGTTTTCCTATGACTATCATTAAGTGTTGTACCTTATGATTCTTGACGAATGTATCTTTCCTTTTATGTACACTGAGAGCGTGTGCATCAAGACAAATTCCTTGTGTGTCCAATCACACTTGGCCAATAAAGAATTCTATTCTATTCTATTCTATTCTATTCTATTCTATTCTATTCTATTCTATTCTATTCTATTCTATTCTATTCTATTCTATTCTATTCTATTCCATTCCATTCCACTCCACTCCACTCCACTCCACTCCACTCCATTCCATTCTATTTTTTTTCCTATTTCTTTATTTGAATCAAATCATTTTTTTCCTAATTTTTACACAATTATGTCCAGATTGGAGGCAAACTTGGAGGCTTTTTCTTCTCACAGTCATTTCTTTCTGGGGGAACCTGTCAAGGAGGCCCCCCTGCCATGCCAGATTTTGGAGCTTTCCTTTCGCACAAGCTGGTCAGGTGGTCATCTCCTCCTTTCATGTTTTGGAATTGCTCTTCCAATTGATGGCTTTGATGGAGACCCACACATGGGGACCTATTTTGGTCAGCTGCTATGGTAGTTTGTGTAGCTCCAGCTATGACACGTCCTCACGTTTTGTAAGTATGAAGCACAGACCCTTCTCTCAGCCATAATCTGGTTTCTTGATGTAAGTAGGTTGGAAGGAAGGAAGGAAGGAAGGAAGGAAGGAAGGAAGGAAGACCTTTCTCGCTTCACATAAGAAACTGGCAAACGGATTCAAGGCAATACTGTCATGGTGTCAACAGAGGGACAAGAAGACAGTCAATGTGATGCCTAGGAAGAAGAGGAAAGATTTGGGCTAATTTAATTTTTGATGTCCATTTTGCAAACACAAATGGAACTTCTGGCAGTCTTAGAAAGGAGATAACCTCATGGGAGTGAGGCTGTTTCAGTGCCACAGTAATAGATGAATGCGGAAAACCAGTGGGACTCAGGCAGTGGTGGGATTCAAATAATTTAACAACTGGTTCTCTGTCCTAATGACTGGCTGGGTGGGCGTGGCCATGGTAGGTGTGGCCAGGGAACTTCCTGCACCCCCCTGGGAGTAAAAATGGGCCGGGGGGGGGAATATGCGCCGCTCTCCATGCCCCGTTTTGGGCCTAGTAGACCTCCCTGCACTTACGTACCTGGGAGCCAAAATGGGGCACGTGGGAACTCCTGGAAGAGGCAAGGGGAGGGGCCACCCAGCAATTTAACTACCAGTTCACGCGAACTGGCTGAATCCCACCACTGGGCTCAGGTGAACGTTGCTTTGTCCCATCCCTTAGAACCTCCTCACCTAGCTGAGCTTTGCAACTTTCTTAGACTGTCAGGTTTCGTTGCTATCTTAAATAAACTTCATTCTCAAATGCAAGGTCTCTGATGAATCTTTTTTTTTATTTAAGAATAGGAGAACGACATCCCTGAACTCTGGGTGTAGCCAAGACTGGCACCTCCTTCCAAACCCCTCCCTTTCCGTTCTTCAACCCCAATGTCTCATTGGCCATCGTGAAGATCCATCTCTTCATCCCAAGCACTTTCTTTTCACAGGAATTTCCCCCCTCCCTCTGTCACCCAGGTAATGCTATCTACTGAAGAGCAGGGAACTAGGTAAAAGTTCATCTCAGCATTAAAGCAAAGCTTCTCCCTCTTTCATTCATTCATGTCAGCGCTGAAGGAGATCATAATTTGGAACTCTGACATAGACCTTGTTTCTTCTTGCGATTTGTAGCCACCGAAGGGTCCAGGAAGTCTGGTTTTTCACAAGAGAAGAGCCTTTTCCCATTGTTCAGCAAAGCAGCTCTTCAGCTTTCCGTTCTCCAAAAGCGATTGCTGGGTTTTGTGTACTGGGCCATCTCATTTCTCCTGAAGACTCGGACGTTATCTGTCCTGGGAAGACTTGCACAAGGCGAGGAGAACATCCATCTTGCTCGATAGGAAACCCAGCAGAGATGGGGCTGCTGGTATCTGCTGCCCTTGTTAACATCCAGACGGGCTTTATCACAAGAAGGAAATTAATTCCCATGTTAGATATATGGCCGTGTGCAGCCTGGCGACCCATAAAAGAAAAAGATGGGACCCACCATCCAAAAAGGGGGAGAGAAATGCCCGCTTGGCAACTGACATTTATCACTTTCCACTTGCCCTTGAGGTGGCCCTAAAGAGAAGACCTCAAAGGCAGCCACCATTTCTGTTAAATTAGTCCAGTTAATTGACCGGGGATACGCAAAGCACCTGCTTTGGTACAGGAGAATTATTCACAAGGAATAATAAATTGTTCTAAAGCAAGGAGTTATGGATTTAAGGTGGAGGTTTTTTTTTTTTTTAAAGTCTGTACGTAGAATAATGTCAACTTAATTCATCATTAGACGTACCTTCAGGCTGCAGCAGGTAAGTTAACATTATCGATTCCCCCAAAAACCCTCAATTGTTTGTAGCCGGAGAATTGAATGTGTATGTTTTATTCTAGTGATGTTAGCAGAAATGCCTGTGTCTGTGAGGAAGGGGATTCTTAATACCTCCCCTCCAGTGGTGGGTTTCAAAATTTTTACTAACGGTTCTGTGGATGTGGTTTGGTGGGCGTGGCATGGCTTGGTGGGTGTGGCAGGGGAAGGATATTGTAAAATTTCCATTCCCTCCCCACTCCAGGAGAAGGGTACCGTAAAATCTCCATTCCCTCCCCACTCCAGGAGAAGAATACTGTAAAATCTCCCTTCTCACCCCACTCCAGGAGAAGGGTACTGTAAAATCTCCATTCCCTCCCCACACCAGGGGAAGGTTACTGTAAAATCTCCCTTCTCACCCCACTCCAGGAGAAGGGTACTGTAAAATCTCCATTCCCTCCCTACTCCAGGGGAAGGATACAGTAGGGACTTGGGACTTGGGAGGTAGAGAATAGATGGGGGCAGGGCCAGTCAGAATTTTTACTACCGGTTCTCCAAACTACTCCAAATTTCCGCTACCGGTTCTCCAGAACTGGTCAGAACCTGCTGAAATCCACCTCTGCCCCCCCCCCCTCAAAAAAATCAAGAGGTGTCTGTTGGCGCCTCTTCAACCAAACCGTTTCATTAGGTTTAGATTTTTTGATAAATTTTTGTTAGTCTGAAAAAGCTGCCACCAGACTCCTGATTTTTCTTTTGTTGCAAAAAAATTAAGGTGCCTTTCCTCCTACAATGTTATGAAAGCCCAGTAAAGTGTTACAAATTTTGATGCAAATGCAAATTCCAGAAAGTACTGCTTTTCTTTCTTTTCTTTTTTTTTTGTACTATTTGTATTTATTTTTAGGAAAAAAAAATATTCGGTAAGACAGAACAAAAATAAAATAATAAAAAAAGAAAAGCATGTATTAAGAATTTGCAAACTATAAAAATTGCATGAGACTTTACAAGATGTGAACTGAAAACAAAAACAAAAAGGTATTATTATTCTTATTATTCTTGTCCCTTGGAATTGGACTTAAAGAGAATCATGTATCGGTTTAGCACATTTAAGAACCAATATTAAAATCATGTTAGCAATGGTCAAGACGGTAAGCTTTCAATCAAATTAATAAGATTATATCAAGGATTAAAAAGGATCTCTAATTAATTTGGAGGAAATCTAATGCTTTAAAACCTTAAAGGAAATTCAAATTTTGAATATGGCTGTAGTTTATGTTTCAAATTATAGCACAGGCAGTTCTCGACTTATAACAGTTCAGTTAATGGCCATTCCAAGTTACAGTGGCACTGAAAAAAAGTGAATTTTCACCATTGCAACATCCCCACAGTCATGTGATCAGAGTTTGGATGTTTGGCAACTGGCTCATATTTACGACGCTTGAGTGTCCCCAGTGGGTCCTGCAATCCCCATTTGTGTCCTTCTGAAAAGCAAAGTCAGTGAGGAATCCAAATTCACTTAACAATTGTGTTCCTAATATAAGAACTGCAATGATTCACTTAAGAACTGTGGCAAGCAAGGTCGTAAAATGAGACAAAATTCACTTAACAAATGTCTCACTTAGCAACAGATATTTTGGGCTCAATTGCGGTCATAGGTCAAGGACTAACTTTAAATAAATGGTTTCCAACTGAAGTTAAAGTTAGTTTCGGGTTTATTTTGTAGGTGTGAAGTTGCACATGGAAGTCCTACTTTCCTGTTGCAGTTTTAGTCCTCTAGAATAGGGTGTATTCACAGATACACACCTTGAATTAAAGATTGACCCATCAACCATGTCTAGTAAAAAGTTCTGGAAGTCGGTCAAGATGAAGATCTTCCAGAAAGTCTTTGGGAGTTAGTATAGTGTCAACATCTTAATAATAGTAATAATAAAGATGGTAGTACATATTGTATCCATATATACCCTCTGCTGGCTACCAGAAAAAGAAAAAAAAAGCTCAGAAACTAGTGAATTGTGATTTCACTGAACTAGGGCTGTATAATATCTTAGTTTATGTAGGTAGAACCTGGCTAAAGAGACATACACATAAAACCTACGAAAAAGAAAGAAAAACAAATATTGTACCTTTACAGGGAGGATACATGAGATGAGGGTGTGGCTAACTGATGAGGCCTTATAAGGCCGAAATAGATCTATCTTTTTTTTTTTTAATTTGATTTATATGCCGCCCTTCTCCGGAGACTCAGGGCGGCTTACAATGCGTTAAGCAATAGCCTTCATCCTTTTGTATATTTTTACAAAGTCAGCTTATTGCCCCCACAAACTGGGTCCTCAATTTGCCTGCCTTAGAAAGGATGGAAGGCTGAGTCAACCTTGAGCCTGGCGAGATTCAAACTTACTAATTGCAGACAGCTGGAGTTAAATTACAATGCATTAGTCTGCTGAGCTATCCAGGCTCCTATCTTAGTCTCCCAATGGGCAGCAAAGGGTCTGTTGGCTGCCAGAAAAAGAAAACAAAGCCCAGAAACTAGTGGCTTGGCTTGGAAGACCTTAGAAGACCAGGTCACAGAGAAAAATCACCTATCTATCTGGTTAATAAGAGCCAACAATGACTTGAAGGCACACAATTAATCAATCACAGTTTATGGCTTAGCATTATCTGCCAATGAAGTCCCCCGAGGCTTGTTCAAAAGCCCCGATGAGAAAATGTGGGCTTATGCATTCTGTGGGAAGACCCTGCTCTCTAAATATTCAAGTTGCCGTCTATTTTGAGTCGTTCTACTTGGTCTTGTCCCCATTCCTGGTTCTCCAGTGCAAAATCCGAGGACCTTGGTGGTGCCGCTTTGATCGATCTTTAGATGGAGGAACTGAAATCTTTGGACTGTACCAACCGCTCCCTTTTGGGCATGACATTTCCATCAATACAGCTGCAACTAGAACTAGGTCAGTGGGCAATCAGAAGCTTTGAGAAGGCTGCAAATTGTAAGTGCACGAATTCCCCAGTGAACAGCATTAAATTCATCTGCTCACCCAGAACTCTTGGCTTCAGTCTGCCTAGAGATGGGGCTGATGGTGGGCCAGGAATGCTCATCCCGAACATCTGGAGGACAGCAAGCATGGAAAAGCTAGTACTTCCATCTTTTAGAAAAGCAGGATGGGAAAGGAGAGGCTTGGCCCCGGCATCCCAACTTTAAAAGTCCTCCTTAACCAGAATGGTCTCTTTTGGTGGCCACTGGCCAGATTAAAAGTCTTCACTTCACCTCAACATTAAAAAAAGTAAAATAAAAACCTTTAGGAGTTGCTTGGGTGTTTATACCCCTAATTTTATTACAGTGAATTTTTATTGAATCGAATGTACATGCGGTGCATACGTTCTGAAATTCCCCTCTGTGTGTGTGTGTGTGTGCATGTATGTGCGTGCGTGTGAGTTTAAACGAAAGTGCAGCCTACACACTTTAAAAATAATAATGATAAAAGAAAATTCTCCCCCACTGTTTGCCTTTCTCAGCAACTATCTCTGTCATGACTAATTAGTCTGTTGCTTTGCCTCATTCTTTTTAAAGGAGAGATTTTTAAAAATACGAGCATCTCACCCCAATAATTGAGTCTACAAATAGAGCAGCCCAACACAGGAACCCCTTGCTTCTTTAAATCTCAGCCTCAGTGCCATAATTAGATTCTCTCCCATCATCTATGGAAATTGAGCTTCCCCCATCTGGATCCTCTTCTGCTCGGGAGCTGGTCCACATGGACGAAACAGGTCGCTGGTCTCCCTTGTTTTCGATGCAAGCCCCTCGGGGAACTGGCCAGATCGCAATCCATTCCATCCAAAGACCCAGATGATTGCTCCTAACGAGAGAGGAAAAAAATAGGATGAGAGCCAATATAAATAAGGCTATTAAGGGCGGGCAACTCCACACCTCCCTTGCATTAGGAAAGCTTGTAAATCAAAAGAGTCATATTGACTTGAGCGTCTTGGCACACGAGAACAAATCAATTGCAAGACAAACCACCTTCCTGGGCCGTACGGTTTTTGCCTCTGCCTCGCCCCTTTGTTTTTCTTTTCAAAAAGCAATTTTTCTTTTCTGGCTCTCCCTCTTTTACTCCAGGACTTAGAATGCAAATCAGGGAGATGCTAAAGGTTTCTGTGGTCTAAAATAATTAGGTTGATTTTTCTGAGCTTATGAGAAGCTGAAGAATCTGAAAGCAACAATTGTACCGTGCACAGCTGATTGCTCACTGGGAAAAAAAAATTATGCATTTCCTTTGTCATAAAGCAGAAAAGGATATAATGTTCCAGATATATTTTTTTTATTTAAAACAAAATAGAATAAGGGTTGACCTATAACTATGCAATTTGCTAAGGAAGGCAGATTATCTTAGACAGATGGAAAGGGCAATGGGAAAATGTCTACGCCTGGGAACCTGGACTCAAGTTAAATAAAGCACAGGAGGAGATTTCTCTCTTAGCACATGAAGGGCCCTCTTTCTCCCCACTCCTGTAAACCATGGGAAAATTGCTGCAGGGCTTACAGACTTAACAAAATTTATTGTGCGAATCAAAGCACAAGGTCATCGTTTAATAACTGTGGTCTTGCTTGCCCAATGCTTCTTTATAACAACCAAAGATCAATCAATTCTGTTGATCGGTTTGGTGACTAAGGTCAAATGGATGAAGTACAGTTGAAAAACCAGTGTGTCTTCTTCACTGTCCTTCACCATTCTCCCAATGCCCTTCCCCGCTCCCACCCCTGTTCTTTAACCGTCTGATGCTACATGCCATACCTACCCATTTTCCTTGGCAAGTAGAGTCTGTCAACATGATTGTGTGGCTGAAGAGCATGAGTCATTGTCATTATTTTTCTGGTCTTCCTATCAGGGACATTTGGTTCTGCTTGAGTACAGTCCACTATTCCAGCTGGGCATCTAATGACTGGAATTGGCCAGGTGTTAATTGTTTTAATGGTATTTCCTCCATTGAGTTTGAACGTTAAGATCTTCTCCGCTCTTAGGATGTAGTCACTACTAACCTTCTTCTTAGCCTCAGTGTGCTTGATGTTGTCAGCTTGAAGGATGCCCAGGTATTTGTAAGGATCGGCTTCATCCAGATGCTTGAGGTCATTTCCATGGGGCATCTTGATTCTTTCAGTTTTCTCTATTTTTTTCCCCATGTTTGATGGTGACCGTGACACATCTGTCCAGTCAAAACTCCATCGCAATGTCTTGGATGTATGTGTGGACATTGTTGAGCAGTGATTCTATTTCAGATGATGTTTTGCCATACAGCTTCAGATCGTCCATGTAAGTGAGGTGGGATAGCTTGGCAGATGTTTTGATGTTTGATAGCCATGGCCCAAGTTATTCTGCGTTGTTGACAGAGGGATCAATGCACTCACAAATAGTGATGGTGATAGCAAGTGTTCTTGAAGGATCTCTCTCTCTCTCTCTCTCTCTCTCTCTCTTTCTCATTTCTCATCCTGCTTTGCTAGTCCAACTCTTTCTTTCTGTTCCGTGCCATCCTTTCTCCACCTACCTCCTCCTCCTCCTCCTGGCATTTTCTCTGACAAATGCCTTCTGTTCCTATCTGATCCTTTTCCCCCCTCCTGTTTTTGTTCTCTAGAAACATCCCCTCCCCCCAAAAAAATTCTTGACTGAACAATTCAGGATGTACCCATGCTACTGGCAGAGGTTTCATCATCAGGCCTGATTGATTCTATCTTGACATCCCTTGGCATTTGTCCAGGGTCTGAATTGGGATCCAATCTCTACTCTCAATCTGGTCCCAACCTCTTGCTCCCCACCCCCACCCCCCGACCTTCCGCCTGTCTGGCTTCTGCATCTCCTTCTTCTGTGGTGCGCATCTGCCAGACACAGACACCCAAGTCAGCTGCACGGGGATGGGGTGGGGGGCGGCAGGCTCTTCTGCCCGGGGGGTGAGGGTGGGCAGGCGGGTGGAGCAGAGCCAGGCAGCTGCATCCCATAGGAAGCTACTGGCTGGGTATGGTGGGGACAAGAGGGTCAGGGACGGATTTTCACTCGGGAGGGCACTCAGCACCGCGCAATGCAATCCAACCCAGCTGACATCCAACCCAACCCAACCCAACCCAGCCCTTCCCCTCCCTCCCCTCCCTCCCTCGCTCCCTCCCTCGCCTCCGCCCCCTTCGCTGCCTGGCGCCGGCTCTCCCTCCATCCCCGCGGAGCTGTCCTTCCTCTTGGTGCTGAATCGTCTCCCAATCCCGCCGCCAGGACTCGCTCCGGCGACTTAGCTGCTTCGTTCCAAGACCCCCCACTCACGCGCCACCTCCCCCGTGTGCGTGTATTTTAACACTGCTAGAAAATAAAGCGTGCGGGGTGTAGGAGTGGGGGAGTCGGAACAACAGGATGGGCAGAAAGGATTGTCATCCCCATTTGGGCTGAAGACTCCAGGGGAGAATGAACCCTAGTTATTGGACTTTGGCCAGAATCCCCTCCTCCTTTTCTCTTCTTTTAGTTGCTTTTGGAGCGGCGCAGGAGCTTCTGCCCAATCCTTAGACCCATCCTTTTTTGGAGGAGAGGGTGAAACTGGGGAGAAGGGGGGGCATCTCTTCTCCACGGGGGTTTAATCCATGCTTGGTTGGCAAGACCCAGAGCTGTCCATCTCTCCAAGATCTCGCTCAGAGAACCAGAGACAACGGGAAGTCACTTAATAAGCTCAGAAGAGAAGAACCCGAAAGGCGGAAAGTGATAGTTAGAGGAAGTCTGCAGGAAGCTTCATTCTCCGGACTCTTATGGCTTGAAGGTAAGGGCAAAGAAGGGCAGGGTTTAATTATCAAGTTTTGTGGAGGAGTTTGCATTGCAGAACAGAAAATGTCTAGAGTTTGGGCTGGCTGGCTGGAGAGCAACAGAATATCCGGAATGCATAGATTCCCCCTCCCCCCCCCAATATATATATTGTACAATAATTTATCTGCAGACAGCCACTCAATAAATGTCAGATGGAACCATTTCCCAAAATAGGTGGAGAAATGCCAATCTATCAAATTTCAAATTTTAGAATGGCAAACCTCCTGCCTTGTCAAGTCATTTCTTTAACTGTGTGAATAGATATGAGAATAGATTGGCACCTTGGCTCTGATATTTATAGAATGCTGATGCTTTCACTTGCCTTAGGGTTTCTGTAGTACCGATATAGGAGAGGATCCCAGCTCTTTCTCCCTGTTAGGATTTGTTGCCACTAATCTTTTTGTTTCACGGGAATGAGGTAATATAACCATTGGGCCAGCCCAAACATCTTTAGACAGGCTGAATGCAATCCTATTTAAGCACTTGTGTCTATTCTCATTAAATTTTTATACCTAACAATGCTGCTAGATTTCTCCAAGGTTTTAGCTGTTCAGTTTGCTTTGCTCAATATTCTCCAGAGGTCATTGATCTTTGTTCCCATTCTGCAGAGGGATAACTTTATCACCAACCCATCTCTCTAGTATTTATATCTGCTCTACCGGCTGCTTCTTTCTCTCCAGAAATCAGAAGAAAGTTGATTGCAGTTTTCATCTAGAGGGTAAAATAAGACTGGCCCAAGTGGAGTGCAGAACTCCCTTCGCAAACCAGTCAAAATATTGCAGTCCTTTTGAGGTGGTGTGGGTTTTTTGTTATTCATTGTATTTATTTTTTAAGTAATTCTGCTTCGTGCCACCAGCTTTTGACTTATTCTGGAAAAGCCCACCAGCACAGACAATGTCACCTCTGAGCTGAGTGGCCATGAGACTTTCTAAAGCTGTGTTTGTTGAGAAAGGGCCACCTGATTGCAATGCCATCTGTAAGTCCTGTCCCATTCTTCCAGTAGGGTATTCATCTATGGGGCTGGGAAGATTGCCTGAGGCAGAGTGTAGGATGCCTTAGCCCAGCGACCCTTTTAAAATATTCTGTTATAAGATGGAGTGGAGAAAATGTGCTGGTAGAATTGATGAGTCTAGTTCAGAAGTCACAGAAGTTCTGAGGGGAGTTGCTAATCAGAAGTAACTCTCTTCTTTGCAGACACATAGCCATCTCTGTGGGAACCTCTGTAGGTATCTAATTTTTTCCCCATGTAAATATAATCACCAAAGACTTTTTACAGCATAGCCATCTCCCATTTAAGGACGTTTATGGGCTTCAGACGAATCTTTGTGGGTTGCTACTGGCAACCTAAATTGGTGGTTTTTGTTTTGCCCTTTTGTTCGCAAAAAGGGAAATATTTGAAAAATGTTAGAAAGCCTAAAACAATGATTTCCCTGGAAGGCCGTGGTTTCCTGCACTACATACAGCAAGAGACAAGATTTGTTTCCATACCTGGGTTTTTTTCGTATTATTTTTCATGATGCTTTAAAGGAGTCCTGTCTTAAATACCAACCCAATCAGCTGTTGTTTCACTTAGCAAGTAGCTAAAATTATACAGAACAAAAACATTGGAGCACAGGAGAAAATGGAAAATTGGACTCTTATCGACCTGCTAAAGTTGATCAGTTCTCTAAAAAAACAAAGCTTCACCTTAGCCAACCATGCTATCTGAAAGAATGGCAACTGGGAAAGATGAGATATAATTTGAAGACTCTGATGGGCGCTTTTTGGTGGGGGCTGGATATTTTGACTTCATGAATTCTCGGCTGCCTTCACCCAAGTTAGTCAAAGTAAAACAAGGTTAATTGTGGCACAGCATCTTGTGCATGTTGTGAAACACAGGTATCATTTCGGCATGTTGAGCAAATAAGGCTATTATGTTAAGCCATAACCGTGTTGATTTGGCTATATTTGGGCAGAAGTGTATTTTATTTACCTGGGCTTAGGTTTTAGCATATTGTGTAAGCCCAGCCTTCAGTTGTGTGGCTTCAGTTTTCTGGGCACCGGCTGACTTGATTTGACAGGACGTGTTTTCTTCCCAAGCAAAGGAAGGAGACGAAACCTTTTGGCCTGTGAAAAAGGACAGCTGATGCGAGTTTCAAAAAAGAAAAGAAATGTCAACTTTTTAAAAAGCCAAAGAAAATGGGAACTCAGATGCCAGGTGACTTAAGGCAAGCAGGCAAACAAGCACCCCCATAAAGAGGATTTAATACGATGATGAAACAATGCGACTCTAGGGTACCAATGCAGAAATGATTGCACGAAGCTGAAAGTCATATAACGTGGCTTATGTAAGGACCAGGAAAAACCAGAAGCTTTCCTTAGCTTTGATGCGATGCTAAAGGCTAAAACTTATAAAGAACGGTTGCTGGAATCAGGTAGGACTAGGAGTGACATGATAGCAGTCTTCCAATATTTAAGGGACTGTCACAAACAAGAGGGGGACACAGTGGCTCAGTGGCTAAGATGCTGAGCTTGTCGATCGAAAGGTCGGCAGTTCAGCGGTTCGAATCCCTAGTGCCACATAACAGGGTGAGCTCCCATTACTTGTCCCAACTTCTGCCAACCTAGCAGTTGGAAAGCAGGTAAAAAATGCAAGTAGAAAAATAGGGACCACCTTTGGTGGGAAGGGAAGAGTGTTCTGTGAGCCTTTGGCGTTGAGTCATGCCGGCCACATGACCATGGAGACGTCTTTGGACAGCGCTGGCTCTTCGGCTTTGAAACAGAGATGAGCACCACCCCCTAGAGTCAGGAACGACTAGCACATATGTGCGAGGGGAACCTTTACCTTTACCTTTTACACAAACAAGAGAGGGTCAGAAGGAAAGACAAGAAGCAATGAATAGAAACTAATCAAGGAGAGAAGAAACCTAGAACTAAGGAGAATTTTCCTTATTGTTAGAACAATTAATCCGTGGAAGGACTTGTCTCCAGAAGTTGTAAATGCTCCAACACTGGAAGTTTTTAAGAAGAAGATCAGACAACCATCTGACTAAAATGGTATCAGGTTTCCTGTCTGAGCAGGAGGTTGGACTAGAAGACTTCCAAGGTCCCTTCCAACTCTGTGATTTTATATCTCAGATGACAAAGATTGTGGGTTGCCTTCAGAATCATAGCTAAGGGTAGATAGACCTCCACCTCTGGAAGCTTCAGCATATGACTTTCTTAGAACTCTTTGTCTTTCTGTAGAGTTTCCCTAACATCCTGGCCAAGCACCCAGGCACATGTCTGTCCCCCATATTTCTAGATCCTCCCTACTCAATACTTGTTTCTAGAGGTGCTGGTTGGCATCAGTCTACACAGTGAAGAGGACTATTGGTCACCATGTAGGATTCTGGTGTCCTCTGTACCTTCTGCTCGAGAAGCTTGTGAAGAGGAACAGATGGCCTTGAGTCAGACTTATTCTCGGTGGCTTACATGGACAAGCCCGTACAGCTTTCGTAGCAATTGTGTGGAAGTTGTCGTTGCCTTCTCACCGGTGATTGCCTGATTTCCCCAGTTTGGCTCACAGCCATGGTCTCCTGGTGGTGACCCATCCTGTTATCTCCCCTAGGCTCCAGACCAGATAAAAAAAATCAAGCTGCAATTAATGAAACGCCACCGAATTAAAAATCAAACCTTGTTCCTATTGATGTGTTTTGAAGAAAGGGGCTGCTGTAAAGGTCTACTTGTCTTTTCACGGAGTTAAAATGAATCTCACCGTAAGTCACACTTCCTCACTTAGCCCCAGAAGCCTCCTTATTACCATAATAATGGTTTCAGGTGCCTACTGATTGCTCTTCAATAATCCAAATACATTATTAATTAAACAAAGGATACAGAACTACTGTACTTAGCCTGTTTTCGGGAGGAAGCACCCGCTGGCTGAGGACCTCACTCATAATTGAAATAATTCTAATTTGCCAATTGATTGCTTCCCCTAATACCAGCAACAAAAAGCTGTTAATAAGTTCCTCGGGCAGGTGAAGGAACTGCTGTCGAAGTAAAACAGCTCTGGCTGATAGTTAGTAAATATTTAAAGAGAGCTGTTCTAATAGATCAGGTTTAGCGAAATACAGCAGAAAAAAAATCCACTTCTTGCCCGATAGATGTTAACAGCAGGCTGCTGGAAGAATCAATGGTTGCGTTAGGGAGCTCTACACACAGGAGAATTCGTGGGCACAACTTCAACATCAGGACTCAACAGAATAAGTTGGAAGGGACCTGGGAGGTCTTCTAGTCCAACCCCTTGCCCAGGCAGGAAACCCTCTACCATTTCAGACAAATGGTTGCCCAATCTCTTCTTAAAAAGCTCCAGTGATGGAGAAGGAAGGAAAGAAGGAAGGAAGGAAGGAAGGAAGGAAGGAAGGAAGGAAGGAAGGAAGGAAGGAAGGAAAACAGCATAACAGAATCGGAAGGGACCTTGGAGGTCTTCTAGTCCAACCCCTTGCCCAGGCAGGAAACCCTCTACCATTTCAGACAAATGGTTGCCCAATCTCTTCTTAAAAACTTCCAGACAATGTAAGGCCAATGTAACACTATCAAAACACTCTAACTTCCCCAGACACAAAATTATGGATTTTAAAGGAGATGGTTGGGAACAAAGATTATTTTACCAGCGCAGTTGGGTGAGAGAGTACTGATTTTATAGATGTGGGAAGATGTTGCTCTATCTTGGGAAGCCTCAACAAACATAATGGAGTTTTTTTAAAAACTCTTTAAACGGTTAATTAACAAGGTCCTTGTGGCCTGCATGAGCCTATAATCACCCTTCCTGCGGCCCTCGCACTGACCAGCCTTATCCCAATTTAAATCCTAAATCCTTTTAGTCACTCCAGGCTTCTGATGAAGTGAGCTGCGTGGCTTCTGCAAAACCTGACGCCCTTTAAATAAAAGGAGTAGTAGTGAATCTGAAAAGATGCTAGCAGGCTCTTAATATTTTTTCCCCCCCACATGGCATGGCTCCCCTGCTGCTTTGGCAGAGTCCTAGACCAAGAAAGGATTTGGTCAAGCAATCACCCTTCATTCGTGAATCCCTGAGGCATGTGCACTTGAGATTACTCTCCAGCCTTTGATCTGTGTTGACTGGAGGCCGAGCCTCACGTCTGACACCGCTAAAAAGGCTTTGATGCGACTTGACTGATGGGTCTGTCCAAGGTGGAACGAAGGTTTGAGGCGGCTGGCGAACGTGTGCCAGATTTGGCTGGGCGTCAGGGCCACCGTGCTCACAGAAACCTGTCCCCATTAAGACCCTACAGCAGGAGTGAAATCTACTTTATCTTCCTTACCGGTTCGGAAACGTATGCACCGGGCACACACATACCTTCTGCGCATGTGCAAAACCTTCTGTGCATGTGCAAAAGGTAAAAAAAAAACCCATTACTTCCTGGTTAAAACCAGGAAGTAATGACACCTCGGCGGTGATCGCTATTGGATCGCCGAACCACAGGGAAAAATCGCTACCAGTTCGGACGATCCGGTCTGATCTGGGAGCATTTCACCCCTGCCCTACAGACAAGAATCCAAGAGTACTTACGGGACCGCCTTCTGCTGCCGACAGCCTCCCACCAGCCAGTACACTCCCACAGGGTGGGGCTCCTCGGGGGTGCCATCGGTCAGACAATGTCGACTGGCGACCCCCCGGGGGAGAGCCTTCTCGGTGGGGGCTCCTGCCCTCTGGAACGAGCTGCCCCCGGAGGTACGGAGGATCCCGGACTTGTGCACCTTCTGCCGTGCCCTGAAGACTTTGTTATTCCAGCAAGACGGGCTAGCCTAATTTTAACGGTTTTAAATTTTAAATTGGATTTTAATTGGGATGTTTTTAATCGTGGGCCAAAGTATTTAATTTGGTTTTAAATTGTTTTTTTAACTTTTATATGTATGTATTTGATCTTGGCTCTTCACCGCTCTGAGTCCTTCGGGAGAAGGGCGGTATATAAATATAATAAATAAATAAATAAATAAATAAATAAATAAATAAATAAATAAACAAACAAACAAACAAACAAACAAACAAACAGTCAAGGCCCCCTCACCAAACTCCTTTGCTTCTGGGGCTGCCCTTCTTCTCTTGGGTTGACTTCCATTTATTTATTTTTTTCATCTGTTTGATAAGGAAAGCTACACCTGGATTATTTCACGATGGATGTTGAGGCTGCTTTCTCCCTAGACTCAAAGAGGCTCCCTATAATAAAACAGCCAATATGAAATTGTAAAATAATCCACGATGAAGCTCCCATCACAAAGCCTGCTGCAGGACAGGCTTTGCCGGATACCATTATTCTCCAAATATTTGCCTCCTTAAAATGTTTTCAAAGACTTCAAGAGAGTAGGCAATGGGGACGGTGGGGTGGAGGTGGGGAATCTCATCTTTGGGATCAGAGTTGCATCAGCAAAAGTCCTTTTCACCTCCTGTGGGATCAAGGAGCCTCTCTCTTTACCTGGGCCTTATAATTAGCCATTCAAAAGTGCTTTAGACAGAACTTCCTGCTGTGAAATCAGAGGGCTAGAAGCTCCGTGGGCGAAAGAGCTGCAGGATAAAAGAGAGCAAAGCTGAATGGCCCGAATGGGCCAGCAAATCTTCCCTTAACGATGTTGGTCCAAGCAGCAGAACGGGAGACAGATAACAAGGTGGCCTCTTTGAAGTGGGCTCAAAGGACCTTTGCTTCACCTTTGCCCGGATTGGCCTCGTTCAGGCTGCAGATGGCAGACAGCCTGTTGTTTCTAGTGATCCTCCTATCAGATTAAACAAAAAAAACTCCACCTTCCTGCATCTGGGAATCTAGACTGGAAGAATAATGTCCCATTTGCTTGCTTGCTTGGTATATTCAGGTATGTGTGCATAGAGAGCCTTGGTGGCGCAGCAGACTAAAGCACTGTTGAGTAGCACCAGCTGCCTGCAATTACTGCGAGTTCAAATCTCACCAGGCTCAAGGTTGACTCAGCCTTCCATCCTTCCGAGGTAGGTAAAATGAGGACCTGGATTGTGGGGGCAATAAACTGACTTTGTATAAAAAAAGAACACCGCTGGGGGGGGGGCAAAAGCCCTACTAAGCAGGTATATACAAAAAGTATGAAGGCTATTGCTTAACGCATTGTAAGCCTCCCTGAGTCTCCGGAGAAGGGCGGCATATAAATTGAACCAATAAATAAATAAATAAATAAATAAATAAATAAATAAATAAATAAATAAATAAATAAATAAATAAATAAATAAATAAATAAATAAATGTGTGTTTTGTGTGTGAGAGAGAGAAAGAGAGAGAGAGAGAGAGGCATTTAAACTGTGACCCTCGATTTATATACTTATATAATTATACTGAATAGAAAGAACAGAAAAAATTCCCTTCGTTCTTCCAGAGTCAACCCTCCTTGAGAAAGTCTAAAGCGGTTCATCTACTTTCAACTATTCTTGGCACGAATCCCCCTCCCATCCCAATTGTTCCTCTCCATTGTATTTTCTTGGCCTGCCCCCCCCCCAAGTGCCTCTTCTTCTCACTCTGTCTGATTCTACCCCCCCACCCTTTGTGTGCGCACACACACACACACGCACCAAACACAACAGCAGGAGCTGCCAATGCAACAGAGCTCTTTATATGCCTCCCTAATTATTTCCCCCACCTTCTCTCTCTCTCTCTCTCTCTCTCTCCCCCCAAAGCAATATTGTATTTTTTTGATTCCCCGGCCTTCTCCTCCTACGCCTTCCATGCACGTGGGAAGTACAAACTTGTGATTAGCCCATTCAGAAAATGTAAATGCCTTCCCCCCCCCCTTTCAATTCTAGCCTGAGTGGCATGCAGGGGTGGGCTAGAAGAGAGGAACAGAGAGAAAGAGAGACAGGACCCATAAATCAGTCACAGACAGGGAATGTCATTTTTTTTAAACAGCACGGAGTTTAAACAACTGGGATTGCAATGTGCCCAAACCCTTGCAAAAGCTAAAATAATGGAACCAACAACTGATAAGCTGCAGCTTATCATCTTGAATATAATGCAATTCCCCCCCCAGCCTTTAGTAACATTGCCTCTCCTGTCGCCCTCATCCGCCTGCCAGCTTTTTTCATTTATCTTGAATCCATTCCCAGAACGATCGTCGGGACACCTTGTTTCCTGAAAGATGCTGGGAACATCCGCAGTTGAGTTGTTGCCACCTGAACCGTGGATGATTGTCTGTTGCTCAAGGTCGGGTTTGGGTAATCAGAGTTGATTGCTTGCTCAAGGTTTGGTGGAGGGAGTTAGCTAAAATAAACACGGGGTCCTTCATTGAACCAGGAAATGTGGGCAAAAGAATTTGGCAGGTCAACCGGAGGCTACCCAAATGAGCAGTGAGTTGGAACAGTTTCCTTAGAAAGAAAAGAGTGAAATTTGGGCAGAAGACATAGAATGGTGTGCCTTAGTCAAGTATACAGATCAGGCGCAGTTGAACGTTTCCTCCTGGTCTCCTACGATTATCCCTTGCAGCCAGGGGTGAAATCCAGCAGGTTCTGACAGGTTCTGGCGAACCGGTAGCAGAAATTTTGAATAGTTCGGAGAACCAGCAAATACCACCTCTGGCTGGCCCCAGAGTTGGGAGGGAATGGAGATTTTGCAATATCCTTCTCCCAGGAGTGGGGAGGGAACGGGGATTATGCGGTATCCTTCCCCTGCCATGCCCGCCATGCCACACCACGCCCACCAAGCCATGCCCACAGAACCGGTAGTAAAAAAAATGGATTTCACCACTGCTTGCAGCCATGGAGTGATGGCTACACATCCAATGGCTTCCCTATAGGGAAAAAGAGGGGGGAGGCTAACTTCTAGTGGGGGTAGGGGATAGAACTGTGGATTGTCAGCAGTGTTTCCCCACAGCTCCCCAGGGTTCAGGGAGACCATTTACCAGCCAACCTTAGAGATGCAAAGCAATGTTGAAATCCAAATTCTTTTATTATGGTTCTGCGCGCGTGGCTTGGTGGGCATGGTTTGGTGGATGTAACAGGGGAAGGATACTGCAAAATCCCCATTCCCACCCCACTCCTGGGGGAAGGAAAATGCAAAATCCCCATTCCCACCCCACTCTGGGGCCAGCCAGAGGTGGTATTTGCCGGTTCTCCGAACTATTCAAAATTTCCGCTACCGGTTCTCCAGAACCTGCTGGATTTCACCCCTGATGCAAAGGAAGGCCATCAATCTGCCCCTTTGAGTTTTTATAGCTGAGCTGCTGCTCTTCATCCCTCTGCTAAAAGGACTGGAACAATTCATGAAGGTCTACATGGGTCCTCCCACATCAGGGTCAATCTTTCTCTGAATTCCTATGGTTGGGAGCAGGTGGTCTACCGTTCTTACCATCCGCACTCAGCCTCATGTCTTGAGGGCGGCAACAGGACAATTGTCTGATTCATCTCCTGCCCAAAGGGAGGAACTCAGCAAGGTTTTTCTTAGGTCCTCACTGAACGCCCTTGCAGTGGAAGTGAGGAGTCTATCAACTCTGCCACATATAAGCACATACAGAATTCCATTTGTTGTTAGGATTATTTTCCTTCAGAGGCAGGGAAGCAGGGATTATTCAGAGCAGACGGGAAAAAGGAAAACACTGCGTCTTGCATCATAACCTGTGATCTTCGAGCCAGAGATTGTTAAAGATGAAAAGGGCTAATCCAGTGTGGAAAAACAGAAGATCTTTTTAAATGAGCAGCCCAAGGATAAAATCATATCCCCTTTGAGGATATTTTGCTAGATACAGAAAAGGACATTGGGAAGAGTTCTTTTTTCTGGCATGGTGTTCATTTTGATAGGATGCTGTCCGTTGCCCCCTAATCCCAAACAGCTGATCCACAGAAAGGCCACGATCCTAGAAGAGAGGGGCACCCCACCTTTTGGGCCAAGGTGCGCACTACAAGGAGGGGAGGGACCTGGGTAAGGTAACTGTCAGAGCTTGTCCTCAGTCATTTGTGTATTACCTGAGAGATACCAATGTTGGGCATTGACCAAGTCCTCCCCACAGCTTCCTGATGTTGCTCATGGTATCTCAGGACGCCGATGGATATCTTGATGTGGTAAAGAACACTTGTCACACAAGACCTTCTGTTGATCAGTTTCGGGAAGTGGGATCACTGACTACCTTGGGGATGGATTCAGATGCCAACCAGGGAGTCAATCCTTGGTGCTCATTGAGTTTGGTTCTTTTCTTGAAGATGTTTCATGACCAAGTAGGTAGCAACATCAGTGCTAGAAGGGAATGGGGTTTGTGAAAGTGGCGGTGGAGGACAACTGTGGGGTCCTTGATCCTCTCTGAACCTGGTGGTTTTCTTGAAGACATTTCATTACCCAACTAGGTTAACATCATCAGTGCCAGAAGGGGTTGGCTTTGTTCTCTGTTTATATGTAGCTATAGAAGGAGTTGATAATCATCGTTCCCTTCCCTAGCTTCACCGTATTAGAAACCTGGAGACCATGAGATCTTGTCTGCCTTGGCCATGAAGGTAGTTGGGTGATCTTGGGCCAGTCCCTCTCTCTCAATCCCAAGAAGAAGGCTAGGACAAAGGCAAAAACTTCTAACAATCTGGCCAAGAAACCTGCAGGCAGCCACTAGGAGTTCACACCGACTCAAGGACCCCAAATTGCTCCATATCTTATGAACGTACGATGTGGCTCTTGATGTCCCTTTGCCAGAGGAGCAGGTGAGCACTTCCTCCTCCACCTTGAGGTTAAGGACACCTCACAATAACGTGGCTGCCGTGAAGCTGTGGGCCCTTCAGTTCGCAATTAAGCCAAATGGACTGCTTGAAGCTTTTACCTCCTCTCCTTCTCGTAATAACAATTAAAGCTTTTTCAATTAGTTTGGCTCTCAGGGGGCAGCCAGAAGTCAACGTGTTCTTCCCAATGCGAATGAAGGGCTCTGCCAACTGGATAATCCTAATGATTTGCAGCTGCACTGGAGAGCGAAGGCCTGGCCCCACTTTGGTAGCACTTGGGTCTCCAAAATGCGTCTGGAAAAAAAGGCGTAATAAAACTAGTTAGCCAGGATTGCTTTCTATGAGGTCTGTGATGTCATCTTGGAAGGGGAAAAAAAGTGTGCAATGCTCTTTCCCCATCCCTTCTTTTTAATGGGAGGAGTTAATATGCAACTGCTTCTTTATTATTTGAGGGCTGCAGTTTTTCTAAACAGCTGTCCGGTTTTACACAATCCCGGCGGGAATTTCTGTGTCTCCCACCTGAACAGAGAGCTTGTTACATCCGTTTTCCAGTAAATCAGCTCCAGGTTTTGTTTTCGATCTATATACAGAAGAGAAATCAGAGATAGGAGATATACATATATTCTATGTATACATATACATATACAGAGCCGTGGTGGCGCAGTGGTTAGAGCTCAGTACTGCAGGCTATTTCTGCTGCCTGCTAGCTGCCTGCAATTTGGCAGTTCAAATCTCACCACTTCCTTCCTTCCTTCCTTCCTTCCTTCCTTCCTTCCTTCCTTCCTTCCTTCCTTCCTTATCTCTCCTCCCTCCCTCCCTTATCTCTCCTTCTCTCCTTCCTTCCTTATCTCTCCTTCCTTCCTTCTCTCTCCTCCCTCCCTCCCTCCCTCCTTCCTCCCTCCCTCCCTCCCTCTCTCCCTTCCTCCCTCCCTCCCTTCCCAGTAGTTAGAATGCAATATTTCAGGCTAATTCTGCCAATTACCAAGAGTCCGATCCTGACCGGCTCAAGGTTGACTCATCCTTCCATCCTTCCAAGGTCAGTAAAATGAGGACCGAAATTGTTGGGGTCAAGAGGCTGACTCTGTAAACCACTTAGAGAGGGCTGGAAAGCACTATGAAGCGGTATATAAGTCTAGGTGGTATTGCTAATAGAATGAAAAATGGGTTTCTCAGATTCCCTTTGGTCTTCAGATCTTCCATTTCAGAGAGCTGACTATTGAGGGAACATCTGCTTGGTCATTTGGAGTCAAGAACCCCAGCTTTTGCTCTGCCCTTGTTTCCGCCTTGACCCCATGAAGACGATCCTTTCCTGGCAGCAGAAAAAGTCTCGATCCAGCCAGAACAAGACTCTCCTTCTCCTTTGCAGACCCCCACCCTCCCCCCTGTGGCTAAGAGCCCACCTAGCCCTCACGCTGAGGGGATTCAGCAACGATCCCAGACTGGATCAATGGATATCTGTCACATCCGTTGTGTTTTGACTTGTGGATTTCCACGTGTCATTTACTTCACCTGGTTGGGGTGCCAGAAACATAGCAGGCATCCTCTGTGACTTTAATTAAAACAAGGATCTGTTAATTACATCGGTACCCGAGCTGCAAAGCACTAGCTTCTTTCTCTCTTCAGGTAGCTGACACGTTGTGCTAAAATAGAGGCAGGGACACAAAGAGGAGGCCAAGAGTCTCGGCAACATGTTGTGAGACTCACAAAAGGATGCAAAAAAAATCGAAATAGTGAGTCCGGATTTAAAATGAAACCTTAAATCCTTTTACTGTTTTCAAGGCGACTCCTGCTTCCATAATATACGATTGGTAAACCACTATTTAACGTTTTAATTTTCCGAAAATCAGTAGTAGCTGAGGAAAAAAAAAAATCTAGGGGCTGCCCTGAAATTCAGGTGGTCCCATCTCTTTGGGCCAGTCGGATTGACTTTTTTGCTTTCTCAGGCAAATCCTGGGAAGGGGGACTGCAAGAATTAATCAGAGGAATGCCTCTCATGCCATGCAAGAGCAAACCCAGATTGAAAAAAGCAACTGGCGAGATGTTGGTTGCTGACAATATCTCAGGAAAGAAGCAGAAGATTACGGGAAGGAGGGCAACTTGGAGTCTTTGGTGTCCTTCTCTTCTCTTCTCTTCTCTTCTCTTCTCTTCTCTTCTCTTCTCT